>CM035408.1:99693706-99961206 GCA_020310875.1 Ceratopteris richardii | reverse complement strand
CTCCCTCCCTCCCTCCCTCCCTCCCTCCCTCCCTCCCTCCCTCCCTCCCTCTCTCTCTCTCTCTCTCTCTCTCTCTCTCTCTCTCTCTCTCTCTCTCTCTCTCTCTCTCTCTCTCTCTCTCTCTCTCTCTCTCTCTCTCTCTCTCTCTCTCTCTCTCTCTCTCTCTCTCCCTCCCTGCCTCCCTCCCTCCCTCCCTCCGTCACTCTCTATCTCTCTTCTACCAAATAGTATATGTGTCTGGATGATGCCATGTGGTATTTGTGCCATCTAACCCAAAAGAGTGCACCCATAATGTGACATTTCCTTCCCCTTGAAAACATTTTTGCCCTCAAAAATGTAGATGAAATGTCCCTAATTGTAGAAAAAAGTGCTGGAACTCCTCTGAACCCCATGTAGTCTATGTACATGGTCATCTTTGTGTGTTGTTTCCCCATATCCTTCCCCTTCAAAAGTCTTGTATCAGATCATCTTAAAGGTGCGAAACCATCTGAGTGGTGCCTACTATCTCCCTTTTGGGTTAGATGGCACAAATACCACATGGCATCATCCAGATACATATATTATTTGTGCCATGTAACCCAAAACGGTGCATCCATAGTGTGACAAAAGGCAAATTAGAAAAAGAAGACAAGGGAAACACTTGAAGAACGAGATCAATTACCATGCACCAGATGGGATAAAAGACTATACAAACTTCTCTCACCAATAAATCACAAAATTGCACTAGAAATGGGCTCATAACGTTCCATAAATGCTTATCATAGGTACGTCTACTCTACAAGTACTTAGAAATGTTTTCCAAGGGATGGAGTTCACCAAAGTTCAGGCCTAGAATTCCTACTCCTTATGACTATGGAATAGCCTTATAAAAGGCTAGAATCAGAAATCAATCTTGAATATATCAAAGATTTGGGTTATGGTAGAAGATTTATTATGATTGACGACCTGGGAAGCAAATGAAGGACAGAAGTTTGCATCAACTAATAGGAATACTAACATTATGGCTATACATTTTAAGTACATTTTTATTCCTTTTATACATTTCATTTTCCTCCGTAAAGTAACATAAACATACATAGATAAATTAACATATACATATAAATATATATACCTACATGCATACATATACATACATAGATAGAAAATAAACATGCATGCATACATATGCATACATAGATAGAAAACATGCAATCATACATATATATATATATATATATATATATATATATATATATATATATATATATATATATATATATATATATGTATGTGTGTGCGCGTGCGCGCGCGCGTACCTACAAATATGTATATATACTAATATACAAACATTCATACATACAATAAAAACATTCATATATATATATATATATATATATATATATATATATATATATATATATATATATATATGTGTGTGTGTGTGCGCGCGCGTACCTACAAATATGTATATATATACTAATATACAAACATTCATACATATAGAAATCGTTATGATGCATTGGATAAATTCGTACAATAAAATCATGTGTGCCGAAGGTAGATGACCATTTTCAAGTGAATAAAGTAATATTTTTGTACTTGAAATCATGTGTGGTGAAGGTTGACGAGGATTTTCAAGTGAATAAAGTAATATTTTCGTCCTTCGGTAATTCTGTCTAAAGCTCATGTACTTTTTTCCTGAGTTTTAATTTAGAACAAGCTTTTTTTAAAAAGTAAACGAAAAAGAAAAACTAGATGAATCATTCTTAAGCTGAGGAATGTTAACGGTGTTGGTACTCAACAGCATTATCAACATGGATGCATAACGTGTCTCAGGGTAAATCCTGATATATATATATATATATATATATATATATATATATATATATATATATATATATATATATATATATATATAACTTACACTGCTTTTATAACAAACTCATTTGCGCATATTTATAGCAATCATTGTTAATAGTAAATAGAAATGGTATCAAAGGACAAAAACCAGGAGACAAGAGATAAAGTAATTATTATTAGTTTATGGAGCAGATAGAAGAACTCTAAAAAAAGATTATTTATGGATGTAACACAGACAGAGAAATACGTTGGTCTTAGTACAAAAAAAACATGTGGATGGTGTTCAACCATGGAATTACTTTCCTCTTCCAAAACAAAAAAAAAAAACATGTTATAGTAACGGAGGACAAAGGAGGAGACAAGACATAAAGTAAATATTATTTGTTTATGAGCAGGTAGGAGAATTTTAAAGAACGAATATTTATGTATGTACTTAAAGAGAAATGTATTTGTATTAGTACAACAAATGCATGTGGGTTGTGTTCAACCGTGGAATTACTTTTATCTGTGATGTACGAAATCACAATGCGTTCAAAAAATGCACTTTAATGCTAATAACAAGCTACATTATAGGAGATGGATTTTTGTGTAGAATAAATTAAGACTGCTTTTGGTTTCCGTCAACTACCAATTGGGAATCAATTATTTTCTCCGAAACAATTATATATATATATATATATATATCTATATATATATATATATATATATATATATATATATATACATATATATATATATATATATATATATATATATGCCCTCTATAAATATTTCTTGATCACTTTGTAAATGATGAAAAGCGAGATCTCTCTTGATTTATTTTGATGAAACTTTCATGAAAGCATCTAGTTTGATATTAGCACTAAATAGCATTTTTTAACCGGATCCCGATTAGGTACATAAAAAAATGAAAGTGATTCCATATTTGAACACAATCCCTGTAAAACTTGTGTCTTAATACGCAAGTATTTTTCCTTTCTTTGGCAGATGCATAAATATCCTTTGGTTACAGTCTTTCTCTATGTAATCCATATACAAGCAACACTGAGGTTCTTTTTTCCATCGTTTTTCTTTTCCACCATTTCATATGTTACCACATACATTCCATTTATTATTAGCAATCTTTAGTTCTCAGCAAAAATAGCTCTTGTACAGTGCGTCATGGCTCAAGCATTCTTTTTTCTTTTGAAAAATCGCTAAGCTTATATTAAGAGGAAAAAGTACAAGCTAACTAGAATTACAAAGAAGGTTGACCACCCTTTTGTGTCTTGCATGGGTGGCTCACTTAAATTTTAGCTTGTTGTTCACTAAGATGAACTCTCTATGGTTCCTGAATGTGGGTACTTTCTTACAATTTGAAAGTTTTTTCCAAGATTCTTAAGAGACTTCTCAATAAATAAATCCCTTGGGGGTTTGCCAAAGTTAACCGCACACCTTTCTTTCTATATCGTCCAAAGATCATTGCGTCTGACTACATTCCACAATGCAAAAGAAAACTCAATGGCTTTTTTTTAAATAAAGGAAGTCGGCCTTGGCAAACTCTCCCGGACTTGTATTAATTAAAGAAGAAGAAAAGTACAAGTGAAGGGGACTAGTGCTCACGGGACCCCCCGAGTCCCATATAGCAGGGGTAGATTTTACAGAGTCCAAATCACACTACAAAGAAGGTTAATCACCCTCTCATCACCCTCACGTGGGGCCCACTTGGGTTTAAGCTTGTTGTTTATCAAAAGGAGCACTTGATGGTGCTTGAAGGGGGGGGATTTGTTAGAGTTAGCGATTCTTTTGTAGAGGAGAAAAAACGATTTCTCAATCCATCACTCTTTGGGGGGTCAACAAAGTTATAAGCACATCTTTCCCACCATATCTTCCAAAGGACCTCCCCTCTGATGGCGTTCCAGAGAGTAGGCAAGTAGCGGATCACTTCTCCTAGCAGCGCTTGGATACGTTTTGCAAAGCCTCTAGATCCAAAATCAACCAACATTCAATGGCTTTGCCAAGTAGAGATTGCCTCCAATTAATGTCCTGGTCAGACTTAAGATCTTATCGATAACAACCATATGTGACGACTCTTAGAGCTAGAAAAGAAGAGATGACCCATATTTCTCTCCTACTGATGCATCTTTTACACCACACGGGCATGCCACAAATCTTATTGGCTTTGATATTGATTGAGATACCCCTATGAAGAGTTTGCTACATCAAGACCAATTTCTTCTTCTCAATGAGGGGGTGAAAAAGATCTATGAATTGGCACTTCCACCGGATCTAAGACCAATTGATGCACCACTTACTATTGAGCCTCTTATGGTAGTTCTGACTCTTCTTGGTGCTCAATGGATCTCACATATTGTTGTGGTTGATCCATCACTATTTTTTACGGCACAACAACTCTTGGTTAACCAAGAGTACCATTTGGGTGTCATCCCGAGCATCTGTTCTGCTTCTCCTATCTTAGTTCCAGAGGTGTTTCCACATTCCAAAACCCTTGTTAAAAATCATTGTTCCAAAGTGTTTCCAAATTCAAAAACCCCTCTTCCAAAGCCACCTTGCCCTTCGAAGGTGGAAGTACTCCACACAATGTATGCGAGCAATTGGGAACAAACATAGAACCGGTTAAACCAAACGATTCGTTCAAGCATTCTGTAGTTCTGGAAAACATATAGTTAGATGCGCTCATTTATCAAATAGTTTGAGCTGGAAGAGACTATTGCAACATTTTGGAAGGATCAAAACCCAGGTTTAGATCAATTTAGGCATGAGTTTTTTAATTCTCTTCCTCGATTTTTGCAAGATCCTTATGGCCTAGCACCCGTCCAAAGCTAATATTTGAACAAGTTATCAAGATGATCCAGAAAAAAAGAACAAGGGAAACACTTGACGCATGAGATCAATTACCATGCATTAAATGGGATAAACGACTATAGAAAACGCTGTTACCAATAAATCACTGAATTCGATAAATATTTATCACAGGTATGTCTATTCTAAAAGTACTTATAAATTTTCTCCAAGGGATTGAGTTCACCAAAGAGCCAGGCCTAGAATTTCTACGAGATTTGGGTCATGGTAAAAGATTCATTATGATGCATCCAACCTTTACAGAGACAATTCCATCGTGATCAACATTAACAATAAGTCATCGATGCCCTTCCTTCTTAGATAATCGAGAACACGAGAATGGTCCTCTCCCGTTGCCCCATTTTTCGATCGCAATAGGTGGACTTAGCTGCTAGGTGGACCGAAACAACAAGAAAGGTCAATTGATGCTTAATCTTTTTGCTTATGAAACTAATGTCGTTCTCCATAGTGGTGGGGGGTATGCCGCTACGCTCTAAAAGTGTCTTCAAACCTTATTTGTTTCTTTATTGTCCAAGAAGATCAACTATAAAATGAAATTTTTTCAAGACCCAAAAACATCTATCACCACCATTTTTCCTTACAAAAATTTCTAAAGGGTTTTTTTCAAAAAGAAGTTGAGCAATAGACTACTCTCAATAAAAAGAACAATTGTACAAGTGAACGGGTCTAGCACCCATCAGAGCCCCTGATTCTAAAGTTTTTTTGGTAGTGATTTGTGTGAACACGCTTAGAACTACTAGGGCACCTTTTCCTCTCATTAGAGGTCTTTAGCCATGGCTTGTATATATGCATATAACCCTAACATTTCAGTTATTTTTGTACACATTAAAGATCATATCCAAAGCTATTATAAAATCTCTTACTATTTCCATGTACAAATGACCATAATTGAAACTTCAATGACTTTGAAGTTCATAACTAAAACATCAAATATCATAACCAAAAAAAATATGTAGGGAAGCTATATCATAAAATCACTTAGACCAAATACATGAACATAAATAGATTTAACATTTGAATTGTACAATGAAGTAATAACCACTACTTAGGTCATTCTTTTAGATCGTAAAGAAGCTTTATCATAAGGTCACTTAGACCAATTACATGAACAGAAATAGATTTAACATTTCAATTGTACAATGAAGTAATAACCACTACTTAGCTCATTCTTTTAGCTTATCAATTTCAAATGCATAGACATAAATTACATGCATGGCCACACAAACACAAACATGTACATGAGTACTTGTGTGATATATAGATGCATATATGGGACCTTGCAAAAATCAGATGTCAACACATTGCATATATCTATATACATGCATGCACTGGTTCATTCATAACACAAATGAGCTTTCATTACTTCGAGGTTGCTGAATAAATCTCACCTCACAACTAGCATCCTTATTTGCTGAATAGAGAAAGAGCTGGCCAATGAGAATTGGTTTCCTGTCCAACACAATCTTCTCCCAAGGGGGAAAACAGTCTCCATAAACTCTAGTGGTGGACCCAAAAAAATTAACTTCATCAATAGTTGTACACAAATTAGTGTGCATCACCACTCAGTCTGAACTTGAACTAAGATACCCACATCAAGATGAGTAGTATTCATCACCACTGAGTCTGAACCTGAACTAAGATACAAATATCACAATATATATTCAAGGTCATGGGATAAAACTTCAGCCCATTCACATGCTTGGCCAGAATATATACTTAACAACTTAGTTGATAGATGAAAAAAATAATAATACTAATACTAATTTACAACACCAAATACGTGCAATTGCTCTCCTCTTCTCAAGACCCGAAATGATATAAATGGAAAACACCTAATTCTCTGAAAGTTCCAGCATTGCACATAACAATTTGAGTTGCCATGGTGAAATAAAGAATGGCACTCCTGAACATTGGCATTACAGCAAGGTTTTCTGTCCTCTCCTTAAAAAAGTTCTCTCAAGTGCTCATGTACATTAAACATCATAACCAAAGCTATTATAAAATCTCTTACTATTTCCATGTACAAATAATCATAATTGAAACTTCAACAACTTTGAAGTTCATAACTAAAACATCAAATATCATAACCAAAAAAAATGTAGAGAAGCTATATCATAAGATCACTTAGACCAAATACATGAACAGAAATAGATTTGACATTTGAATTGTACAATGAAGTAATAGCCACTACTTAGCTCATTCTTTTAGATCGTAAAGAAGCTTTATCATAAGATCACTTAGACCAAATACGTGAACAGAAATAGATTTAACATTTGAATTGTACAATGAAGTAATAGCCACTATTTAGCTCATTCTTTTAGCTTATCAATTTCAAATGCATAGTCACTAATTACATGCATGCCCACACAAACACAAACATGTACATGTGTACTTGTGTAGATATATAGATGCATATATGGGACCTTGCAAACATCATATGCCAACACATTGCATGCACTCATGCATGCACTGATCCATTCATGACACAAATGAGCTTTCATTACTTTGAGGTTGCTGAAAAATATCACCTCCCAACTAGCATCTTTATTTGCTGAATAAAGAAAAAGCAGTTGGCCGATGAAAATTGGCTTCCAGTCCAACACAATTTTCTTCCAAGGGGGAAAACAGCCTCCATAAACTCTAGTGGTGAACCCAAAAAATTAACTTCATCAATAGTTGTACACGTTGATAAGTAGTATGCATCACCACTCAGTCTCAACTTGAACTAAGATACCCACATCAAGATGGGTATTATGCATCACCACTGAGTTTGAACCTGAACTAAGATACCCGCATTACAATACATATTAAAGGTCATGGGATAAAGCTTTAGCCCATTCACATGCATGGACAAAATATATACTTAAAAACAACTTGTTGACAGATGAATAAAAATAATAATATTAATACTAATTTACAACACCAAGTACATGCAATAGCTTTCCTCTTCTCAAGACCCAAAATCAAGTGAATAGAAAACACAAAACTCTCTGAAAGTTCCAGCATTACACATAATAGTTTGAGTTGCAATGCATTAGTACTATATTTGAATGGAAAATCAGAGGCCCAACTGCATAATCACTCCATAGCAGAAATAGAGCAGAATTTCTCTATGATACAGTCATTGATGGGAAAGCATAGTATATACAACAGACTCAAGCAGACAAATGGCAAAATGACCACTACAAACACACGTGTTTGTTTGAATGCAGAAGAAGTTCTCTGATTTGACATTAGATTTACACAAATAAAGAAGATTGAAGTACAACAACTTATCAACCCCATAAGAATAGTCCACATTTAGGAAAACAAGGATTTATGTTCAAACAAAATGATTACCCAAAAAGGGCATTATGGCCAGCACCACATTAAAAAACAAGAGCATAAAATCTCTTGAATAGAGGGCAAAGATTTCTTCCAATGATGCACATGAACTCAAACAATGTATGAATGTACTGACTTGTTCCATGAGAAATTATTGATAGCCACTAAAAATACTTGAAAATATGCCCTGCAAACCCACAAAGAAGCATAGGATGCCTGTAAAAGCACTTCAACATAATAAGCAAGCAAATGCTCTAATGATACACTATTCTAAATCAGTAAAGAAATTAGACATACATACCCAAAAGACATCGTCAAAAGAGTGAGAAATCATTTAGTTTATTTGCTTTGCGATTACTGCTATTCATGTTCACCGAGTTATACAAAATGTCCAGTAATGCACAGAAAACTATGCAAAAGATGAGCACAACTTACAAAAACTTCTGAAGGACCTACCAGTTTATTCACAGAAACATTATTTGAATGAACAAAGTGTTTTCATAAATAGAAATGAAATATAGACAATCTCAAAGCCAATACACTATTTTAGAATAGTGCAAATGGATTAGTGATAATTGAAGCCCATCAGGCAAGGAAAACTTGGAAAAAACGAGTTAATTGATAAAAATAAATGCAAAGCCATTTTTCCATGAAACATCTTGCCACACAGGAAAGACAGCACACAACCAACGCTTTAATATTCAATGTTACCACTTCAAACACAACTAAGTATCATTAAAAATCCTGAAAAATAGATCTGTAAATCTTCTACCTAGATGCAACCTATTTACAATTGTCTTCTGTTCTAATAACAATATAATAATACTCTAGAACCACAATAATCATATGGAAGGTAGAAGCAATAGACATATGTGAAAAACAGCAAAAGAATCCCACTTCTCAATCTATCAAGTAAAAAAAAGGCAAAAAAACTTAAAGGCATAACTAAACATTGAACATGCAAGGAGGAAAGTACACCCACAGGGGAATGGGAAGGAATAGAACCTATGCTAGGAAATTAGGAGCATAGTACCTTAGCTGCCTTTTTGAGGATTCATAAGCCACTTGTCGTAAGAACTTTGACAGATTCCCAAAAGCTATGGCAGGCTGGAGTTTCAATGTCCATCATAATCATGATGATGCAATGTTCATATAATAAAGAAAGTCATGCAACTTCTGAGTACCTGCTGCAAATGCTAATTAAAACAGAAGACATGTATGTGCAGTGAGTACCTGTAATTCAGAATGTTCACATGTTCTTACTACTAGACGAGCTTACCTGTCAGAGACTATGAAGATCTCGTCTGAGGACTCTGCCCGCTGTTCATTGTCAAGCAAAACCTCTAGTGCCATGTTTGTGTGCTCCAACAAAGAATGAGTGAACAAAACATTGTTGCATGGTTCAACGAAAGGTGTAGAGACATGTGAGGTTGGAAAAACTATGAACCCTACCTTGGATTTCTTGCCATAGTCCGCTGAACGCCTCTCGAGCAGGGATCCGACTCGGCAAGAGTACCCTGTGCAAGATGTGCGCGAGACCCACGATAGGTTCTTCTTCACCGCTCGACAAGACAGTCGGTAGCTCTGGAGTCTGTGTGCTATTGAGTTAGAGATATCTGAGGTGGGCTTCACGGGTTACGTAACACGTTCCTCTCACCTTTGTCGTCTACGCAGGCGATGTGTGGGCATTGGGGACTCACGTATCTACTTCACTCTAGTAGCGCGCCAGTCATACAGCCTTTCTCTATTATCTGTCTACATATCGTCTCTCCTCTCTCTCTCTCTATCTATCTGTGATGCCTGAGCTTGACCCAGCACGGTGGCAGCACCGCGCTCCAGCTATGTTGTCAGTGCCCATGTCCTTGCTAATCACTGACAAAGGATATCCCTTTTCCACATGTGATAAAACGAAAGCAAGCACCCCGGGCTCGCTCGGCGACTCGCACCGGCCCGTCGGTAGGGTGACTTACTTGAGTGTTTTGTTCGCTTACTTGAAAGCGGAAGATCACCGTTTGAATGAAAAACCAACTTGCATTGAAAGAGAACGATTACAAAAGAGACGGCCTAAGCCGGCCCGCGTTGAACGTCGCGGCAGAATGTTTACAGTGAGCCGGCCCGCGTTAAGCGTCGCGCGCAAACGCGTTACAACGGCCCCTCGATGGCACAACGGCGCTTTCGAGAGGTGCGTACGGAGGGGACTAGCACGAAGGCTACCGCACGTTGATCCCAGGGATCGCTTGGTTCGCTTTGGTCACTTGGGTCGGAGGCTCACCATGTCCCCCTATAGTTGCGCATAATTTGGCGCCGGTCGGCAAACCACACAAGCACCAAAAAGGCCTAGATAGAAATACAAGGGGGGGGGGCTCTTGCCCATGGGTTGTCACATATTCTCCCCCGCTTCGAAGAGCTTTGCGTCCTCGTAAAGCTACAGAATTCGCGCCTGGGATGTCGAAGGATGAGTCGATTGGAACGACTCAATGAGGCTTTGGGCTGTCGGTGGCATACTCTGTTTACTTACCCATGTGGCTTCTTTGAGGGGGCGGCCACGCCACTTGACGAGGAATTGTGAGCTATTCTCCTTGAGGATCAACTCTGCCTGTCGTTGTTCGATTGGATCTTCCACCAATGTGACTTGACGTCCAAAGCGAGTATCAGGGCGGAAGCGTTTTAACAAACTCACATGGAACGAGTTATGGATATGAATTTCAGGTGGAAGAGCCAGCTGATATGTCACTTGGTTGAAGCGATGACTAATTCTGTATGGTCCATAGTACCTATGATTGAACTTTGGAGTGAAATTCCTGGGTAAAATGATGTTCTTGGCATTTACTAGAACTAGGTCACCCACTTGGTAATCTGGCGCCTCTGTTCGGTTCTGATTAGCAATTCTTACCATCCTTTCTTTGCTCTTAATAAGTGCTTCTTTTGCCTGTCGTAGTTTGGCTTGTCAGTCTCGTAAAAAATTACCACATTCCCGGTCTGCTGCCACTAGCACTTCATCTGACATGAGTGCCATAGGTGTGATTACACTTTTGCCTGTGGCCACTTCGAACGGTGACATAGATGTACTGGAATGGATTGAGCTGTTATAATGGAATTCTAAAATGTCGAGATGCTTGGCCCAATCCTTCTGGTCCGCTTGAATGTAACTCCTCAAGTAATTTTCTATGGTTTGATTGACTCTTTCTGTTTGCCCATCGGTCTCGGGATGATAGGCCGATGAGAATCGAAGCTGAGTGCCTAAGATGGAGAAAAGTTCCCGCCATAAGTCGCTCATGAATCTAGTGTCCCGATCTGACACAATAGCCAAAGGAAGGCCATGATACTTAAACACCTTTTGGAAGAAGGTCTGTGCTACCACCTTTGCCGGCATAGGTGGCTTCATCGGTATGAAGTGTGCTTGTTTAGAAAAATAATCCACTACTGCCATAATTGCATTATGCCCATCGGATGTTGGTAGATCTGTTATGAAATCCATGCTGACCATGTCCCAACGACGGTTCGGAACGGGCATGGGTTGGAGTAGGCCTGCCGGTTTTATCTTCTGCTGTCTTACTAATTGGCAGGTTGGGCATGTTTGAACATATTCAATGACGTCGTCTTTCATCTTCGGCCAGAACACATGCTCTTTTAGATGTTCATAACTTCTTCGTTGTCCTCCATGTCCTGCGAGCTGACAGTCATGTGCTTCCCATAAAAGCATCCTTTGTATTTCTGCATTGTTCGGTATATAAATCCTTCCCTTTCTATATAGCATGTTGTTCATGATTGTGTATTTTCCTTTGTGATCTAAGCCCGAGTGTACATCTTTGATGATCCTCTGTATATCCGGATCAGTTTGTTGTAACTTACGAATTTGATCTTTCGTCTTACTCTCGGCCATGGAAATTGCGGCCAGCGTCGGTCTTCTACTCAGGGAGTCTGGCATGACGTTTTGCTTGCCTGGTTTGTGAATTATATCTATGTCAAATTCAGCCAAGAAATCTTGCCACCTTGCTTGCTTGGGAGATAACTTAGGCTGAGTACAGAAATACTTGAGCGAAATATTATCGGTGTAAATCTTTGTGTGTTTATCTTGCACATAGTGACGCCACTTTCGCAAACAGTGGATCACCGCGAGCATCTCCTTCTCATGAGTGCTCCATCTTAACTCTGTACCTGAAAATTTGTGTGACTCATAAGCCACAGGGCGTCCTTCCTACATAAGGACCCCTCCAATTGCCAATCTTGACGCATCTGTGTGGATCTCGAACTCTTTGTCAAACTCTGGCAACTTCAACACAGGGGCTTCGCACATCACCTGTTTGAGTTGCTCGAAAGCATCTTGTTCCTTAGGCCCCCACACAAAGCAACCCTTTCCTTTAGTTAACTCTGTGAGCGGGGCAGCCACTTTACTGAAATCTTTGATGAATTTTCTTGGAAACTGGCAGAACCCTATGAACTCTCTCACTTCTCTGACTGTTCTAGGCGGTGCCCATTGACGAACTGCTGTGATCTTATGAGGGTCTATCATCACTCCTTTGTCTGAAACCATGAAACCTAAAAATTCAACTGAGTTCATGGCAAACTCGCACTTTTCTGGCTTGGCATATAGCTGTCTTTCTCTTAGGCGTTGAAGGACGGCCCTTACGTGCTCTAGGTGTTCCTTAAGTGTGCGGCTGTATATCAAGAGATCGTCTATGTAGATGATCAGGAACTCATCTAACATATCTCTGAATCCATCGTTCATCTCTCGGCAAAACGTGCCTAGAGCACCTGTGAGCCCAAAAGCCATGACCAACCACTCGTAGCTGCCGTAGCGCGTCCTGAACGCCGTCTTTTCAATATCCTGCTCTGCTATGCGAATCTGATGATATCCGGATCGGAGATCTATTCGTGTAAAGAATTTTGCCTGACCCAATCGGTCCATCAACTCATCCATAACTGGTACTGGATACTTTGTCTTGACAGTGATCTTATTCAAAGCCCGATAATCCACACACAACCGCATGCTGCCATCTTTCTTCTTAACGAACAAAACGGGAGCACCGTAGGGTGAACTACTGGGTCTAATGAAACCTTGTTGTTCCAGTTCTACCAATTGCCTTTTTAACTCCTTTAGGTCTGTCTCATTCATTCTGTAAGGTGCTTTGGCCGGAGGAGCATGGCCTGGCATGACTTCAATTCTGTGTTGGACTTGCCTGAGTGGTGGCAGCCCGCTTGGTAACTGACTTGGCAAAACATCTTCAAAATCTCTAAGTACTTCATGAACTCTTTTATCGCCAACCTTCATCTTTTCACTTCCCTTTTCGTCTATGTCAATGGGGCTACACTTTATGACGCACAAATGTGCTTGAGCTCCTTGCTTCATCGCTTTTTCCACTTGCTTGGCCGTCAAAGGCCCTTGTGTCTGTTGTCTTTGCTCTGCCCTTGCTGTTGCGGCTACAGATTTCAACTTTCCTGCTTCTAAATTTAATTTCTTGTTCCCTTTTTCCTGACTGCTGGAGGGCATACTCTCCTGATACATTGGTGCCTTTCCTTTTCTTTGCCTGTCCGCCTCCTCTTTTGTTGTGGGAGGAGTGACTGTCTTGTGACTTGATTCCTGTGAACTCGATCCTGGGTCCTCTACCTTTCCTGACTTGCCTTGAGCTTCTAACTTTCCCTCTGGGGCTCTTCTCGGACTTCTATAACAGTCTACGACCACTATGTTCCCTTGCATGTCCAGCAAAAGTTTATCAATTCCCTTACCCAACATGCTGACCATGTACCGGTCCATGAATGAAAGTCCCACTATAACATCAAATGCCTCTAGTGGCACGACTAGAAAATCTAACTTTGCCGACCACTCCCCCATTGTCATACGGACGTTGAGGGCGATCTTCACATTATCATCCCGACCTTGAGCGAAGGTAACTGACATTTCAGGAAGTTTACTCAAGGCCAACTGCAAACTAGCTGCACACTGAGGCGACATGAAGTTATGTGTTGCGCCTGAATCGACCAACACTGCTTTTCTCTTATTTCCAAACGTTCCCCAGAAGTACATATTCTGAATCACTCGTAATGTCATTGGAAAGCACCCTGGCATCGCGGCCACGGTACCTACGTGCGGAGCATTATTCCCTGTTTGTACTTCTTCATCATTGTCATCTAGTTCTGTCAGGACCACATTCGTGTTTCGTCTTTGAGGCTCCTCTTCTACTTGAGCCGTTTGTACCCGCGTCTGATTATTATTGCGAGTACACTGGTGTGTCCAGTGATTCCCACGGCGTGTTCTACAGAATGGCCGGGGATCATTCCTTTGCCATTGGGACGCTGGCAATGCCCTCTGCTGGTTATTTCCATAATTGTTCTGGTTCCTTTGAATTGGTACATTACCCGTGTTCTGAGTGGTGTTGGCAGGACGGGTGTTTGTGTTGGTGTTCCCCGCACCCTGCTGATTCCTTCGTGGTGAGATGTTCTCGGTCTTGCGCATGCTTTGAGCACGACGGTTGCTCTCAGCATCCTGGTATCTTTCAGCCATGACAATGGCTTCTTCCCAAGTGGGGGGCGACTGTTTTTCTATCTCGCGCCGCGTCCAAACGCTACATCCGTATAGGAACCCATGCAGCCGATCGAGATCATGCATCTCCGTTATCTGCAACATGAGTCTTCTATACTTGCGAATGTATTCGGACAACGGGCCTTCTTGTTTCAAGCCCCTCCACTCGTCCCTGAGTTTGAAGGATTCATTTTGAGGGATAAAATACTCCTCAAATGCCGCCTTGAACTCCTTCCATGACTTGAATTCCTCCCGAGCGGACTCCGCCAAGAACCAAGCATCGGCATCGTCGGCAAGGAAGGAAGCGGCTATCTTGACCCAATGTCGCTTGCCCACTCTTTGAAGATCGAGGTATTGCTCCATGTCTCGAAGCCATTTGGAGACTGCGAGAGAGTTGTGTTTACCCCGGAACTTCTCGGGTGGACACGGTTTGAATCTCCCATAGGAGTCTGAGTCGCTTCCATCGTCAGAGGAGGAGACGGGTCGGCGTCTTCGGGTCTGTGGCCAACGGCCCTGCCTAGACGTTCTTCCCGAGGTTTCGCCCTCCTGTAACTCAGGTTGCTTCCCCTTATCTTGGTCCTCCTTTGGTTCGACTGGCACTTTTAGAAGCTGCGCTAAACTAGCAATGGTGGACTCAAGACGGTCCATGCGAGTGTCCTGAGCCATCATCCATTCCATCGCTAGCGGTTCCTCTTTATCTCTTTCCAACGTCCCAAAATCATAATTCCGGGTGGGAGGCGGGGTTTGTTGACGCCTCCCCTTATTCCTCCGTTTTTCCCTTCCTGTTTCTTTGTGGCCGCCACCGCGTGGCTCCACGTCGCTGAGAAAGATGTCGTTGCCTTCACCCTCCATCACGGTGTACTAAGTAGAACGTTAAGACTCGGTCCCCAGCACTGGTGTGACAACCGGTCCGTTCTCTCTTTCAAGGCCGCTTGGGTCGAGCGAGGCTCTGATACCAACTGTGATAAAACGAAAGCAAGCACCCCGGGCTCGCTCGGCGACTCGCACCGGCCCGTCGGTAGGGTGACTTACTTGAGTATTTTGTTCGCTTACTTGAAAGCGGAAGATCACCGTTTGAATGAAAAACCAACTTGCATTGAAAGAGAACGATTACAAAAGAGACGGCCTAAGCCGGCCCGCGTTGAACGTCGCGGGTGAACGTTTACAGTGAGCCGGCCCGCGTTAAGCGTCGCAGGCAAACGCGTTACAACGGCCCCTCGATGGCACAACGGCGCTTTCGAGAGGTGCGTACGGAGGGGACTAGCACGAAGGCTACCGCACGTTGATCGCAGGGATCGCTTGGTTCGCTTTGGTCACTTGGGTCGGAGGCTCACCATGTCCCCCTATAGTTGCGCACAATTTGGCGCCGGTCGGCAAACCACACAAGCACCAAAAAGGCCTAGATAGAAATACAAGGGGGGGGGGGGCTCTTGCCCATGGGTTGTCACACCACATCTCTCATCATCCATGGCCCATGACGACAAGCTCAGACAAACAGGACAAACCAATGTATTATGTGCCGCTTTCTAAATTCTCTCTCTCTTTCCATCTCTCCAGAGTCCAGACTCCAAGTCCAACGCTTTCACTAGACATCATTCAAGATCCACGCTCAGAGCGTGGCAGCCTTCCATTCTGCACTGATGAATGACATACGCACGAGTACTTGCTCTAAGCATATCATTACTCATGCCCTTTCTCTATCACCAGTGACCACACCTCTCTCACTATGCGCAAACGAGCCATGGCCCATCACTCTACTCACAAATAATCTCTCTCTCTAAACAAAATCGTCTCTCTCAACACACACAAACAAGCCATGAGTCATGAGTCATGACATAACACGTTACACAACACGTTACACAATGCATGTCACGAGCTACCACTGAAACCCTTACATTGTGACTCGGGAGTTCCTCTTAGCTCTGTCGTCTACACAAGGGGATTCCCAGCTCCAGAGTCCCGACTCCCAACTCCCGACTCGGACTTCCAAGTTCCAAAGACCTTAAAAATTAGGGTTTTCAGAGCTTATATAATACCGCGGGCCATTTCACATGGTGTATTCACATTGTCCTCCAAAGAACAACGCGTTACGCCGGTTGCCCAGCCTCAGGGTTCAGAAATCAGCTCACCAGTCATAGACCTAAGACTATACTATTTATAAGTTATTATTCATATATATATATATATATATATATATATATATATATATATGACAGACATTTTATGAAAATCAACTTGTCAAATGACATATAAAATTTATTGCTTTTTGTCCCATGACAGAAAAAAATATTACCTTATATATCATTTGACAAGAACTTTTTAAAAATACCTGTTTTTGATAGAAAAAATGGCCTTTGATAGGCAATTTTCCCGTCAATTTTAGGCCTTGGAGCCAACCCATAGAGTCCATGGAAAGAGGCCTCTCTACCGCACTTCAGCATCATCGCTCTCGCCTAAACGCGTGGCACACACAGACACCAGAGATTAAAGAATTCTCTGAAAGAGACCACGCCCGTTCTTTTGTACTATGGCACTCAAAAGCTCTTGCCGGGGACGCTAGCCGGCAAAATATTCAGGTTGACTGACATTTCCGACCAGTTTTGGATTTCTGTTGGCCAGCATTGATAGTGGGCGATGAGCGAGTTAGAAGATGAAGGTGAATTATTGAAAGGACATGCAATTCAATGTGTCTGGTGGAGGCACGTTCATCAATTTTTTTTTTTTTGAGAGAACAGGAATATTAAAATTGATGCTGGAAAATAATGTACAACAGAGAACCAACCACAGGAGCAAGGCTCACAAGGCTTCCAAAAAATGAATCATGGAAAGCCTAACTGAGGAATACACTTTAAGCAGGGTCTCTTGCCATCTATTGGGTCTAGTCCCTCTAATGATATACACTTGGTCGGTATTCCTATCTTGGGCGTCAGAAATAGCTTTTTTACATAGCAGAAAATTTTTTTTCATACTATGAGTACAAGAAAAAATGTAATCTTTTGGTTGATTAGAAAAGAGCTTGTCATTCCTGCTTTTCCAAATGTACCAAAGGATGTGAGCTCTTAACAACTGCCACAAAGCAATATCCATACCATTACATTCTCCAAGGAGAATCTCTTTGTATCCAAGCTGGGGAAGACCTTTGGCAGCACAGTACATATTAAGAGAAAGCCAATACTTTTGAGCATTTCTACAGTTAACAAAAAGATGGAAGATGTCTTCAATTTGTCCACAGAAGGGACAGTTTCCTGCACCAATGTTAATATTCCTGGGTCTACTACCAGTCCACAGTCCTTGATGAGCAATCATCCAGATTAGGTGAGCTTGCTTGGAAGTACTGGGAAAAGCCCATATAGTCCTGAATCTGTACATCGATTGGGACCTATTCCATTGAGTCCTCCACTTGGAATTGAGCTTGTTAATGTCCCAACTGACTATAAGCCCAGTGGCTCTGAAGCTACTGTAAATGTCTTCAACAACATTAGACAAGCCAATCCTTTTATGATAAATGTAATTGTCCAGCAAGTCGATCAGACTACTTTTCTTAAGCATCAGCACCTGTTTACATCCAGCAGATAGACCATTAATTTCTTGGATAAAATTACTTTCCCTCACCTGATTACCGTTATACAGAGAGTTCCAGTCGTCAAATCCCATTTTCCTGCACTTCTTCATCCTAATGGACAAGATAGGAGGGTTAGAATCAGAAAACCACCCCATCCACATTGAGCTTTGCAAGATGAAGGAAGAGTTATTCTTGAAATAAACAGGCAGTTTATAGTTTCTCTTGATCACCATCCAAGCATTCCAAAATGAGCATATGAGTTTACTTCCCTTGGGAGTGAACATAGCAGGAGAGGTAATGACATCCCACCAGGAGAGGTTTGTCCAGGTTTTGTGACCTGAAACATGAAACTTAGCAACATTTCTTTTAATCAGAGCAGACCAAAAATCATTAGAATCAGTGGCCCTAAGGATCCACTTTCTAGCCATTTGAATGGCCATCTTAGAGGGGCATATAATACCCAACCCCCCTTCATCTTTTTTCATGCAACAAGTACTCCAAGCAACTTTAGGAATTTTAATCGTATTCTGAGTTCCTCCCCAAAGAAATCTTCTGGACAGGGCAATAACCTGGGTAATCTGCTTTTTATTGGGCATCCAGCAGGCCAAAAAGTAGGTCAAGACAGGGAGAATATAATGCTTAAGCACAAAAGCTCTTAGGGAAAGGTTTTGTTGAAAAGCCATCCAGTGAAAGACCTTAGATCTAAATCTGTTGTTAATCATTTTTTTTTTTATTCCCTCTATCCTCTACTTCCTGTTGGGATTGGGTGATACGGAGCTCCATAAGGTTGAAGCTACGTCCAAATACTGTCGTTCGACAGGAGATTTCAATAGGCAGGAGATGCCTTCTGTCGTTTAGGTATTCTTACTTAGCTAGTTTTGGGAGATAGGCTGGTGATCAAATGGCTACTTAAATTCCAACGGGCATAGTTTAGCGAATGTGTCTTGTACTCCTAAACAGCTGGCTAAGGTTCAAGTCCTTCCCGAGGTTGGATGCCTCCGAGTTTCCCAAAATGGGTGTCTCTACTTTACAAGGTCAGGTGTGTGTGCTTTCCAATTCATTGTACTCTCAAAAACAAAAAAATGGCTACTTAAAAGCTGGGGTACACCAAACGGTGTCCTGGGCTCAATTGGTCCCTGGAACTAAGTCATATTTCTGTACCTCCCCACTCTGTGAAGCCAAATAGAGCAGGACAATCGCATAAGACCACGGTAGAATTTCACCAAAAAAGTTTCCTGGGCTCAATTGATCCTCGGGAACGTGACTAACTTAGGCGGGTTTCACATATTACCGGTGGACTCAAAAGTTCTATCCTTTCCACTCGGAAATGCCAACAAAAAATGTGCGCCGTCCCCGAGCCATTGAGATAGGACATTGGAACTTTGAAGTCATATTTTCGTACCTGCGTGCTATGTGAAGCCAATGTAGAACGGGACAATGGCAGAATTTTCATATTCAACTCAAAAATTATATTTTTTAATGAACTCTACTCCACGCTGGAAGGCAGAACTTCTGCAAGGCGAGCAAAGGGGGTCGAAACAAAATATAGAGTGGGACAATCGCATAAGTCCATGGCAAAATTTCCATATTTAACTCGAAAGTTATATTTTTTAATGAATTCTACTCCACGTTGGAAGGCGGAACTTCTGCACGACGAGCAAAGGGGGTCGGAACAAAATGAATGAAAATGTACCATGACGTTGAGTAGATTTTTTTTTTTTTTTTTTCAAATGGAGGTTCGGCTGAGGCCTACTCCCCTGGGCTTTAACTTTGAAATTGCAACTGTACAAGGAAGGGCATAGTACCCATGGGACCCCCCTTATCCCACAAGAACAAGGGTTTACAAGACTAGGTTGAACGGCGGTCACAACTACCGCAGGGCTAGTCAAACGATGGCATATCAGCCATATGCTTCATCATTCCAAGTTATACACGTCCCTTACAGCCGAATGGGATTGAACCCTCGCCCCCGCCTCAAGAGGCGAGAGGCCCAACCAGCTGCCTTAACAGTTTGGGACCATTTAGCACTGTGCTGCCACTCTTGTGTGAATACCATTGTACACTTGTCTGAATGTGATTCCTGGAAACGATATTTCTTTGCGAGGCTTCGCCTAATGTGAAGCGGGCCTTATACTTCCCCACCCAAATGGATGACCCCGAAGCTATGAGCTCATGGCATCTTTGTGAAAAAACCATGGAACAAAGTCAACACTCAAGAATCATTACAATGATTAGTCCCTAGTAAGTATTGTGTCCCTGATTGGAATAGAGAACATGTGCGATTACTTCATTTTAAAAGTGAGGCCCACCCTAAAGGCCTGCTATGGAAATTAGAAATCACATGGAACATGCCTCGAGGTTCCATAAAGACGACTTTTTCTTTCACTTAAAAATCAACCAAAGGTCTTCGTTTTTTGTTTGGAAAGGAGTATCCCTGCCTCGAAGATTTGTGATATCCATGCCTACTATCAAGAAAAACCTGAACTTTCATTGCGTGTTTGACAAGTAGTTTTTTAAGTTTTCTTCGATCAGGTGACAATACAATTCGTAGATCTGTGGCACTTGTTTATAGAGGATAAAAAAGTTATGCCTATGTGGCAAACTCTTTAGGGGGGGTTTGGACCAATGGCCAATCCAATAAGATATGTGATGTGCCACCGTGATGTAAACATTCCACTAGTGGAAAAAAAGACTCAGATCACCACTTCTTTTACTGCTACCAATCCAATACAATTTTTGATGTGCCACCGTGATGTAAACATTCCGCTAGTTGAACAATAGACTTAGGTCACAACTTCTTTTCCTGCCCCAAGTTATCAAACATCTCACTTTCTCTGCTTCCTTCTAGAGTTGCCCATTCATATTAATTGGAAGTAAGCTCTACTTGATAAAGCGATCAACTGCTCGGTTGCTTTGTGGAATGTCATTAAAAGCGAATCTCTCTCGAGGATATGGAGGAAAGGTGTTCTTCACAAACCCTCCACGAATAGGACAAAAAGGTTATTAACCTTCTTTGTAATTTATTTCTAGCGAGCTTGTACTTCTCCTTCTTGTTCTAGTTTGAAGCAAGATTTCTAAAAGAGAAATCAATTAGAGGTGGAGAATCCATTGATCATGAATTAGATGGGAGTTGGAGTTCAAGAGCAATTACCATCCATTGATTAAAGTGAAAAATTATATGCTTGTCTAGAACATTCTCCACCATTGGGATGTGGAAAAGTCCCAAGATTCACAACCCAAATATGAACATGCTATAAGTTTTGGTACATAATGATATTCAAATACTTGTTTCTTTCTTGCATTCACTTGTATCACATACCAAGCATTTGTATCAATAATGTTTGGCACAAAAACATTTTTTTCGCATTGGTCAAGAAATGAAAATGTCTCAAGATCATCAGACCACATTTTGTTGAATCTATCTGTACAAAACCACTAGGATTTTCATATAGTTGCATTTTTTTCAACGACGATCATTTTAAACCATTTGACATCGAATAGAAACATATCGAAGCATCAAAAATAGATCTTCAAGATATCTCCACCATGTCACAATATCTAAATTAGATATTTGATCATTTGTATCTTGTAAATTTTCTCTATTTGTTTGTATGAATCTCACAAGTCAACCACAATCCATAGTGGTATGAACTTTAACAGTCTACTCAATTCAAAAATATTTTCTATATGAACATAAGCAGTGTATATATGATACCTCTAGCCACATCCCAAAAGTATCTCTTCTTCATGCTCATAAACAACTTGACCTAATGCTTGAGCTTTAGAAATCACTACAAGAAGCGATTCATTGGTTGGCAAAACGGGTAATATAGCTTAGTGATCAAGATAAGGTGATGTTCTTGTTATTGTGCCACATTGAAAAAGAAAAGAATTGCATCTTTCTTATGTTGTTTCCTCTCTTCTTCATATGGATCAAACCATTTTTGCATTTGGACTTGCATTGAACAAACAGCTTTCATTATTTTAATCATGATCTTGCATTGATTTTTCTTTTAATGTCTATACCCCGTGCCTCTTCACAATATATTTTCGGATCTTGTACTTTATACCATAAATGTGTCATCTCCAAGGAATTTTGTCATTAATAATTCATATCATTTGCCATACTTCCTTTATGTCGAGATTTTTTATGCAAAAATCCTTTTAACTTCTTCATGAAATGGTCTAAAAGGAACATCCATCTTGTATGCATGGCTCATGGGATTGCAACTTCATCTACATATGCAAAAGAAAGTGTACCTATATGGTCGAGAAAATTGTGTTTAAATATTTCTCTATAGGGCATACAATTTCAATTTTCAAAGCTCCCTTGATAGCAATTGGTAATATGAACTCAACAAACTTGTGCCAATAATGATTTTTCATGGATGTTAAATCTTTTGCTCAAGCAAAGGTAGTCCTCACATATTGCATACATCTAGTTAGAGTTCTAAAGGAGGAAATTATACATTTCACTCTTTGTAATTCAATTACTATCCATAGTACACCATAAGTGTGGCCATTTACCAATTGAATTCAAATGCTTTCTTTGTCCATGTCTCTAACTTGTGGCCATTCTCCAAAGTAGTTTGCCTATATTTTTGAAGACATGCATGAGATCTATCAAGTGATTGATCAATAGTTGATCCCAATATGGAAGTGAATGCAAAGTAGATATTATGTTCATTCCCAAAATAGGTGAACCTTCACTTCTCTCCCACATACTACGCTGATTGTGTACATGTAGAAAAACAGTTCCCATCTGATTCAACTATCCATCATTTAAATGATGTCCATTTAGAAGATAAAAAGTAGCACCTTGATATATCAAATTATTGAAAGGTCTGGAAATTGCACATCTAATGGAGCACCACACATTAGACATAAAATATATCAAAAAATTTATAACCACAAACATTCACCGTATCTAGGTCAATCATGCATGGTCCACATAAAAATAGCTTGTATTTTGATATCTTGTTGTGTAGGTACTTGTGATGTATCTACTACATCATTTCGTAGACACAATTTTTGAAGCTCTTGAATCAAAGGTGCTACGTAAACATAAAATATTTCGTTGGTGCAATCAATGATAACATAAAATATCCTCTCTTGAGTACGAGCCATGGTGGAATGTTGCAATTACTAGGCTAGTGGTCATATACTCCATGAATAACTTTATATTTCGTTGGTGCAATCAATGATAACATAAAATATCCTCTCTTGAGTACGAGCCATGGTGGAATGTTGCAATTACTAGGCTAGTGGTCATATACTCCATGAATAACTTTTTAATACATGAGGATTCACTCCATCCACAGCTAAAGCCAATTGTAAATTTGAAGGGTTGATTTTAAATTGAGGCCATTGTTGATCAATATGTTTCCATGCCCTAGAATCTACAAGGATACAACATATAAAATCTATGGATATATTGGATGCATGTCGTTCCTTCAAGCCTCCTATAGAGGGGGATAAAGAGCATTCTTTATTGTAGAACTTATCAAAAACTTAGGTAGGACTTTTCTAAGCACAAACTATCCAAGTGAAACTTGTTTGTATCTTTTTTCTCACCATTTGGGAAATTCTTGATTATCTAATGAATTTCCTTTGATACAAAATACAATCATTTGTACATGCATGGATCTTGTTGTAGCCCATACCTAATTATGTGAGTAACCTTTTTGCATCCACTCTAGATGGAAGCATTTTATTTCCTTTGGGTAATAACTTCTCTCTCCATAATCTAAGGGATATCACTAACACTTACATCTCAGCACCCTTATACTATTTATAAATTCATAAATGAAATACATGTTTGAAAAATAGAGATATTTGCATCTTTATATAATGGTCGATGAGCCCATCCTCATAATACATCTTCGAATGTTGTAATATCAATAGTATGTTCATAAACATCATGGTCAAACATATGTGCATCTACATTAGTGTTACCGTTACTGTCCATGTGAAAGGCAAAATGGCCAATGGACACTTCTTTGTATATGTTTTTTAATAAAACATATAGTGGCCTGGTCACTCACAGACTGTAAGTTCGACAGCATTTGTAATACCTAAGAAGTTTGTCTTCGTGCTCCCTGTGTACTGTGTTTTTCTACGCATTTTGCAGCCTCTACGCGGAGTACTGTGTGCAGCCTTAGGAGCTCGGTTTTCTACTTCGAGCATATTGTCGTGAAGCTCTCAAGAAGGAGAGCGCACTATGGTGTATCCCCATCGAATTACTTCAATGGTATCAGAGTAGTTCAACACAAAAAGCTTTGTTCCTTTTGTGCAAGCGAGGCAAGCACCCCTCCCCCCAAGGCTTTCTCCAAGGCTTACGACTAAGGTGGCGACCAAGGCATAGACCTTGGCATACATTGTCATCTGAGTTACTGAAGTCAATGTTGGTTGCGCACGAGGGAGGACCTCAACGATCAAGGAAGATAGAGGTTCCTGATACTTCTCGAGAGGTCACCCATCCCAGTATTGTTCCCCCCAGAGCTCACCTAACCGTGGCAATCTCTTGCCACTAAGCTACACTATTGTGGTCTCTAAGAAAGGGGAAAGACTAAGGTTGACAATATCTTGAACATGTTTTGGTCCCTCAAAGCTTCATTGTTTGCTTTCAAAGCCTATTTTTGAAGCTTTTTTGGGTGTCTTTTGGAGCCATTTTGGAGTACTGTTGCACATAGTTCTCTTCACACAGGTCCAAGAACACGAAGAACAGTGGTCTTTGTACTTCTCCGACAATGAATATCAACCTTCGGGGCTGTGTTTTCAGCCACACTCATAAAACTACAGGTTTCTCGAAAGGTTTTCAGTTTTGGTGGGAGCAGCCGCTGCAAATTTATGCAGGTTTTTTGAGCCCAAAACATCATATTTGACAGACACTTGTAGGTGTTGTTGGCTAGTTTTCGGGTTGTGCATTCAGCCTCTTACTTTTATTTACCGCATATATTGAGCACATACACACCATGTACGCTTCTGTGGATATCGCTTATGTACGTCCATGTGGTCATTGATATAGCGGTTATGTTTTTGCATAAAGCCTTTTACATTTGAAAAAGAGGGTCGTGGTGAGGTTTTCTTAACTAGGAGACACCTAGATGTTGGGGTCTCTTTGGTGATGCAGGTGGAAGACTTACATAGCCTTGCCATAGGAGATGTATGATAGTTGTTCGTAGGTGCTCGATAAGCCTAGTTGGCTTCTATTGTGTAACTGATTATATACAGTGGAGTTAGTGATTCACTATGCAGGTAAACATGTCAGTACTTGCAGTTTTATGATATTTTGACACTAGGCATATGCTCATTTTGCACAGGATACTCTGGCAAAATGTTTCCAGATTTTTGGTTTAGTCAACTATACAATGATCGATTTACTCTTTGATACACTTATTCATTGGTGTTTGGACTCTTCTAGCTCCATTATCATTCTATTTAGTTCTCTACCATCATGGCATCAGAGGTCTAAGGCACATCTAGTGGATCAGGGTCTAGTGCTAGTGCTCTGAGGAGAAGCTATAACTTCCAGGGCAAAGACCATTTTGAGATTAGAAAATTTTATGGCACAAACTTTGCTCTATGGAAGAATCAGATTAAAGATGTGCTGATTCAAAGGAGGCAATGGAAGCTAGTAAATGGGATTTCAGAGAAGCCTGCTGACATGGATGAAGATGATTGGGATGAGTTCGATGAAATGGCCAGGTCTACCATTCGCTTGCACCTCACAGATAATGTTTACTTTATAGTATTAGACTATGAAAGTGCAAAGGAGCTTTGGAAGAAGTTATGCAATACATATGAAAAAGAGACGGCATCAAATAAAGTGTATCTAATGAGAAAATTATATGACCTTCGCATGAAGGACACAAATAGTTTTGTTGCTCATCTAAATGGGTTTGATGCTATATTCTCCCAGTTACAGGCTCAGAAAATGGATATGGATAATGAAATGAAAGAAGTATTGTTGTTATGTACCTTGCCATCATCATGGGATACATTTTGCACAACTATTAGCAATAGTGTACTTGGTGTTAAACTCGTCTATGATGACATATGTGGAGCACTCTTGAGTGAGGAGATTTGTAGAAAACCTATGGTTGGCACTCAGAGTGGAGATGCATATAATGTTCGTGATTCTTACCAAGGAAAGAATCAGCAACATGGCAAGAGCAAGAACAAGAAAAACGGAATAAGAGTAGAAGTAAATCAAGGAAGAGGGATATTGAATGCCATTATTGTCATAAGAAAGGACATATGAAGAAAGACTATTATGCATTAAAGAATTCTAAAGGTAAAGGACAAAACGTTGATGGGCATGTTAAACAGTTACCTACACCATCTACTTTGATTGTGAAGATTGAAGAAATTAATGCTATTTTTGATGATGTTGATGTGTTGACACTTGATAGTACTGTGCCAACTGAGGCACTTATGGTTGATTCTCTTTCCCACACATGGCTACTAATTCTGGTGCTTCTCTCCATGTGCCACCACATAGAGAATGGTTCTCTAATTATGTAGCAAAGTCTCTTGGTACCGTGAGACTTGGTGACTCTTACCAGTGTGATGTTGTGGGGATTGGAGATGTGGTTGTGCAGTTCATTGATGGTTCAAAATTTACTATGCATAATGTACGCCATGTACCTCAGCTATCACTCAGTTTGATGTCATTTGGTCAACTTGATGACCTTGGTTACAAGGTGGTCTTCTATGCTCATTCCTTTTGCATATCAAAGGGAAATATGGTTATTGCAAAAGAAAGAAAAGTTGGCTCACTTTATCCTTTATTTCTATCACAGAAAGAACACTTGTTAGCTGTTGCTGAATAGCCTATGGCTTGTATTTGGCATGGTTGTTTGGGCCATATATCTCGTAGTGGAATGGAAAATCTTTCTCGTTTTGGCTACTTACCTGTGTTATCTTTCTCCGAGTTTTCATTTTGTGAGCATTGTCAATATGGAAAGCAAAAAAGGAATGTGCATAGAATGCACATTGACTCGTCAATTCAGCCTTTAGATCTCGTTCATACAGATGTGTGTGGTCCTATGCCCAGTAGGTCCTTAGGTGACTCTCTTTACTTTGTCACTTTCATAGTTGATGCTACTAGAAAACTTTGGGTATATCCTATCAAATCGAAGGATGAAGTATTCCCTACTTTTAGAAAATGGCTTGCTTAAGTTGAGGTTGAAAAAGGAACTAAGCTTAAGGCTCTACATTCAGATAATGGGGGTGATTATACCTCACATGAATTCAGCCTTTTCTGTCAGTCTAGAGGGATTCGTAGAGAGTTTACAGCTCCTTATACCCCAGTAGAGAATGGCAATGATCTTGGATTGCTTACCTATTTTCTTGGCTTTGAGGTTGTTTATATAGGTTCTTGTGTTTTCATTACTCAAAGGAAGTATATTCATGATATGCTAGTTAAGCTCAAGATGGAAAATTTAAAAAATGCAGGTATAGACATGGAATTGAATCACAAACTCAGTACAGATGAATGAGAGCTGCTTGAAGACATTACAGGTGATCAAAGTCTTGTTGGGAATCTCAATTATGCAACCCTAACAAGAGTGGACATATGCTATGGAGTAAGTACATTGAGTCAATTCATGTATACACCAAGAAAACCTCACATGGAAGCTGCCAAAAGAATAAGTGATAGCAAGTAGTTGTCATTGTGCTTCAAAGAAGGGATCCAAATGATAACATTATTTAGAAGAGAACTCGTCTAGTTGGCAGTGAACTATCTTCTGTGTCTTCGGTGTGGACTTCTAGTAGCATAATCGTAAATTTCAAAGTTTAAAGCCTTGCATACTATTTTTTGGTGAAAAAGCTTGAACTCAAAGTACTTCGATGGTTACGTTGAATGGACAATATATAATTTGTGAAGATTGATTACTGCAAATTGAAAACTTTAGATATAGTTGATACGTTCGATTGCAAATATGATGGTTATTTGATTATTGCAAATTAAAATATATCATTCTAAAAATGGGAATTTATTGTGTAGCAATCATCATACCAGATGTACACTTCGTGCTGAAGGAGTGTGGATTAAGAAATGTGGCTCGAAAAAGACTTTTACTCATAAATTCAACTTGTGGTATTTTCAAGGTTGTTCATGTAGCATCTCCCCTTTTTCTTGGCAAGGTTCATCTCCTCTATTTTATCACTTTGGAATCAATCTAAAATTGAGGATTTATTGTGTAGCAATCATCATATTAGATGTAGACGCTCTCTTGAAGGAGTGTGGATTAAGGTGTGTGGTTCAAAAAAGACTTTCACTCATAACTTGTAAGCTTGACTTGTAGCATTTTCAAGATTGTACGTGTAACATCTCCTCTTTTTCTTAGCAAGGTTCATCTTACTTTGACACTTCTAGTTCTTTACGTTTGAATTTGCCTCCATTGGATTGGTATGAATATAGATAGAAAGAAGTTCTTGGGTCCAAATCCTATGATAGTCATGGGATATTGTTTTGCCCCAAGAGCTCTAGAACCTTCTAAAAGCATCCACTTCTCTTAACTAAAGTTAACTAGAACACTTGTAGCACATGTATCTACATGGTTGACAGTGGGATGGATAGTATCAACCTACCAAAGAGGACAATCCCTCGGAGAGAGCTATCTATAGAAGCATAATGTTGAGAGGAGATTCATCTCTCTAACACATGGTGGTCCAAATGATCTTAGTTCTTAGCAATCTTCTTGGAGCAAAATATAGAATAAATCCTCAAAAGTTAAGGCATTTGGATAGGTTTCATTATCAAACAAAGAGAAGAAGCAAAAATTTGATAAGAATCTAGAAGTCCATGAAGAATAATCTACATAAGTGAACTATGTGGCAAGATTTCATCCATAATAATCAAGTGCTCTTTCAAATCCTTGATCTTTGTCATAAAAGTGCTCATTGAATCTCCTTCATTCATATGCTCATTCTCGAACTATTTTCAAAGGTAAACAACATGAGCCTCATTTCTTGCCCATTATAGTGTGGCAAGAGTGCCCCAAGCATCTTTAGTTGTCCTACATGGGTGAACGTGAGGAATAATGGCACATTTGATCAAAAAGGCTATCAATACATGTGCAAGTGCATGTGCATGTGCATCTTTGCCATCCTGGTGAAGCTTCTTTGTTGTAGGTGTAATAAGAAGCATCATATGATCAAGAACATGAAGATCATCATCTTTAACACTGCCTAAATTGCTTTCTGTACTAGTATTTGCAAGTGTAGAAGGAAGTATTTCAACACTCTACACAATATTCTATAAGCCTTTTGCTGCCAATACATGATGCATCATGTAAGCTTGCAAAACTTAGTTATAATCATCCAACTTATCCCAACAACCAACATATAAAATACATCATCTTTTAGCCATGGCTACTAATTGTAAACTGATGCAAAAAAATATTTTTTTCTCAAAAATATTGAAAAAATATATTCAATTGAGCTCCATTTAACTTGTAGACTTTGAGGTGCTTGTATTGAGAAATCGAAAACTATATACATGTTGGGCAAAAAAATGACAAAATTGTCTCCATATTCATTGTCATAGTGTGTCTAGAGGCTAAAACCAGCTGAAATAAATGTTTTTACCCCACACAATGGATTTTTTCTTGAAGTATTGAGACCTCAAGTATGTTCACCAAATTGCGTGCAATTTTGAGATAGTGCCTACAATGGGTTGACAATGCCTATAGAAAGTCGTGATCTGCTCTAATACCAATTGTTGAAGCCAAAGATTAGGGAAGCATATAAACAACATGAGGAGGAAGAAGAAGCTTGGGGCAAAACATTGAGCGTATCAGTAAGTCATGTTAGGCATATATACAAGCCGAGGAAAAAAATTCATAAAGAGGAAAAAAATGCCTCGATAGTCCTAAGTGTGTTCATGTACATCACTAATAAAATATACATACAAATGCATGCGTACTTATTAACATATGGATTTCATAATAGTTTGATTGAAATCACCTTGTATGTAAAGCGTGTGCAAATGATATACTTCTTATCGTTGTTGTTGTCTATGTAGATGGTATGTTTCTCACTAACCCCAATGAGATATTTTTTATTTTAAGAGTGATTTTGCATGCCTCTTTCGAAATGCAGGATTTTGGGCATTTGCATAATTTCCTGAGCATTTAGTTTATGCAAGTTGATGGTGGCATTTTTTTCTGTAGAAGTAAATACATTGACACCTTCACTGTTTATTTGGTACCTAAAAATTGGGTTATTATTTCCTACGATGGGATCAATACTCCCAATTTTACATGCTTTTTTTACTCATATGGGCTAGTTATTATGACACTCATGTGTCCAAAAGTGGTTTTTGCTTCATGCTTGGTAGCTCATGCATATCATGGTAGAGCAAGAAGCAACCTATTGTGATCAATGCTAATTATGAGGCTAAGTAAAGGTAAGATTTCATAGCTATCATTGAGTGTGTGTTGCTCATAATCCTTATGGATGAATTGGGTTTTGGTCATACTTCTAGCACCACCATATTTACTGACAATAAAAGCACATTGTTAATTGCAAGAAACGTAGAGTTCCATGCTCACACTAAGCACATTGAGCTGCACTATCATTATGTTGAAGAGACAGAGAGATAAGTTTGGCATATCTAGCCACACACAATAGTATTGAAGGCCATTTTATAAAAGCTCTACCTTATGAGAAGTATGAAGCTTATGGAAAAGATTTGGACTTACTCCATGTTATAAATTAAACTTAGACCACATTGATTGATACTTAATTATACATGAGTGTGAGCCTCTTTATCACTACATCACTCCCAAGGGGGATTCCATAGTATATCTTAGTAGTGATGTGTATGAACGCACTTAGGATATCTGAGGAACTTTTTTCCCTCTTTAGGAGGTTTTTTTGTAAGAATCTTTGTGGCCATTCATAAATCTTTGGGAAGTTTACCCTAGTTTCATTCTCATTTCAATTGATTTTGTGATGGTTAGACATTACCCTCACTTTTTGAGTGGCGATACCTTTGTTACTGTTGGTGTCCATGTGAAAGGAAAATGGCCACCTCACACTTTTGTATATGTTCTGTAATAAAACATATAGTGGTATGTTTAGACATAGATTCTAAGTTTGACTGCATTTGTAAAATCTAGCGATTTCAAGTCCATGCCTTCCTCTGAACTGTGTGGTTTCATATTCAATAGGTTTCGTGCAAAGTACTTTGTGTGGCATCCAAAGCTTGGTTTTTCTACTATGAGGGTATCGGTGTGAAGCTCACATTAAGGGCAATCCATTGTGGTGCATCACAATCACACCACTTCATTGGTATCCCAACTCTCTGAAGCAAAATGTTTTTTTGCTTTTGTGTGAGCGAAATGAGCATCTTGCACCCGCCCACCCATGAATACCTCCAAGGTGGCAACCAAGGCATAGACCTTGGCATACCTTGTCATCTGAGTCACCAAAGTCCTCGTTGGTACTATAGGTTGCACACCAAGAAGGAATTCAACGATCAAGGAAGACAAAGTACTAGCACTTCGTGAGAGGTCACTGATTCTAGTATGGTTCCTCCCAAAGACTGCTTAATAGTAGGTTTTCCTACCACTAAGCCCTAGTTGCTTAGTGACTGTAGGAGTGAATATACTTAATGTTAACATTATTTTGGAGCCTTCAAAGTGTCTTCTTGGGCTCTTTGCATCAATTTTCTAAGATTTTATTTGGGTACAAAATTGGGAAAAAATAGAAACTGATTTTGTAGTTTTGGGACAATTTTGACTACACAGGTGGAAGGATTGGTCCAAAGATCATTCTTGGAGCTAGAGCTACTTAAGATTGTGTCTCCTTGCAATGTATATTTGGCTTTATCACTAAATGTATAGCTTTTGAGTCTTCTTACATGTTTCTCGGAAGGGCTTTAATTGTGATGGGAGCAACCACCACAAGTTTATGCAAGTTTTTTGGGTCTAAAGAACAGAGTTGATAGAAACTTGTAGGTTTTGACTAGCTTTTGGGCCATAAATTAATACTTTCAGTGCTATTTTATTATATATACTAACCACATAAACACTCTGTACACTTCTATGGTTTCCCCTTATGTATGTCCATGTGTTCATTGATATAGCAATTATGTTTTTGCATGAAGCCTTTGACATTGATAAAGACGGTTATGGTGAGGTTTTCTTAACTACAAGACACCCACATGTGGGAGTTTCTTCAATGATGTAGATGGAAGACTTACCTAGCCTTGCCATAGGAGATGTATGCTACTTTTTCATAGGTGCTCGATAAGCATAGTTGCCTTCTTTCGGTTAAGTGGCTATATGCAGTGGAGTCAATGATTCACTATGAAATTTTGTATGTCAGTACTCATAGTTTTATGAATTTTTTTCACAGGTCATATTCTCATTTTGTAGAGGAAACTCATAAAATTTTCCAAGATTTTAGTTTTTCAACTATATAGTGATTTATATTTCTCTTTGACACACACTTATTGGTGTGAGCACATAAATTCTCACATAATCCCTTTGGTTGGTCATTGATGTTCATTGACCCATTTTCCTAGGGAGGCTCTATCAAATTTTTCCTAGAATTTGACACTTGGTCATCCTTTTTGAGCCTTTGTGATATTTGGACTATTCCTTCTTCATTCTACACACTCATCTTGTTACTCTTATTAAGTAGATCAACTACCACAAATATGCTATCATGTTTACTTCTCTTCATAGGTAATTTAGTGATAAAGTCCATAGAGATAGACTCTCACTTCTAATTTGGAACATCCAAAGGTTGAATCATTCTAGGCATTCTCTTAAACTCAGATTTCACCTTTTGGCACTTTAAACATTCGCTAACATATTTTCTAATATCTTGCTTCATACATGGACAGAAGTAAGAATACTTTGTTTTAACATAGGTCCTTGAATAACTTGAATGTGTAGAAAAAGATACATCATGACAATCATGTAATATTTGAGCTTTCAATGGAGACTCTAAAAATATGCATAATGGATTGGTACAATATAAAGATCCATTCTACAAATGAAATTTGCCTTCATATATCGTTCACCTGTTTGCATGAAAAAAATCAAGATAGGCGCATAAAAAGATTCATGTTTTAATTCTTCTTGAATTTGATTGAGGAAATCTGAATTTATTACAGAAAGGAGATTACAAAAAGGTTTCTCACTCAATGCATCAAAGAACTTATTTTCCTTACCAGCCAAATACTTAATGTCAAAATCATACATGCTTAATAATTCAATCCAATGCTTTTTCCTATTGTTAACCCCTTATACTAGATGTCTCCAATGCTTCAGTGCATGTACAACAACAAGCATCTCTAGATCACAAGCAAGAAGGGAAAGCCACAATGCTTCCTAACATGCCTCACTTGCTATAACATACTCTGGTTCCATTAGGGGAAAAAATGAACCATGCATGGGCCTTGTAAGGATACCTAATTTTTAGGGATTAAAATTAATCTTGTGTGGTATTGAGGAAGAAAAAAAAACCACTAGTGGTTTTTAAAAGAAAAATACTATTTCCAAGAGGCATATCCGATTTCAATCCCATGTTGGATTCGTGGCTATTAGGAGCCATTGGATTTTCCTCACGAACGCTTGAGATTGATCATATTTGTCTGTCAAAAAACGACAAAATAGAGCTTGCAGTGTGCTTGGGTTTGTGAGTATTTGAAGCGGTTGGATAGTCTTTATGGATGGACGTGATTGACCAATGTACTCTGGCAGAAAAAGACAAAGTATACAATCAAATCATTTGAAAGATATCAAATCATTTGAAAGATATGGGGAAAACAAAGAGAGAGAGAAGAATCGCGTGGGTAGACGACGTCCGTAGGATTTTTTCGCATGAACGAACCCGATTTGGGCAAGTATGTCTGGCAGAAAATAACAAAATAAGGCTCATTAAATGCATGGGAAGTGGGAAAAGCAAGACTAGGATTGCATGGGGACACGAACAAACGTACTCCATCGGATCTTCTATGATCGGACGTCTCCAACGAAAACACGCTGAATCTAGATCTAAAGAGAAATTGACCATTGGATCATTAACCTATCGAACGATGTAGATTTAAATGCGCAAGCCTTTCTTTTTTTGAATCTTGACCATTGGATTGCCTTCATATCCAAGGGCCTAGATATAATTCGGATGGCAGAATTCGAATTTTGTGGTTTTCTCAAACCACTAAGTAAGGTCTACCATCACATTTTGGTTGTTTTGACCAGTCCAAAACCCTTGGTAGTACTAGGTAAAAGGTTAATCACATGAACTGCAGTTAATACTACTTTTGCCCAAAAACCTTATGAAAGGTTTACATGACACAACATAGAAAGTACTCTAGCTTAAATAGTTCTATTCATCCTTTCAGCTACACCATTTTAAATTGGGGTATAAAGAGTTGAAAACTGTCTACAAATTCTCTAGACTGATAGAAAAGGCTGAATTCATGTAAGGTATACTCACCCCAAATATGTGAATGTAAAGCCTTAAGATTAGTTCCTTTTTTAGTCTCAACTAAAGCAAGCCATTTTTTTGAAAGTAGGGAATACCTCATCCTTTGCTTTGATAGGATATAGCCAGACTTTTCTAGTGGCATCATCTATGAAAGTGAAAAAGTAAAAGAGGACCACCTAATGACGTTGTGGGCATAGGACCGCACACATATATATGACCAAGATCTAAAGTCTGAATTGAAGAGTCAATGTGTGTCTTGTGCACATTCTTAGTTTGCTTTCCATATTGACAATACTCACAAAATGAAAAATTAGACAAAGATAACACAGATAAGTAGCCAGAACGAGAAAGATTTTCCATTCCACTATGTGATATGGCCCAAATAGCCATGCCAAATACAAGTCATAGGTTGTTCATTAACGGCTAACAAGTGTTCTTTCTATGACACAAGGATAGAGTGAGCCAACTTTGCTTTTTTTTGCAATAACCATATTGCCCTTTGATACATGAAAGGAGTGAGAATAGAAGACCACCTTGTAACCAAGGTCATCAAGTTGACCAACTGACATCAAATTACATGATATTTGAGGTACATGTCATACATTATTCATAGTAAATTTTGAACCATCAATGAACTACACAACCACATCTCCAATTGTGACAATGTCACACTGATAAGAATCATCAAGTCTCACAATACCAAGAGACTTTGCGGCATAAGTAGAGAACCACTCTCTATGTGGTGTCACATGGAAAGAAGCACCAAAATCTAACCAGCCATGTGTGGGCAAGAGAATCGGCCATAAGAGCCTCAGTAAGTGTAGTACTGTCAAGATTCATCATCAAAAATAGTATTGATTTCTTCAATCTTCATACTCAAAGTAGATGGTGTAGGTAGTTGTTTAGCATGCCCATCAACATTTTGCCCTTTACCTTTAGCATTCTTTAATGCATAGTAGTCTTTCTTCATGTGTCCTTTCTTATGATAGTAATGGCATTCGATATCCCTCTTCCGTAATTTACTTCTGCTCTTATTTCGCTCACCATTCTTCTCCTTGTTCTTGCTCTTGCCACCTTGCTTTCCTTGGTAAGAATCACAAACATTATATGCATATCCACTCTCAGCGCCAACCATAGATTTTCTACGGATCTCCTCATTTAAAAGTGTTTCACATATGACATCATAGACCAGTTTATTACCAGGTTCACTATTGCTAATAACACTGCAAAATGTATCCCATGATGATGGCACGGTGCATTACAACAAGACTGCTCTCATTTTATTATCCATGTACATTTTCTGAGCTTGTAACTAAGAGAATATAGCATCAAACTCATTCAGATGAGCTCCAAAACTATGTGTCCTTCATGTAAAGGTCATATAACTTTCTCATCAGGTACACTTCATTTTATGCCGTTTCTTTTTTGTATGTATTGCATAACTAGTTCCAAAGCTCCTCTGCTTAGCACATCTTCAATCTAATTCTTCCATAGAGCAAAGTTTGTACCATCAAATTTTTGGATCTCAAAATGGTCTTTGCCCTGCAAGTTATAGCTACTTCTGGGAACACTGGCATTAGACCTTGACCCCCTAGAGGTGCCTGAGATCTCTTACGCCATGATTATCGAGAAATGATGAGATTGATGATGGAGCTAGAAGAATCCAAACACCACTAAGGTTCAAAAACAAGCATGACCAAGTATCAAGTTTTGGGAAAAATTAACAAAGTCTCCCTAGAGAAATGGATTAATGAAAGTAATGACCAACAAAAAGGATTTTTTGAGAATATATGTGCTCACACCAATAAGTGTATCAAGGACTAAATCAACAACTATATAGTTGACCAAAAAAAAATATAGCTAGAAAAAATTTACCAAAGCCTCCTCTACAAAATAAGCATATGAATAGTGTGAAATGCTCATAAAATTGCAAGTACTAATATGTAAGCCTCCATAGGCAATCATTCACTCCACTGTATATAATCAGTTAACCGAAGGAAGTCAACTTGGCTTGTCGAGCACCTATGAGCAACTAGCATACATCTCATATGGCAAGGCTGGGTAGGTCTTTCACCTACATCCTTGAAGATATCCCAACATCTAGGTTTCTCTTAGTTAAGGAAACCTCACCACAACCCTCTTTATCAATGTTAAAGGTTTATGCTAAAAAACGTAATCGCTATATCAATTACCATACGGATGTACATAAGCGATATCCATAAAAGTGTGAATAGTGTGTATGTGATCAATTTATGTAGTAAGATGGCACTTAAAGGATGAATTCACAGCCCAAACACTAGCCAAAACACCTGCAAGTGCCTATCATCTCTATTCTAATGACTCCAAAACCTACATAAACTTGTAGTGGCTTCTTCCACCACAACTAAAACCTTTCAAGAAACTTGTAGATTTGCTAGTGTGGTTGAACAACACAACTCCAAAGGTGAATACTCATTGTTGAAGAAACAAAGAGCACTGTTGATGTTCTTGAACCTGTGTAAAGAGAACTATGCACAAAGTTTCAAGGTAATGTTACACTTAGTCTTTCCCCTTCTTCAAACACTACAAGAGTATAGCTTAGTGGCAATAGAGCTTGTCACTTAAGCATGATCGAAAGGAAACAGACGAGAATGGGTGACCTCTTGGGAAGTGCCAGAAACCTCCCTCTTCCTTGATCATCGAGGTCCTCCCTCGCATGCAACCAATGGTGCCAATGGTAACTTCAATGACTCCGATGACAAGGTATGCCAAGGTTTATGCCTTGGTCGCCGCCTTCGTCATAAGCCTTGGAGAAATCCTTGGGTGGGTGGGCGGGTGCTCACTTCACTTGCACAAAAGGAACAAAGATTTTTCATTGCAATTCTCTCATACCAATGAATTATTTTGACGGTGATGCACCACACTGAACTCTCCTTCTTGAGAGCTCCACAATGATACTCTCAAATTAGAAAACCGAGCTCCAAGCACCGAACATAGTATTCTACAGAGAGGCCACTAAATAAGCAGAAAAACACAATACACAGGGAAGATAAAGATAGATTTCGTAGGTGTTACAAATGTGGTCAAACTTACAATCTGTGGATAACCAGACCACTATATGTTTTATTAAGGAACATATACAAAAGTGTCTAGCTGCCATTTGGCCTTTCACCAATGGAAAAGACTGATACTACCTTGAGTCTTGCTAAATTATTTGTAAAAGATATTTTTCAACTACATGGAATGCCTAAAAACATAATTTTTTATAGAGACTCTAGATTCACATCAAAGTTTTGGAGAGCAACATTTGAATCGATTGGAACTCAATGTCATATGAGTACAACTTTCCATCCTCAAACTAGTGGGGGAAACCGAGAGAGTTAATTGAGTACTTGAAGATATGTTGCGTATGTATGTGAGTGAAAAGTAGGATAATTAGAGTGAATATTTTCCCTTAGTTGAGTTTGCATATAATAGTGTATGGCATGCATCTATTCCTTTGAGGCTATGTATGGTTATAATTGTTTGACTCCACCTTTGTTTTCTGGATTTCCAAATAAAGTATAAGCATCTAAAGAAATGCTAGAGAAGATGGATGAAGAACTTGGAAAAGTTAAGCAACACATAAAAGAAGCTTAGAAAAGACAAAAGAAATTCTACGATTTGAAGAGAAGGCCACTTGAATTTCAAATAGATGACATGGTATTTCTCAAAGTCAATCCTCACCGATCTAACTTGTTGCTAGGGAAGGATCATAGAGTTTCTCCACGATATGCAGGTCCTTTTTAAGTTTTGAAAAGGATTGGATCTCTTGCTTAATTGTTGGAATTACCTAAACATTCAAATGTGCATCTTGTATTTCATGTTAGCTTAGTTAAAAGATATGTGCCTAATGTTGCTCATGTTTTGCAAGATAACTATAAGCTAAACGATGATGGCTCTTTTGAGCTTCCACATAAAATAGTATTAGATAGGAGGGAAAGATAACTTTGGTGAAATGCCACACATATCCAGTTGAAGATTTGACTTGGTTGAACTTAGGTTGACATATATTGGCATAACCACTATACATGTTAGAGAGATGAAAAAGTTGTACATGTCATACTTGATCATCACATGTTGAGCTTCATATCTCAACACTCCCCCTTGGGGCCAATGCCATGTCCTATAATCCAATCACCTTTCAAAACTTATTCACCTTCTTTGCTCCAAGTGCTCTAGTGGAAATATAAGAAGCTTGCTCATCTTTCATGACATAAACAAGATTTATATCACTTACTAATAGATTTTCCTTGATGAAGTGATAATGTACCTTGATATGCTTTGTTATAGCATGAAAAAGAGGATTTTGTGCGAGTTGTATGATGCTAAGATTGTCTCAATAAATGATGATAGGATTTTGTAGATCTGGACCTGAATCTCCAAGAAGCATCTCTATCCATGATGCTTCACATGCTACCATTCCATCACCTCTATACTCAGACTCTATACTTGACAAAGCAACAATGGGTTGCTTCTTACTATTCAATGTAATAACAAGAGTTCCAAGTGAGAACAAAAAGCCACTAGTAGCTTCTATCTTGAACACTAGGAGCCAAATCTACATCGATGTATCCATGAACCTACAATTTTGCACTAGCTTTATAAAACAATGCATAATCCAAAGTAGCACTCACATAACATAGTGTGCATCTAAAGGCATCTAAATATGGTTTCTTGGGAACTTCTATAAATTGGCTTTCAAGTTATATTGTAGCTTAGATGAGCCCTTGTAATTGTGAGATGTATCAAACTTCCCACAATTTTTCTATTCAAAGTAGCATTTGCCAATGCTTCACCTCATGTAGTATTCAAGTTCATTTTCTAATCTAATGGCATAGAAATTGGCTTAAAATCAGCCATACCATATTTTTTTCAGCATAATCGAGGCATATTGCCTTTGGGACAACCATATACGTATTTTTGTATGTATAAATGCAATGCCCAAAAAATAGCACAACATATGAAGATCTTTCATGTCAAGTTATTGCATAAGGAGTTGCTTTACTTCTTTAATACTTTCTTCATTATCACCACCTACAATCAAGTCATCAACAAAAATAGCCACAATTGTGATGCCATTATCAACCTTCCTTGCGTATAATGAGTGATTTGCATCACACATGGAAAACTTAATGGATGTTAAATAATACATAATCCTTTCATGCCAACATGAGGGGATTTTTTAAGATAATAAAAATCCTTTTTTAACCTGCAAACATATTTTGGGTGCTTTGAATCCTCATATCCTTGTGGTTGTCCCATGTATAGTTCTTCCTATAATTCACCATGTAAGAAACCACTCTTCACATCCATCTCATGCAAAATTCATCCTTCTATTGTAGCCAATGCAACAAGTGATCTAATAGTAGCCATTTTTGCTAGAAGACTGCAATTTTCCTCATAATCAATGCCATATGTTTGTGCATATCCTTTTGCTATCAATCATGCTTTATATCTCCTTATGCTACCATCAAGATTATGCTTTACCTCGTAAACCCACTTGCAACTTATGGGTTTTTCTCTTGAAAAAATGGAATGAGCTTCCTTATTTCATTTCCATAAACTACAATCATCTCCTCATCCATAGCTTTCTCCCAGTGTGCATTTCCAATTGCATCTTCAAAACAAAACGTTTTAGCATCTTGTATTACCTTGAGAATGTCGGCACAATGAAGAGCCATGTAGCTATTTAAACCACTTGATTCTCCATCAACATCTTTAAAAATTGTATAACGTTGATGATATAGGCTTAATGAAGATCCATGTAGCTATTTAAGCCACTTAATTCTCCATGAATATCATCTTTACCTTTCTTGGATGTAGTGGATGAATTCGCTTGACCAAAATTTCCATGCAATCTTCCATTACATGGGTTTGAGTTGGAACTATTGCTCGATGACATAAGAGTTCCTTTCAAAACTTGATATTTTACACATGAAAAAGTGGCACGTATCATTCTTCAATCATCATGCATTGAGTTTGATATCTCACCATTTACTATATAGAAAACATAGCACTATTCATGGAGGATTGGAAGATAAGACATCTTGCTTTGTACCAACCCCTTCTTGCTTTAGAGTTGAGTTGTAGGCCCAATTAGCTTTCCAATGACACTATGCAAGTGCCTTTGTACTTTGATAATGATGTGAGAAATTATTGAACCAAAATAGACTATTTCCAAGTTGAAGGATTAACGAAAACCTTCTATTTTTGTTCACACACCTGCTGCTTGTTATGCTCAGTGCTTCCAATACAGTAGGAATTAGAAAACTTCCTTTTGGAGATATCAAATTAGCTTAATGAGCTAATTACTTCAAGTGGAATCACTTAAAATGATGCACTATACACAAAGCAATCAATTTAGCAATCAAATCATTACCCCCGATTTTTTAGGACCTCTGCAGAGTTTGATCAATGAGTGCTTAGACACACTTTTCTCCAAATTGGCTAAATGGATTATCTTCAAAATTTGTGAGCATGTAGAGAACTTGGATTTGATTCCAAGAAGCTATAGAACATTGAAAATGGTAAAGAAATGACTGCGATATGAGTAGTACAAGTTGACTATTATGAATGACTATGATAGAGAGACCATAGATGAGAAGTATTGATCTATTGTATTAGAACACAATGTTGTACAAGATCATAGGCATGCTAATCAAAGCCTAATGACAATGAGTAGTGTAGGCTATGATGTAAACCTCACTCTCTTACAATGTGGTCAAGGAGAACTCGAAAATGGAGTCACTTGTCCCATGAGTTTTTTAGACATCTTTTATAGATAGGATATTTGAATTTGAATTTGAACTGATTTACCTCCATTGGAGTACTTGCAACTTTGGCATCTTGCAAATGAAACTTCTTTAACATGTCGTGTATATACTTTCTCTGAGTAATATAAATTCTAGATTTAGTATAGACCAACTCAAGTCCAAGAAAATACTTTAGTGATCCTAGATCACTAATTTTGAACTCCTACATCATTTGATTTTTAATATGCTTGATGCCATTAGCATCATTACCTGTGAGTATGATATCATCAACATATACAAATAGATATATTACCTCTGATTTACTTCTCTTTACAAACAGAGAAGTATCTGCTTTACTCATGATGAATCCTTGATCATGAAGGTATGTAGTCAACCTATGGTTCCATGCCCTAGGTGCCTGCTTCAGTCCATAAAGACCTTTGTTCAATTTAAACACATATGTTACCTTGTTTGGGTTCTCATAACCAGGAGGTTGAGACATGTACACCTCCTTGGAAATCCATCCATTCAGAAATGCATTTTTTACATCCAATTGATACATGTTCCAATTCTTTGATGCAGCCACACTTACCAATACTTTGATGGTTGGCATTTTGGCCATAGGTGAGAAGGTTTCTTCATAATCAACTCCTTGGGCTTGTGCAAAACCCTTAGCCACAATTCTAGCTTTGTACCTACTTATTGATCCATGAGAATTCCTCTTGATCTTATAGATCCATCTAGAACCAATTACCTTCATAGACTCCTTCTTTGGTACTAGCTCCCAAGTATCATTCTGCTTGAGTGCTTCAATTTCCTCATCCATAGCTTCTTTCCATTCTGTCTTGGTCTTTGCCTCTTCATATGATGATGGCTCTTCAAATGACAAGTCTTTTGCAAGATAAACAGAATGCTTAGTAACTAAGGAAGTGTCATACCCATATCTGATTGGCTTCTTGCTCTCCCTTTGTGATCTCCTGATTGCTTCGTTGGATGATTCAGGTATATCTTCTAGCTTCTTCATCTTGACTTTACCTTTGGACTTCCATGCCTTGAATTCTTCTAAGTTGATGATGTCCTCATCATCTAAGTTTATATCTTCTATCTGAGTAGGCTTCTCCTTAGTGAGGCTTGGAAACTCCTCTTCCAAGTCATAAGGTAGCTTTACTTTCCTGCATTCACTTTCAAACCAAGAGTCATTCTCATCAAAGAAAACATCTCTATTGACCATGAATCCTTTGTTGGAAGGATTGTAGAACTTGTACCCTTTCTGATTCAAGTCATAACCTATGAAGATGCACTTCTTTGCCTTAGGGTCTAGCTTACCTCTGATTTGAGAAGGGATATGCACATAAGCAACACATCCAAAGATTCTGCAATGATCATGTGAAGGTCTTCTACCATGCCATGCTTCATATGGGGTCATCCCATCAAGAGATTTGGATGGCAACCTGTTTACAAGATAAGTGGCAATCGGTACGCTCTCTACCCACACGTAATTAGGTAATTTTTTCTCATTTAATATTGACCTAGCTGTTTCAACAATTAGGCTATTTCTCCTCTCTGCAACCCCATTTTGCTCAGGGGTATACCTTGTGATTTCTCTCTTGATTCCTTTATCTTGCAAAAATGCATCAAACTCATTTGAGAAGTACTCACCTCCTCCATCTGACCTTAGTCTCTTAAGACTTCTCCCTGTTTGGTTCTCAACAAGTGCAAGATACTTTTTAAAGCAACTGAATACCTCATCTTTGTGTTTCATAAAATATAAGACAATCCACCTACTGAAATCATCAATGAAAGATACATAATACCTTGATCCAAAAATTGAGGGATCCTTACTTGGTCCCCATACATCTGTATGGACAAGCTCTAGATAGTCCTCATGCATGTAGCCTCTCCTTGTGAAGGATAACATGTGAGACTTTCCAAACGACAAGCACCACATTTATAAATCATGTGTTGCTTGGATACATTAGGTATCCCAAGCACACATTGATCTCTACATATTTGTTTTAAGGTTCTTTCACCAACATGTCCTAATCTCTTATACCAGATTTCAAGCTTTGATAGTGTTTGATCTTCGTAGCTATAAAGTGTAATGTTCCTTGTATCCTCAAGTTCAAAAGTGAATAATCTACCTGTCTTTTGTCCTTTGGCAATTCTCTTGAATCCATGTTGGGGATCCTCCACAAATGCTCCATATTGGTTGAAAGTGACCTGCAAAACCTTTTCCACAATTTGTCCAACACTCATCAAATTCTTGGTAATTGTAGGTACATATAGAACCCTGATCAAAAGATTTCTATTTCCATCAGAGGTTTTAACATTTCCTACTTTAATCACTGAGTGCTTGGTGTCATCACCTGTTTGTATCTGATGCTTACCCTTTGGTTCTTCAAGGTCAGAGAGAAGAGCTACATTGCCTGCCACATGGTTTGAGCATCCTGAGTCAATGTAGAAGAGATGGTCATCATTTATACCTAGTTTTGAAGTCATATTCATGATCAGAAGAGAATCCTCTTGCTCCTCTGTGTAGTTGTTGTAATCTTTCATAGGGCAGAAGAGTTATTACCTCTTGATGAATCTCCATTCTTGTTGAGCTTGGCTTCATGGGTAAAGAGTTGCCCCATGAGTGTGGTAAGGTCTGGAATCTCGTGACTTTTCCAACTAATAAATCCACAAGTTTGGTGGTGATTACAAATATTCTTTTCAAGTCAAAGTGACTTTTACAAATGGTAAAGGATAAAAAATTTCTAGCAATGGTTTCCATGGAGCTACAATTGTACATATACTCTAGCCAAATGTGTAGGCTTGATATTTGCATCAACAGACACTTGGGAAATGCATAAACTTGCTCATGTGAGCGAGAACAAATTGAAAATCAGACCAAGTTACACATAAGTAAATCAAGCATTCAATGTCCCATTCATAGAGAACAACATCAAATGCATCTCCAACGTCATAAAATCTCACCTATTTCCATGTGAGGTTTGCGATATTGAAGGCCAAAAATTTGCAATAATATGTCAATGTATTTTGTTTGACACAAAGTATTCCACCATCAATTTGCATAAATTGAGTGCCCCAATAATGATGCAGATACCCCAAATTAGAGGTCTCAAAAGAGGCATGAAAATCAACCTTAAATTCAAAAATATACTTCTCATTAGATCAGTGAGCAGCACATCATCAACATATATGACAATGATCAAAAGTACATCATCAACATGCTTAAGATATAAGGTGATCTAACTTGGACTACTCTCAAAACCATGTGTTAGCAAGTAGGCATGTATCTTCCAATACCAAGAACATGGTGCTTGCTTCAAATTGTATAATGCCTTTTTAGACTTGCATGATTTTTTTTTTCATGCCCTTTTCTGCACAAAACCATGGGGCTAAAATACATACAATTCTTCATGTAAGTCACCATTTAGAATTAAAGTTTTATTGCCCAATTGATGTACATTCCAACCATGATGAGCTGCAAGTGCACAAATGCTATGAATGGTAGTCATTCGGCATGTGAGAGCAAAGGTCTCATCAAAATCATTGCGGCTCTCTTGCACATACCCGTTGGGAAGAAGCCTATCCTTGTACCTATCAACTATTTCATTAGGTTTAAGTTTTTGCTTGTATACCCATTTAGCGCCAATTACATTTTTTCTTGGAGGAAAACCACATAAATACCAAGTATCATTGCTCATAATAGAATCATATTCTAATTGCAAAGCAGCCATCTAGTCTTCTCAATCCTATGCTTCATCAAATGAAATGGGCTCCTTTCTCCTCACAAAGACTAGAGACAACAAATCGATAACAACATGATGCAAATGAAGCACTATGAGAGCTTAAATGAGTACGATATGACAAAGGTGCATCTAATTTGCTATCTCTCAAAGTTTGCACCAACCATTTAGGCATAGGTTTAGCCTCTTCTATGTTTTCCCTCTCTTAACAAGTGCATCATTTAAATCCTCATAAAAAATGGAATGATCTACATCATCATTTGGAACCTATAAGGGTTGTGAAATAGCCTCATTTGGACCAACACATGACTATTTGCTTGTAAAAAGAGGCAACAAGGTGTCATACACATCCTTTAAGCTAACATATGTCTCCTTGGTACCTGAAAGTAAGGGCTCAATTGCATCTTCCACAAAAATAACATCATGGCTAACTAGAATGCATTTAGTTTCTAAATGATACAGATGATATTGTTTGCTTTATGGACTATACGAAATAAAAATATATTTAATTTCTTTATCATCTAATTCTTTGCATTGTTGTTAAGGCACTAATACATATGCTAGATAACGCAAGACACACATATGAGCAAGAGATGGCTGGGGACCATGCCAAGCCTCATACAGAGTGATCAATTGCATTGCTTTGGTGGAACATCTATTAAGCACATATGTTGCACAAATAACAACCTGAAGCCAAAAGCTATGCGATAAATCCTTAATTTTGATCATAAACCTCGCCATTTCCATGAGATACCTATTCTTTTATTCTAGAAACTCCATTTTTCTGAGGTATATATGGAAATGTACACTAATGTTTTATCCCACCTTCAACTAGAAATGCATTAAAATTGTAAGACATGTATTCCCCTCCTCGAGTAGAACCAAGGGTACCCAATTTACATGCTGATAGATTTTTGGCCAGAACCAAAACTATTTAAAGCACATAAACACTAGGGAGTTTTCTTTCAATGGGTACACCCATGCATGCCTAGAAAATTCACAAACAAAAGTCATAACGTATAAGTAGTTCCTAAATGAAGTTTGTGTAGGGCCACTAACATCACTATTAACAAGCTACAATTCATGAGAAGCTCTAAGTGAACCATCTTTTGGGAAGGAGGAATGCTGGAGCAGGTTTACAAGGCACCACAAGTTTTGGAAGCCATGAAACCATTTGTTTTTTTTGCAGGTGTAGCAAACTATCAAAATTATGATGACCAAAGCATGCATGCCAAAGCTTTGCATCTAAGATAGCCTATGAATCTTTAATTGCACCTGCTAAATCACTCAAAGATTTTTCATAGTCTATGAGGTTATATAGCCCATGACATAAAATTCTAGAAGCAATAATAACATTACCATCCAAAAGATCATGAACTATTCATCTATCATCAACAAATTATAGAAATAGCCCAATCTTGACTAATGTTGAAACTCGAAATATATATATATATATATATATATATATATATATATATATATATATATATATATATATATATATATATATATATATATATATATATATATATATATATATATATATATATATATATTGTAATCCATGGCATATATAAAGCATCTGACAATGTGAAATAACTACCAACAAAAGCAGTCAGAATGACCTTTCCAACTCCCATTACAGGATAAGACTTGTTAGCACATGTGAAAATATACCCTATAGGGGCAAGCTCTAGTGAAGTAAAGAAATTGCACTACGAGGCAATATGCTTGGTTGCACCACTATCAAAATACCAAACATGTGAGTCCACAATTGACACACAGTACTCATGTGAAGATGGGTCATAACTACAAACAATAGTGAATTCCCATTCTTAATTCTCAAAAAGATAAGCATTTAAATATGTGCCTAAACGACAAGAAGTTGGAAAAAACATTTACTATCAAGAAAAGATTGGATTTACGTATCTCTGTCAATAAGAGATGGTTTCTCAATTGGCCAAGTATTAGATGGCAGTTTAAGTTCTTGGATCTATGGCACCCTCTAATATAAAACAAAAAGTGGGTCCTTATGTGGTGAATTCTTCACTCAAGAATTTGGAAAAAAGTCAAAGCAAATAAAATATGTCCCCTCCAATGGCTTAAGTGTTTTCTAGTGGAAGAGAAGTCATTGTTCACCTTTTCTTTTCTTTCCCTATAATATTCGAATCCGTTGGAAGTAAGCCCTCTTGGGCAATGTGATTGGTTGCTCATCAGCCTTGTGTAATACCATAAGAGCAGAAGCACTCTAGAAGATTTGGAAAGAAAGACGCATGGCCAACTTTGTTGACATTCACAAAGAGTGGTCGATCGAAAAATCCCTTACCTTGATAGGGAAAAGAACATGCCATTGTAGTAAGTCCTATCCTTTTAGACACAATATGATTTTCATTTTGGAAAAGAACAAGATCAAAAGTAAATGAGCCACTCATGAGGGGCACAGAAAGTTGATTTACCATCTATGTAGACGTAACCAAAATGTAGTGTTCCCATCGATACCTAGTAGTCAATGTAGGCACCCCTCCGTTGTGGGGGGGGATCCCAAGGGCACTAAGCCCCATCATTGTATCATTGTTTCTTCTATTAATTCAAGCATGGGAGACTAGGCTATGTGGAACTTCCTTTTTCAAAAAATAAAAGATAAGCAGACTTTGTTTTAGGTATAGAAACATGATTACTTTATAGTACTTGTAAAACTATTTCTACTTTTCTATTTTTTAATTCTCTTTTGTCTTCTTTCTTTGAATGTGCAACATTAGTTGATTTTTTGCTTACTAGTAGAAGAGCTCCATTTACCTTTCCCCTTTTGACTAGTTAAGAAAGCTCAATCTACAACACACATAATTGACTTGTTCTACCTCGATTGATCTTCTTGCAAAAAAATAAAGACTAAATCCTCAAATGTTAATGCATTTGGATTGCGTTTCATCGAAGAAAAGCTCTAATATGAATTTGGAAGACCATTAAGAACATTTTTCACAACTAAACTACTTGGCAAGATTTCATAAGTAGAAATAAACTACTCCTTCAAATCTTTGATCTTTGGCCAAAATTCTTCATAGAATCTCCTTCATTCATATGCTCATTCTCCAACTATTTGTAGAGGTAAGCAACATGAACTTTATTTCTTGCTTGGTATAATGTTATAAGAGTATTCCAAGCATCTTTTGTTGTCTTGTAGGAGCAAATATGAGGGATAATGGCATGTTTGACAAACAAGCCTATCAATGCATGTGCCTATGCACCTCTACCATCCCAACAAGGAGCCCCATCATGAACAAGAAATTGAAGATCATCATTTTCAACACAATCTACATCATTTTCAATAATTGTATTTGCACTTGTAGTAGGACATTTTTCAACACCCTATACAATATTCCATAACCCTTTTGCTACCAATATGTGATGCATCATATATGCCCAAAATGGGTAATAAGTATCATCTATCTTATCCTGAACAACAAACATATGAAATAAATAATTACTTTTAGCCATGGAAAGTTACTAAGTTCCTTGATGTAGAAATTGATTGTATCTCAAAAAGTAAAAAAAAAACACCCTACCAAGCTAAATCTCAAAGTTTGAAAAACTTGTAGTAGACTTTGTGGAGCTTAAATTGCAAAACCAAAACCTATATATATATGTTTGCCACAGAAGGATGAAATTTCCTACAGAGTTGCATCTTAAGAAGACACCATCTAAATCTTTGAACTATAAAATGCGTGCTAAGATTTGATAGTTCCTTGATCTCAACACATCTTGTTCACATCTTGGGTACATCTTGTTCACATCTTGGGTTGATTCAATGATTGAAACTATGAGTCAATATGAGTAATATCGTTTCACCCCAAGTTGGAATGACTTCTAAGTTAAATAGATAGGTGTGTCAAAGTTCATCTTCTAGTCTAGTAGATAGTTCATCATGCATTATTTTGGGTAGATGCTCAATATGCACATGAGTGTTGCCCTTTTGTACTATCACTTCGAAGTAAAAATACGAAAACCATCTAACCAATCTTTGAGTGTTACATGGTTTGTTTACCTAGTACATAGATCCTTGATGGTCTACAAAGAACTTGAAATTATTGGCTAGAAGATAATGTCTAATCTTCTTAATGGCATAGAGCATCCCTAACCCCCCTCTCTCTCTCAATAATTTTATAACTTCGTTTAGATACCTACTTGCATAAGATTTCAGTGTTTAGGTTTTCCTTCATCTAGGAGGTGTGAAAGAATGCATCACTTCAATCACATTGATGTGTGTGGGAGATTTCATTTCGATGGTTTTTTTTGGAAGTTTCTAAATAGATGTTCCTTCCACAACTAGCACAATGCCCCTCCCATGCCTTGGTTCATTTTGGGTTGGGCAAAGGGGAGTCCTTGATTAAATGATCTCCTCCACAATAGTCGCATGCTCCTCTATATGCTAGTCGTCTCTTTTTTTACCAAAAGGAGCAAACGATCTAACAATAGTGTACATTATATTGGCATATCAAGTCCTATATGGATTCTTCTAGAAGAACATTCTCATAGTAGTATTGTACTTTGTATATTGTTATCCACAATCTTGATTAGTAGGATCATTAATAATTACTGGAGGCATAAGCACAATTGTTCTCTCCACATTCTTTTTTGATTGCATATACTTGAACTATACTACATTCTTAGGATCTGGTGGCTATTTTCCTAAGACTCGATGAGGTGGCAGATAATTCGTTTATTCATAAAATCTCTTACCAAGGGAAGATGCTTGATGTTTTTGGTACCTAGGAGCCTCTAGGTTTGGTCTCTCACGGGATAAGCATATGGTATATATTGGCATTGCTCAAGTTGCCTTACATATAATCTATTGTATGGAAAATTATCTATGGTGTGATGCTGAATGTAGCACTAAAAAGGTGTCCCTTGATTTACAACCTTTCATATGCAAATGCAGGGGGGGTGGAGCACCCTCACCATTTGCAAGCATTTGGATAATCTCCACCACATTGTAGAAATCCCTTGAGCATTGGCATCATCATATGTTGAGGAGATTACTGCTTAGATGCATTGTGATTTTTCACCTCAATCTTTTTGTCTAATAATTTTGCTAGCTCTTACACAAATGGGGCATGTAAAGAGGCAACACTAGAAGAGTCTTTTGACCTCAAATATTCCACAACAAATATAATTTTGTTTCCAATTTTCTTCTATGTTGATACACTATTTTAGATGTGCATCTAAAGAGCCATGTCTCTTCACATAGTCTAATTTCCTAAGTCCCCCATTTAGTAACCCATCAACTAACAATGAAATCATCTTATCCTCAGTATGTTGTTCTGCCTCATGGCACCTATTGCTGGACTATTCATTATGTGAGCATCCCTGGCTTTCTTCAACCTTGCCACTGATCTATTTAATCCATCTATGTAGATGGGTAGATCATTTTGGTTTGTGTTCATATATTCTAAGGAGGTTCTGTACTCTCCCTCAATGATAGACATTAGGCCTGCTATGGGTACAGAGTTGTGCATGTCTTCTGAGGCCATAATAGCCTCTTCCTCAGATTCACTCGAGGTTTCAGGATAATGTGAATGAATACTAGGGTCATCTATACTTCATACAGATGATATCACACTCCTTCGGCTCCCTAGGACTCTTCGCGATCTCAAGTTCATTCACTAATGGCTCAATTTGAGTCTAGGCAGACTTGGCTCCAAAACTCTCTCTCGAATTTATAGATATATATGTATTTTTTTCTTAATTTGGAGTCTACTTGATGAGGTATCACTGTAATTCACTGGCACAACACACGACACTTGCTCTTTAGACAATACTCGATACCTAGCTTCCCACGATATTTGGCCTCCACAACACAGGATACTTGTGATCCACATGACACCTACACTTAGCGACACTCGATACTTGATGGATCACGACACACGACACCTGAATATCATGGCACACGACACCTGAGTGGTCACGAAACATGACACCTGAGTGGTCATGACACATGACACCTGAGGAATATCGCAACACTTGGAATATCGTGACACTTGGATATCACAACACTTGAATATCGCAGCAATTGAATATCGCGACACTTGGATATCTGACACTTGGATATCGTGACACTTGGATATCGCGACACTTGGATATCGCGACACTTGGATATCGTGACACTCGACCTTGGGAGGTCACGACACTTGGATGTCGGATACTCGACCTTGGGAGGTCAGGACACTTGGATTTTCTAACAAATAAGCAATTATTTTAAAAAACCACGTTAATGTATGTGCTCTTACTGCCTATTTCCCCTTCTCTAAGTGCTTGTATCACAAAAAATCTCACTCAAACCCACGATATCTCCCTCATGACATCGGTCGTAGGTTGCCTCACGTTTTCTCCTGCTTCAAATTGAACTTTTAGAGCAATAACTTGTTTAAATCACCTTCACAAAGCTTCCCTCAAGTTAACTTCAACCCACACTTGGTTTCTCTAGCTCCAACAATCACGACCTCTCTCTCCCGACACTATCGTAAACGCTCTCACGACACTTGCTAGGAAACAAGTGATCTCAAAATGGCTTCTTTTTGGTTTTTAAGCCTATGAAATGAACAAAGGCTGAAAGATGCTGAAAGGGAAAAAAATACTTGGGAATTGAACCTACCTACCTATCCTAACTCTCTTCCTTCCTACTACCTGCTCGAACTTCCCTCTCTAGCTCACTTCCCTAAACTAACAACTCACTACACACACTCCAAAAGTGAGAAGTAGTAAGTGCAGATGAAAGTGACTTAGCAAAGAAAAGAAATTCATGACTCTTCTGCTCACTTCTATGCTAAGAGCTTTCACCATCACACAAATGCCTTAGTTTGATTCGACACTCCCCGGCAACGGTGCCAAAAACTTGTGTACCTAAGTATCGACTTAGGGACTTGAGGAGAAAGAGACTATAACCAAATCCCCTACAAGTGCATATAACAGGGATTCATGCTTTAATTATCAATCCAAGAAGTATCATGACCTAGCGGATTGTATGAGGACATGCATTCAAATGAATGTCAAAACAAATGTAAAATAACAAAGGTGCAAACAAGTGTAAACTATCACATTCAAAGCTTTCATGGTCGGCTATGGTGTCGCGATACCTAGAGCAGCAGCCAATAGTAAATCGAGCTTTTCTCTCAGCTTCCAACTGAAATATAGCAAACAGTGCGTTCATTTCGAAGCTCTCGAGAAGATGCACCCAATGGTGGTACTCGATTTTGACACTTCTGCTTCAAGTTATGAGCAAAATACTGAGCCATAGGAATGACCTACCTACGTTTCAACACTTCCTACACTTTGCACACACATTACCAACAACAAACAAGCACTACCATGGATAGAAAACACTTCAAAGCAATATTTTCAAGCATCATAGATGCATGCAAGCTCACAAGGAAGAAGATACAGAGAGGAGAAGATACAAATTCGAAATTATGTGCTCCTGATTCTCATAATGGAAAAAATTCCTTACAAAGAGTCACCAAATGACTTATATACATGTGCCTTAAAAATGGTCCTTTCACACAAGACACTGGCACTTTATTGACTATATCTATGGATATGCATCTAGAGGACTCCTGTAGTGCATTTACATCGGAAAATATATTACAAGGTGACTATGTTACAAAAATAAAGTGTCCAAATCGGAAAAATTTTGGGGCCCTTCTTTTTCTCTACATCTCTGCTCTTCTTTGCTCTACAACAATGGAACTGCCACGTCATAGTGCAACATTGTTCAAGCACATGTGCTACTTGTAGTGTTTTTGCACTATTGTGAATTGCTGTAGAAATGACAAACATGGATGGAATGAGTCATCTTATGAGTAATAAGCAAGACAAGAAAGACTTCCATGCTTGAAGATCCAAAATGAAAAATTTCATGATGGGAAAAGACTACTAGAAGTACATCAAAGGAGAGCAAAAATGCTCCACAATTACTAGAGAGTTATCAGGCTGGGGACTAGTTAAGAGCGTATGAAGAATGGAATCAAGGAGCATGAAAGGTAATGTATTGGCTACTTGTTAGCATACAAGATAGCATGATTGGGCTCATACAAGATGCCAAGACTCACAAAGAGGCTTGAAATAGTTTGGTCACATTGAATGGGACCAATACAAAGGCACGAAAATTGCAACTCAAGAACGAGCTGCATACACTAGAGAAAAAGGGCATGTGGGTAAGTGAATACACCCTAAAAATCAAAAGCATATGTGAGTCACTTGCATCTATTGGCATGAATGTAGATGATGATGATAAGGGGGAAGTATGCCTTCATGGTTAATGAGCTACATATAAGCAATTTAGAACTTCTATATAGACTAGGAAAAATATTCCAAATTTTGCTGATCTGGTGTCTAGTCGATTATTGAAGAAAAGAATCTTGGTGAGGACTCAAATGCCCAAGGAAAACCTAGTTCTGAGCAAGTATTCTACTCTAGCAAAGGAAGAGGTAGAGATAGAGGTTTTGAAATTGGAAGAGGAAACAATAACCAAGAACAAGGTCAACATCTGAATCATACAGAAGATAGAGGATAGTTTTGAGGCAAGGGGAGCCAAAGAGGACACAAAAATTTCCAAAGACATGATTCAGGTAATGAAAGTAGAGGATGTAAGAATTGCGGTAAACGTGGACACTTTGAATGTGATTGGAGGTTAAAGAATCAAAATAACAGAAGGAAGCAAAACATGCATCCACAAGTGCAGATGGTTCTAAGAAGCTATTCATGGTTCAACATCTGAATATGATGTCTGCTGATGTTTCAAAATGTAATGGTAATATCTAGTTTGTTGATTCAGGTGCTTCAAATCACATGTCTATTCATGTAGAATGGTTTAGTAGTTTGTAGAAATGTCCAATTCCTAGATATATTGAAACAAGTGATGACACATCACATCCTATCAAGCATGCATGAAACATAGCACTACCTATTGAGGATGAGAAGGTAAAACATCTTATTGATGTGCTGCATGTTCTTAATATAACAAAGAATCTCATTTCTATTGGTCAAATGGTTGACTAAGGATCACAAGTCAGGTTCAATGCTCATGGGTTATATGTAGAAGAGTACAAACAGGATGGAAGATTGATTGCCAAAGGAAACAAAGTGCGTAGGATGTTCACCTTAAATGTGAAAATTCCTGAAATGAATGCACTCATGTTTGCAAAAGGTGCAGGAGTTATTGTTGATATAGAGATCTGGCACAAACCAATTGGACATGCAAACTTGTAGACGTTGCTATTGATGCAGTCAAAGGAGATTGTCAATGGAATACCAAATTTCAAGGTTGTATAGATGCAAAAGGTATGTGTAACATGTCAATTCGGTAACTAGTCAAGAGCATCATTTCTCCACGATAAGCATGTTAGTGACAATGTGCTAGAAATAGTACATACAGAGGCTTGGGGTCCTGCAAAGACCACATCTATGGGTGGTTGCACGTTTTATGTTATTTTCATTGATGACCATACATGAAAAGTATGGGTATATTTCATGAAAGAGAAGAGTGAGGTGTTCACTCACTTCCAGAATTTTAAAGCTATGGTGGAAAAGTAGAGAGGGAAGTATATTCTGACATTTAGATCTGATGGAGGAGGTGAATACATGTCAAATGAGTTCAACGACTTTCTTAAAAGTCATGGAATTTGATGTTAGTTTTCATGTAGGTACACACCACAATAGAATGGAATTGTTGAATGCAAAAATAAACATATTGTGGAAATAGCAAGAGCCTTGATGGCAGAGAAGAATATGCCTCATTGTTATTGGGAGGAAGCTCTGCACACTGTTGTATACATCATGAATAGAATTCCAAGTGCTATTGTACATTAAGTTACACCTAAAGAGAAGTTCATGGCTAAAAACCCAAATTTATCACATATGAAAGTCTTTGGCTGTATTGCATATATACATATTCTAGATGCATTGAGGACGAACCTTGATCCAAATGCAAAAAAATGTATTTTCATTGGGTACTCTCTTGAGCAAAAGGGATATAAATGTTATAACCCACTCACATGACATGTGAGGGTAAGCAGAGATGTGGTGTTTGATGAAATTTCAAACTTTTATATAGATGCCAAAGATGGACTAAATCTTGAACCAAATGATAAAGAAAATGCTGAAAAATCAAGTGCCGAATCTCAAGTTTTGAGTGGACCAGATGCATCACCAAGCAATAGTTCCAACTGAAATCCATGGAGAAGAACATTGCGTGGAAATTTTAGTCTAGCAAGTTCATCAAATACATCCAAGAAAGGTAAAGAAAAGCTTTCTACTTGTAGTAAAATATCTACACGTTTTGAAGACATTGATGGAGATTCAAGCGGTTTCGAAAAGAGCCTTGATGAGGAACTTGGATTGCCCTCTGTGAAGAATCGAAGATTAAGAAAGGCACACATAGATGATATAAGAACAAGTGACTTAGGACCAAGAAGATTTGGGAGGATGCCAAAATCAATGCAACGATTGATGTATGAGAGTTACATGGCTCATCATTGTGTTGATACATTTAGGTAGTGATGTGTGTGAGCACACTAGGATTGTCGGGGCACTTTTTTCCTTGTTTAGGAGGTTTTTTCCTCCCAGCTTGTATATATGCCTATAGCCTAACATGTTACTTATCTTTGTACATTCTAGTGGTAATACATTCAGTATCCTGTGTTGTGGTTCAAGCATCTTCTTCTTCCTTGTGTTGTTCATGTGCTTCCGCAGACGTCTAACTCCAAAATTGGTATCAGAGCAGGTCGATACTTCATCTAGGGCGTCATCGACACCCGTCCGGTCACAGACTCAGAATCGCATGAAATTCGGTGAGCATGCTCAAAGTGATTAGGAGATCAAAACAGCTTCACTGTGTCATGCCAAAATCATCCTAGTGCTTGTGTATGCTATTTTGTCTTTTTGTGCCAAAGATATATACAGATTTTGGTTTGCCAGTATAAGCGCCTTGAAGTATGCTATAGGTCTAGCAGAACTCATCACGGTAGTTCTGTTCAACTTTTTCAAATACAATCATTTTTCTGCATCAAGGTATTTTTGTCAGTGGCCATGGCTGAAAGCAGTGATGTATTCCGTATATTGGCTATTGAGGATAAGTTGGATGGTACCAATTACCCATTGTGGGCTTATATGATCCGACATGTATTAGTTGCAAAAGGACTATGGAGCAATGTGCAGGGTGTTGAAAAACGTTCTATTACACCTACAAATACAGGTATTGAAGCTAATGCAGATGGTGTTGACGATGTTGATATTCTTCAGATTCTTGTTCATGCTGCAGTTTCTACTGCACCTGCTACAAAGAAAATTGGTTGGGATGGTAGAGATGCTTAGGCACATGCATTGATAGCCTTGTCTATCAAACATGCCATTATTCCTCACATTCTCTCTTGTAGAACAACTAAGGATGCTTGGGATACACTTACCACATTGTACCAAGCTAGGAATGAGGCTCGTGTTGTTTACCTCGTGGTGACCATATGAACTAAGGTGATTTTATGGACAATTTTCTAACAAAGATCAAGGATTTGAAGGAGCAATTGATTTTTGCTGATGAAATTATACGAGATAGCTCACTTGTGCAGACCATTCTGAATGGCCTTCCTGATCCATATTAGATTTTTTCTTCTACTCTTCGTTTGATGATGAAAGGCAACCCAAATGCCCTATCATTTGAAGAGTTGATTTCTGTTCTGTTGTAGGAAGATCAATCTACAAAACAGGTCCATTATGCGTGTTGTAGATCAAGCTTTTCTGGCTAGTCAGAAGGGCAAAGGAAAATGGAGCTCTTCTACTAGTAAGCAAAAATCTGCAAATGTTGCACATTCGAAGAAGGAAGACAAAGATGAGAAGAAATCAAGAAAAGCACAAATTGTTTTGCAAATACTATAAAGCAAATGATCATGTCATTAAGAGCTGACCAAAAGTGGCTTCTAAAGAGGCAAAGAAGAAGGAGGCCGGAATGGTTGTGGAAGAGGCATCTACACCAAAAACTGAGTCTACTAATCTTGTGCAAAATGAAGAATGTGCATTTACTACGGTTTGTGATTTTGACCCATCTTCTCATGAGCAGTGTATGTCTGTTGTATACTCAGATGTTTGGTATTTTGATAGTGGGACAACCAAACATATTACCTCGCAACGTAGTTTCTTCACTTCACTTGATCCTGCCCCTACAGGGAACACTATCACATGTGCTAACAACTCCTCTTATCCTGTCATGGGATTTGGTAAGATCATTTTGACTACTATTGCTGGTAGTTCTTTCACCTTGTTAGATGCTTTATTTGTGCCAAGGATCAAGAAAAATCTGTTATCAGTTTTAGCATTAGCCAAGATTGCCTTGGTTGTGAAATTTGTTGATGATAGATGTACAGTTCATGATCTGTCAAATGGCGACATGATTATTGGTTCTGTCATTTTATGTCATGGGCTGTATAAGCTCGTAGACTATGAAAGATCTATGAATGATTGGACATGTGCAGTACATGATTGTCATGCTATGTCAGATGCAAAGCTTTGGCATGCATGTTTTGTTCATCTGAATTTTGCTACTTTGCTACACCTATAGAAACCCAAAATGGTGTCCTCTTTGCCCAAACTTGGGGCACCCGAAAAACATGTCTATGAAGGATGTATTTTGGGCAAAATTCAATGTTCCTCCTTTCCAAAAGATGGTTTAATTTGGGCTACTAAAAAATTGCAGTTTGTACATAGTGATGTCTGTGGTCCTATGTAGACACCTTCTTTTGGAAACTATCTTTAATTTGTGAATTTCATAGATGATTTCTCTAGGCATGCATGGGTATATCCACTCAAAGCAAAGTCCAAAGTGTTTATGTGCATCAAACAGTTTTTGGTTTTGGCTGAAAATCTGTCAGCATGTAAAATGGGCACCCTCCATTTTGATCGAGGGGGGAATATATGTCTTCTGACTTTAATGCATTTCTGCCTAAACATGGGATAAAATATCAATGTATAGTGTCATATACACCTCAACAGAATGGAATTGTTGAATGGAAGAATAGGTCACTAATGGAAATGACGAGGTGTATGGTTAAGAGTCAGACTTTACCACATAGTTTTTGGCTTGACGTTGTCATGTGTGCAACATATGTACTTAACATGTGTCCCAGTAAAGCACTGCAATCAGGGAGAAGTTTGAAGATTTCCGCAAAGCTTTGGGATTACCTCCCTTTGTGGATTGATTCCACATAGCTTGGCACTTCCTTATACATGAGTGCCAGCTCCTTGTTCACGACATCACTCCTAGGGGGGATTTGTTGATATATTTAGGTAGTAAAGTTTGTGAACACACTAGGATTGTCGAGGCACGTTTTTCCCTCTTTATGAGGTTCTTTCCCCCGACTTTTATGTATGTCTATAGGACTAATGGGTTACTTATCTTTGTACATTCTAGTGGTAATACATTCAGTATTGTGTGTTTTGCTCCAAGCTTCTTCTTCTTCCTTGTGCTCTTCGCATGGTTCCGCATACGTCTTACTCCAACACATTGTGCCTACATGACCAAGGTAATACAAGATGTTGAACCTTCTTGTTTTGAAGATGCGATTGGAAACGCAGATTGGGAGAAAGCAATGGATGAAGAGATGGATGCAATTATGGAAATGAATCATGGAAGCTAGTTCCATTGATGCAATGAAAGAAACCCATAGGCTACAAGTGGGTTTACAAGGTAAAGTACAATGTTGATGGTAACATAAGTAGGTATAAAGCATGCTTAGTAGCAAAAGGATATGTATAGGCATATGGCACTGATTATGAGAAAATGTTGAGCCCTATAGCTAAAATTTCTACTATTAGAACACTTGTTGCATTAGCTACAGCAAAAGGATGGAATTTGCAGCAAATGGATGTGAAGAATGCTTTCTTACATCGTGAGTTGCAGCAAGAAGTATACATGGACCAGCCACAAGGATATGAGGATTCAATGCACTCAGATATGTTTGCATGCTGCAAAAGGCTTTGTATGGGCTTAAATAAGCCCCTCGTGCTTGACATGCAAGGATTGCTGATTAGTTAACTACCATTGAGTTTTCTATGTGTGATGTAGATCATTCGCTATATGCAAGGAAGGGTCATGATGGCATCATGATTGTGGCTATTTATGTTGATGACTTGATTGTAGGTGGTGATAATGAAGAAATCATTAAAGAGGTAAAGCAACTCCTTATGCAGGAATTTGACATGAAAGACCTTGGTGTGTTCTGCTATTTCTTGGGCATTGAGTTTATACATACAAAAAATAGGTATATGGATGTCACAAAGGCAATATGTCTTGAGTATGCTCCAAAAGTACTGTATGGCTGATTCTAAACCAATTTCTATGCCATTAGATCATAATTTTAAGTTGGATACTACATCAAGTGAAGCATTTGCAAATGCTACTATATGCATGAAAATTGTGGGGACCTCACAAAAACAAGGCCTGATCTAAGCTACACTCTTGGACGTGAAAGTCAATTTATGGAAGTTCTCAAGAAACCTTATTTAGATGCTTTGAGATGCAATCTACAATATGTAAGTGCTACTTTGGATTATGCATTATTTTATGAAGTTTGTGTAGAATTGCAGGTTCATGGATACATTGATGTAGATTGGGCTGGCAGTATTCTAGATAGACGATCTACTAGTGGCTTTCTATTCTCACTTGGAAGTGAAGCTATTACATGGAGGAGTAAGAAGCAACCCACTATTGCTTTGTCAAGTATAGAGACTGAGTATAGAGGTGTTGCAATGGAAGCATGTGAGGCATCATGGCTAGAGATGCTCTTTGCAAATTTAGGTGTCGAAGTGCAAAAGCCTATCACCATCTATAGTGATAGTCTTAGCAGCATAGACTAAGCACGGAACACTCTTTTCATGCTAGACGAAGATGCTTGGATTATAGGACATGAGGTTGAGCTTGAGGGAGAGTGTTGAGATATCAAGCTTAACATGTGATGATCTAGGATGACACATATCACTTTTTCATTTCTTTGACATGTATAGTGGTCACGCCAGTATATGTCAAGGATACTTCATTGAGCTTTACTAGATTTATCTATCAAGAGTGATGGCAGATTTGTTTTCTTGCCAACTCACTCATTCACAAACATTAGGATTTTCCTTATGTACTATTCTTTATATATTGCACTTGTTTTAGGTCATTCTTGTACATTCGTTTTTATGTAATAGAAGAAGAAGAAGATCATTCTTCTTTGCATCAATGTGTCCGTGCTCCTCTTTTAATGTGAAAGTGTGTAAGTGAGCTGGCCTTCCTTATGTCCTTCCTCATGACACTATTTCAATCAAGAAAACTAGTGAAAGATAAAATGGTGGAGGGCAGAGAAGATAGGAAGCAAAAGGAAAGAAAATCGCAAGATCAGAATAGAAGTTGCCAATCTCTCTTACGACCATCATATGGACGGAGATTCAACACGAACGAACACAAAAGAAAGAGTTCTCTCTCTCGTACGATCATTATATGAACGGAGATTCAACGCGAAACAACACAAACGAAACAATTCTCTCTCTCTCTCTCTCTCTCTCTCTCTCTCTCTCTCTCTCTCTCTCTCTCTCTCTCTCTCTCTCATGATCGTTATATGGACGAAGATTGACATGAAACCACCATCAATGAGCTCAGGGATGAGATCACCGCAAACATATTACTGTTATAAAACGCGTGACTATAAGATTGCAATAGTACATGTGCAGAGGTTTGCCATCGGCTTTTTGTGACGTCGTAGTAATTCATCTGTCCATCGTTGAGAAGTTCACATTATTACAGCTTCATGAGCTGAGCTGAACACAGCTCATGAGCTTCCCTTATCGACAGAGCCCACGAAAGAGACATGTCTACCGCACTTCAACATCATCGCTTTCGCGTACACGCGTCGCACACACACAGACACACAGACATCAGAGATTAAAGCTCTGCAAGAGGCTACGCCCTTTCTTCTGTACTACAGCAGTCAAAAGGTGATGCCGAAGATGCTGCCGGGCCAAATATCTAGATTGATTGGCATGTCAACAGGGTTTATATTTCTCCTAGCGAGCATTGATAGTGGGTCATGAGAAGTTTGAAATCTAGTTGAATTATGCAATTCAATGTGGCTGGTGGAGGCATCCTCATCAATATTTTTGTATTACCTCTCTCTTCTCCTTGTAATTGGAGATTGGGTGGTACACAGGCATCCTCATCAATATTTTTGTATTACCTCTCTCTTCTCCTTGTGATTGGAGATGGGGTGATACACAGCTTCAAAAGATTGAAGCTACATGGAAATACTTTCGTTGGACAGGGGATTTCAATAGGAAATGAATTCCGCAAATAAAGGGAGAAAAGAAATCGGATTCTAAAAAAAGTCAGATTTCATTGAGATAAAAAGAAAAGCAGAAAAGAAAGAAGAGAGAGGTTGTATAAAAGCCTTATGCACTTGGAAAAGGAAGTTCACAAGGACAAAGTGTACCTAAAAAGAGGCCTCCTCAAAATCAAGAGCAAACTCAGATTTGAAAAAGAAATTCAAAGGAAGAAGTTTTTTCTCTATTTACAAAGACTAGTGGGTTAACAATATGGACAAGCCAACAAAAAAATGTGTAAGAAAAAAACAAAGAGTTCCTCCCAAGAATGACTAATAGGAATGGTATGGATTGTGTTTCGGAGCAAAAATTATGACCTCATCATGAGTCACTTCTCATAGCATTTTGGTGTTGCTTCTCTGCAAAGGCAAGAATGTATGACCTATATCCAATGCTTAAATTTGTTGCCCGACGCGAGCATCACCAAAATTTAAGGGATGCCCTAGGCATAAAAGTGGGCATCCTTAAAGATCATTCAAAAGCATGCTTCCAATGTATGGGATAGAAGTTACAACATTATCTTGAATTATTACATAAAATTGTTGACTAAGCATGCTTCGGTTGTACTTAAACAAATTTTTATAATTTATGTTGTAAAAAAAGGAAGAAAGTTTTTCCTTTTTTACGGTTGCAACCTTTGAAAAGCACTTCAATTTGCAACTGTGAGGAACTTCAAGTTGCAACATTTGGTGGCATTTTGATGCCAAAAATGTGTTTACAAGATACTTTGGACACTCTTTGATTCGATAGAAATGGGGAGTGTTTAAGAAAGATGCTAATGTCATAAAACTAGTCATCCATTCTCATCATATCACACATAGAAAAATGTATAACTTAGATTATAAATGATATGAGAATGAATATGAGGCATTGGTTTCATTTTTGACAAATAACAACCGATGTGTGCCATGGATTGGGATCTTATTCAACAAGCGATTGATAATGAAAAGTAATCCTCTTTAGAATTGAAAAAATTCTAGTTTTAACTATTTAGAAATGTCATTGAGAATTGGAGAGCATGGGCACTAGGCAACATTCAAAGCTCTTGAACCATTGCACAAACTTCGAAGTTCTTGAACCACTGCTATATGGCAAATCACAACTAACTATATCCAAAAGCATGCACTTGGGAGCATAGGAGCATGGGGAGAAATACTCTATAATCTGTATGGAAAATGGTGGCTCTATAATATGAATGATTAGAATGGAAATTATGCAAATTCGTATCCAACTTACTAACATATAGGTGTGGACGAGGAGAGTGTAAAAGACTTGGACAATGAGGTCACCAAGTTTTCAATTGAAATTTGATACTAGAATATAAATTATTCACTAGAAATGTGCTCTAGAATATTAGAAAAGAATATCCCTAAGGTCTATTTTTTGCAAAGATCATCAATCCTAAGGCCCCAAAGTGTATAGAGAAATAATGACTACTATGTGACTTGCCAAAATTCAAATCCTACTATCAAGGGGCAAGAACATTGACACAATGGCTAGTGCTACTCATAACTTTGGCATGCGCGCGCACACACACACACACACACACACACATATATATATATATATATATATATATATATATATATATATATATATATATATATATATATATATATATATATATATATATATATATATAGTTGGAGATCCCAGTCTTGAAGATGGGCATTGAGAAAGATGGGCATCCCTCAAGATGCCCAAACCTAAAAAGTGGGCGTCCTTTGATGTCCAAACTGCCTATGTCTCGAGAGTTAAATTCAAAATGATTTCACAATACATTCCTAGGCAACTCAATGATCCTTTGTCATGTGGCGAGTTCAATATGAGGCTATCAATGCCTTTCTCATGGGGGGAAGCTCTATCTCGGCAACCTCGCTAATGAATTATTCAAAGCATTTAATGAATCCCTTGTATCATCAAGGAAATGTCCATTTTAGAAGTTATTGTGGACATATAGGAAGGGCTTGGATTCTTGAAAGAATCCAAGCAAAACTTGTTGTTTTTGAAGATTGATTTTGATAAAGGCTTCGACCATTTCGAGGGGGATTTCATCTTACAATCTTTTATGGATTCGGTTTTCAATCCAAGATTAATCAAAATGATCTCCACTCCCCTTGGCAATGCATCCACTCTAATTACTATTAAAATCATCTATGTGCTATTATTTTGTTGAAGAGGTCTATCATACAGGGTTGCCTTCTTACCCCTATATTATTCACTATTATTGCTGATATTGTCATTAACCTTGTGGAAACTAAGGTTTATTTTGGTCAGATCCGAGGTCGTTCTCTTCTGCAACAGCAAGATCAAAAGTTTTTTTTTTAATATAAAGGAAGTTCAGCAATAGCCTACTCTCCCGGACTTGAATTAAATAAAGAAAAGTACAAGAGAAGGGGACTAGTGCCCACGGGACCCCCCAAATCCCACAAAGCAGGGGAAGCTTTTACAAAGCCTAGATGGCATTACAAAGAAGGTTAATCACCCTCTCATCACCCTCATGTGGGGCCCACTTGGGTTTAAGCTTGTTATTGATCAAAAGGAGTACTTGATGATGCCTGAAGGGGGGGGGGGGGATTTCTTACAGTTAACAATCCTTTTGCCAAGGAGGAACAAAGATTTCTCAATTGACCACTCTTTGGGGGAGTCATCGAAGTTGAAAGCACATCTTTCTTGCCAGATTCTCCAGAGGACCTCCCCTCTGATGGCGTTCCAGAAAGTCGCGGAGCAGCCAATCGCTTCTCCCAGCAGGGCTTGCTACCAACTGAGATGTTTCTGAAGTCTAGATATACTTGATTTTGAGGCCATGGGGGACAAGATCACTTGTAAATGGTTGATCGAAGCTTGGATTACCAATACTTAATCTTGGTCAAAGTTCATCTCCAAAAACCATCAAAAATTGATACTGTAGGGAGCCCCTAGTTAGCATGATCTTGGCCTTTTTGCTTTGCTCTTTTCCTTGATCTCAATTACCCCTAAGAGTTCTAGTCTAATTACCTCCATCTAGGGTGATTGGAACGTGATGAAGGTTCATTGTATCATCAACAATGACTAGAAATGGACAATGGGGATCCAACAAAAACGACTCCATTTGGTTTCCTGCCACTCGCATTAAGGAAGGCAAGAAGATAAATCTCTAAAGAGCCAAAAAGACTTGATCCAAAGGCTTTCATCATTGGGAGCACATTTTGTGCCAACTAAGAAGAAATTATAAAAGATTTGAAGACATTGATGAGAGCCCTAGAGTAGATTTTGATGATTGGCGCCTTCTCACGAGCAAAAAATATGTGTGGAACGGCCTGGAGATGCACCTCCTTCTTGGCCAAGAAGACCTGAACTCCAAAGAAATCAGAATAAAATCAAAGATGTCCCGAGAAACCAAACAACGATTGAATTTCATCAAGCTCCAAAAAGAAATTGTGTTTGAGTTGGTCATGGATTAGATGGGATCTTAAGTTCAAAGGGATCTAGGATGCACTCATGGAAATCAAGAAAGAAAGCCGTTTGTAGAAAATCTTCCAGTATGGGATCTTGATCAACATGAGAGCTACCAACATTTGTGATGTTGTTCCACGGTGTAAGAAACGTCATTGTGAGAATGAATTTGTCACTCATATATTCTTTTCATGATGCAAGCATGCTCTAAGAGCACTCTACAAGTGCCTCAAACTAGAAAATCCAATTGACTCTACAAGGCATAAAATGGCACAATGGTAACAGCTTGGACAAGATCCCTAGAATTCAGAAGCATCTCGATCTTCACTTTATGCTTAACAAAAAATGGTGTAAAAAATGGTTGAATATGAAATGGGAGTTTAAGTTCGGGGATCTTTGGCATCCGCTCATTGGGAATAAGAAATTCGTTCTTATATGGCAAATTCTCCATCGTGGAATTTGGATGAATGTGAAAGCAAACAACATTTGTGAGACCGCTCCTTGGTTAAATGATGCAGTAATGGAGGAGAAGAATCAAGACACCTTTTCTTCTCATGTCCCAATGTCCACTTGGTTTGACACCTTTTCTTCTCATGTCTCAATGGCCACTTGGTTTGGCAAGCTCTTTGGAGAATTCTGACTCTAAGGTCCCAGTTTAGATGGAAACAGACCTAATTGAAGAAGCGATTGGCTGTTTAGCATCACTATGGAACACAATAAGAGGAGAGACATTGTCAAAAATTTGGAAGGAAAGATGCACAAGTAACTTTGGAAACATTCCTAAAGAATGGTTATTGACAAAACCCTAAACATTTTAAGAAGAAGAATCAACAACTATGAGAATCAACAACTATGAGAATAATATGCGCTTCAGACATCACTGAATTCTTGCCATGGAGAGCAACAAGATCCATAGTAGATGGTCTCTCCACGAGGGAGCCGAAAAGTTATTAACTTGGTCACAAGGATTAACAAGGTTATTAACGTTGTGGTCAACAAGGTCACAGGATTAAAGACTGCCCTATCAGGCAAAAAAACAAGCGCCCACAAGAAGCCTCCAAAACTGCTCAAGACAACAACGGCGATTTGACCCACTCGACCAAGGAAAGGGAAGGCAAGGGCCTCCTCAATCCACAAGCTGATGCTGATGGCTTTACTGAAGTTAGAAGAAGAAGGAAAAGAAGTCCGAGGGCCAACGGTGAGAGAAACAACCTGCAACTTATCCCCAACAGCAATTTGTACTGCAATCTAGAAAAGGAGATCAACGAACTTGACTATCCAGGCGGGAAGCCACTCGAGGTAGATACCTACGACAATGCCCTAGAGATCCCTAACAACAAAGAAACCCCCCAGGAGGGCTATACTACAAGCAAAGAAGATGGATTCACCACTAGTAATGAAGACAACATGGATAGTGAAAGTTCCATCATTGGGTCGACGATCCCGGAAACGGTGCCGAGCACGGGGCCCAATTCTCCCCAGCGTGGTGTCTCCCGCAAAGGAAAACAGCCTATGGAGCTACCCTGGAAAAGCCCCTACAAGAACCGATCTCTAAGTCGGGAACAGATCCCAGCGAAAAAGAAAGATGAAGCCAAGAGAAGAAAGGACAAGGCTCCCTCCCGCAAAGAGGGATCAATACAAAAATGATTGTCATCTCGCTTAATGCTAGGGGGCTAACCGACCCCTCAAGAGCGGCCATCATTGGTCAATGGCTCCGTGACACTAGCTTAAAACCAGACATTATATGCATTCAAGAGATTAAAATTGACGGAGAAGACCTTCTGAAACGGCTCAGACAGGTTTCCTCGGCCCATGTGTGGATCCCAACAAAGCACCAGCGGGGGTCCGGTGGAACGGCCATCGGTGTTAAACAACCCTGGCTTGAAAAGCTCGAGAACTCCATTGAAGATGTAAATCACCGCTGGATTGCGGTTTCTTTTGGTGCTCCCCTCTGTGTTACTATGGTTTCTTTATACGCCCCTAACGGGGATTTGGAGAGGCTGAACACTTGGACTTCGCTTGACTCGCTTCCCCACAACGTGTTCATATGTGGAGACTTCAACATGGTGGAGGACCCTATGGACCGATGGATGGGCAAGGGCAGGGTCATTGACAGGCGGGAGAAAGAAACGTGGGACATGACCAAACTCCACTTGGATCTGGTCGAATTCAAAGACTCGAATGGCTTTTCCTGGTCGAATCTCCAAGCGGGCGAGGATCTGAGGAAAGCTAGACTTGATAGATGCTACATCTCTCAGAGCTTTACTCACCGGTGGGGCCTCCCTTCCATCACGCAACGTACTGACATCACTATCTCCGATCACTACCCGATCGTTATCACTTTTCAACCCTCCAACGGGACCCACAAGGCTCCGTGGTTCCATGCCAACGCTTCCACCTTCTCTCTCCCCTCAGTCCATCAAGAGATTGCCGATGTGTGGAAGGAGGCGTTCGCCTCTGGCTTGGCCCCAGCCAAGTGCTGGAGAAGTGCGGTCGACAAGTCTCGCAAGATCATGATCAGAACTAAGAAGATGCTCGAGTCAGTGCGGCGGGCTCGTAGGGAAGCGTTCTACCACAGACTCTGGAGACTCGAGGAGGAAGTGAACAAAGGTAAACACCAAGCCCAGAAAGGTCTCCGAAGAATCAGAGCAGCGTTGAGATACGAGGAAGAAATACAAAGGAAAAACTTGCAAATCTTCTTCAAGGAGTGGTGGGCTGGAAAAGCCGACAAACCCACCAAAGAGATGTGCAGTATCCTAAAAAGGAAACACAACAGAGAGACGATCCCCCTACTGCTAGACCCACATGGCAATGTATGCAACTCGGAAGAAGATAATATTGGCATCATCGAAGGGCACTTCACGAGACTCCTGGGAACCTCGATCCCCCTCTCCCACCATAGAAGGGACTGCATGGCTTCCATTTCTAGGGTTTCCCCCCGGAGAATACCACCCAACCTCCACTCCCTGCTCCATGCCCCGATCTCTGAATCAGAAATCATTGAGGTCATTGATGCCCTCCCTCTCGGCAAAAGCCCGGGACCCGACGGACTCACTAACGAGTTCTTTAAATCCTTCAAGCTGGTGGTTGCCACCCCTCTTCGGATGGTTTGGCAAGAAGCGCTAAATTTTGGTGCTCTTCCTTCTTGTATAAATAATGGAATTATCAAGCTGATTCACAAGAGGGGGGAAAAAAACAGAATCGAGAACTGGCGGCCAATTACGATGCTCCAAACAGGATACAAGATTGTCGCCAAAGTCATTGCCAACAGACTTGCGTGCCATCTGAGATCTTGGCTTAGCGAGGACCAAAAAGGTTTCATCAAAGGCAGGTCCATCCTGGAAACCATTATGGATATTTGGGAAGGTATTCAATTTGCAAACGAGTCGAATCAAGATGTGGTATTCCTCAAGATCGACTTTGACAAAGCCTACGACAGGCTAGAATGGGACTATATTCTGCAGTCGCTCCAAGACCTCGGATGTAGTCAGAAATTCACCAAGATGATCGCGACCCTTCTCGGCAATGCAACGACCCAAATTAACGTTAACGGCAAACTGTCGAAGGCGATCCATCTTAAAAGATCTATTAGACAAGGGTGCCCTCTTGCCCCCCTCCTCTTTGCCATCGCCACTGAGGGGCTGAGCAGACTTGTGGCTCATCATGTGGAGGCTGGCAATATCAAAGGCCTCCAACTACCTCACGACCACAATCAAATCATCATGAGACTTTTTGCTGACGACATGAACGCGTTCGTTCACAATGATAATACCAGCCTGGAGACGTTCTGGAGGTGCCTTGATACCTTTTGTGAGGCTTCTGGATCCAAAATCAACCACAATAAGACCGCCTTTAGGGCCATCGTGGGACATCAACCTGGCCTTCTCATTGTTCATGGCTGTCAAATCATTCCGCAGGGCCAAATCTTTCGGCTTCTTGGAATCCCCTTGGGATTTGGCGTCTCTATGGAGCAGCGATGGAACTGGGTGCTGGCCAAACTTGAAAACAAGCTCAATTACTGGAGAGGCATGCAAATCAATCTCGCTGGACGGGCGATGGTTATCAACACGTTCCTCCTCTCGTCTACCATCTATTTCCTTTCTTGCTGGAGACCGAATGAGCAAGGCCTTTCCAAACTGAATAGCATCTGCAGAAACTTTCTTTGGACGGGTGATCATAACAGAAGGGGGGTGCCTAAAATCAAATGGGCCATCTGCACCAGCCCTAGAGATAGCGGGGGGCTTGGCATCCTGGACATTGGGTGTATGGCTAACAAATTGGCAGCCAAATGGATGATTAAAGCTTGGTGCAATAGGGAGGCCTCATGGGCCAAGCTGATCTTCAGAAACAAAGATGAGTTGGCCCTCACGGGATCCCCGAACTGGAAGAACCTTGACATCATGACCCTGCTATTCTCCCCGATACCTGTCTTACCGAAAGGCTCCAATCTCATATGCTCTCTTTGGAAGGGCTGGAATAAAGTCAAAAGCTTCACAAGAATTAGTGAGGACTGGAAGTGGGCGGCCGGAATCAGACAAAACGACTCTATCTGGTTTCCGATACATGGCATCCGGAGCGTGGAGTCGTGGAACATTCAAAATGCCAAGAAGTTATGGAACAAAGGATTCAAAAAATGGAAACACCTCTGGAAACATGACACCAACAGTTGGATCAACTTCGAGGATATCGACCCTCGCATAAACATCTCCTACGAAGAATGGAACATCTTGCAAAGCAGATGCCTCGCTTGGGATCGCCACAAAACTCGCCTTCTCATGGGACATGATGCTCCGAACGCGCGTGGTCTCAAATGGCACAATGGAAATAGCCTACTCAAAATCCCGAACATCAAAGAAACGACTGACCTTCAGATCAGCCTCAACAAGAAGTGGTGCCTGTCTTGGACGCGGCTTCGGTGGGACATGAAATTCATGGGCATCTGGCATCCACTTATAGAGATTAAGAAGTCTGTCCTCTTATGGCAAATTCTTCATCGAGGAATTTGGACTAACCACAAGGCAAGCAAAATTTGTGGGATCCCTCCGTGGTGCAAACGCTGCCACCGTGCAATCGAAGATGTCCCACACATCTTCCTTACTTGCCCCAACTCCTACAAAATCTGGCAGACGGTTGGACTGAAAATCAGAATTCAGAAACAGCTTAGCTGGAAACATGTCCTTTTGGGGGAAGCGATTGGATGTTCGGCGGCTCTTTGGAACGCTATCAGAGGGGAAGTCCTATGGAAAATCTGGCGGGAGCGGTGTGCTCTCAACTTCGGCGATCCCCCCAGGGAGTGGTCGATTGAAAAATCCCTATTCCTCCTTGGCAAAAGGATTGTCAACAGTAAGAAATCCCCCCCCTTCAGACACCATCAAGTCCTCCTTTTGATCAACAACAAGCTCAAACCCAAGTGGGTCCCGCATGAGGGCGACGAGAGGGTGATCAACCTTCTTTGTAATGCAACCTAGGATTCAGCCAAGCCTCCCCTGCTTTGTGGGATTTGGGGGGTCCTGTGGGCACTAGTCCCCTTCTATTGTACCTTTGTTTCTTAATTTAATTCAAGTCCGGGAGAGTAGGCTATTGCCGAACTTCCTTTATATTAAAAAAAGTTATTAACTTGATATGCAAGTAGAGATATTGGCTTCCTAGTTGCGTTGTATGCTTATCTACAATGTATCATGAGATAGGCATTAGGACCACCCTTTTGCCGTCAATTTGATCTTGCCCCCGCTTTGTGGGATAAGGGGATCCCGTGGGAAGTATGGCCCCTTCACTTGTATTTTTCTCTCTCTCTCATCTCTCTCTTAATTTATGAATGCAAGGAAGACTAGGCTATTGCTGAACTTCCTATTTAAAAACAAAAATCTTAGCCTATATTGACACCATTGGATGTTTGCTTTTGAGAACAATAAGATCCAAAGAAAATGGGCCCTCTATGAAGAAAATGGGCCCTCTATGATGTAGACAAAAGGGTTATTAGCCTTCTTTGTAATCATCAGTAGCTTTAGCCATCTTGCAAACTCTCAAAAGTAGATTTCCTTCTACCTTTGGGATGTTACTACTATATCCCCATCGAGCCGTTCTACCCCTGCTTTGTGGAATAAGGGGGCCCATGGGCACTATGCTCCTTCACTTGTATATTCTTTCTCTTTATCAAATCATGCAAGGGAGACTATGCTTGGCCAATTTTCCTATTAAAAAAAGAAAGATTGGTCTATTGGATAAGATTAAACAATGCGAAGGACGAGATCTTTTCCTGAACTGTCATGGGAGCGTCAACGTGTACTTTCCCAATTGACTTCTAGAACCTTATAGTTGTGGGGATAATTTTGATCCCTACCTACATGAAGCATGGCTAAGATCACGGATTTTCCGATTTCTCATAAATTACATAGAATTTAAACTTGATAACTAGTCTCCTCTTAGAGAACTAAAACAAGTTTCCAAGAAAACAGTAATCACACCAAATTGATAAATGATACATACAAAGGTTACAAAATTGAAGCTAATTAACTCCAAAATATACAAACTAGTCTATTGAATATGGCCACACAAAGTAGCATAGAAAGTAGGGGCTATCAAAGCAAAGGGCTTATTTCTCTATACTCTCAACAAACCAAATACTTTGAATGTGTCCATTCTGAGGAGCTTTCACAAGTCAATGCAACTTTATCAACATTCTCAATCTTCAACCTTCATCCAAGCTCTATCATCCGGAGACCCTTCTTGAACTTCGACAGGTTTGAGAACTCTAATTGCCTTTGTAAATATATCTTCACATTGCTCCTTTTTTTTTTCTTATGTCATAGACTTCCACATCCTTAGATAGAGCATTTCCTTTCAAAAAGTGATAATGAAATCTAAATTCTTTACTTTTATTGTGAATCATACCGTTTGCTACCATACTCATCGTATCCCAAAAGATTGCTACATCATTTTGTAAATTTAAAACTTCAAAGAAACCTCTTAAAATCCACATAGGAATTGCGAAATGGCTATACGTTCAACTTCATTGGATGATAATGTGATTGTGGATTGCTTCTTCGAGTAGCAAGGAATTACAGACTTGCATACCCAGTTCTAATCCTACGTTCCTTCGATTCGTCCCAATCAACAATAGTGTAGTGCTTCACTTGAGAAATCATCATGAAAATGATGAGAGGGACATCTTTATAAGCTACCGTTTACATGAATTAATGCCTTTTTTGGTTGTATGTAGGTTGGAACCCTAGGTTCTAACATGGATTGAGATAGTACTCAACCTATCTAGCTAGGGTTGCATATATAAGCGATCGAATCACCTATGAATAAGAACTCATGTCCTCCATTCGTCATCTGCATATGGGCTTAAGTTAATTTTAACATGAGTTGCATTTGATAAGGGTTCTCATCCTCTCATTCCGTTTTTTTTTAACATGTCCAATAGGCACACCCTGTACATAAGCCATATAACATTTGGTTGATACAGAACATTAACACCGAATAAGTTGTCTAGGTCTCTTGTTGGCAACTAGGGTCTACTCCTAACCTGATCTTTATGCACCTAGTGCCTTTTTCATGATCTGCAGTAATAATCATGTCATTAACATGGACATATACGTATACTACATTGTTACATTTATTCTTGGTGAAAGGAGATTGATCAACTACACTTTATTTGTAACCACAATTGCTTAAGTACTCCACATTCCATGCTTTTTTCTTTTACTTTTAAGGGTACCCTTAAATGCCTTCCATAATCTACGTACAATTTTCGGATACCTAAAAATCCATATACTCTGCCTCTTTCATTTCATCATTCAAGGGACATTCTTTACGTCGATATGATAGATGCTCCATCCCTTTTTTGTTGCATCTATCCCAAAGGAGGTAGTGTTTGAAAGAAGTTGGATCAGATTATTTAATAATGAATGCTTTGATCGAAGTAATTTCTGTCCAAGATACATCCATCCTTAGGGAGGTAATGTGTGATAGAGGTAGGAACTCGTACCGAGGATGCATCCATTGTAAGGAGGTAGCGTTTTATCTTGGTTTCAATTAAAAAATAAAACGAGAGAAGTTTGAAATATCCTAGAGAGGGAATTCAAATAGTTTTAATAAGATCTCAAATTACCTAGTATATCAGTTTTAGGATAACGGAGTGGAGGAAAATCTATTCACCACAAGAAGTGATCCTCTTCTACAGTGACAGTTGACATGACACAATTTCATCGCTTCATGATTGCATGTTTCGTCACATGGAATGTCAAGCAGACATCATTGATTGAAAGATGCTCACATCGACACTCCTTGTGAGGCTTTTAATGATGCTCATAGGAGTGCCTCATATGTAGTAGTGAGTAAGCGGCATATATGCAACACTTCTAAGAGTCACATATGCGATGCTGACAAACATCGAATATGCAACACTTGTTAATACTCACATATATATATGATGACTTTCAACATCGTATATGTGATAGTTATAGGATTTGCATATATGATTGGTTTACATTACTTATGCGACACTTGTTTTTTATCAGAATAAATTAAAAGCACATTTGTCTTTGATCGTCATTTTACATACGTATGATCAAAGAGAGAATAAATGTCCATACTTGTACTCTGCATATGAAATCAAGCTCTCTTTTTCTCTCTCTCTATCTCTCTGTCTCTCTCTTTCTTATTGTAGGTTATTGAAGATATATATATATTTTTTTTAAATAAAGGAAGTTCGGCCTTAACCTAATCTCCCGGACTTGAATTAATTAAAAGAAAAGTACAAAAGAAGGGGACTAGTGCCCATGGGATCCCCCCGATCCCACAAAGGGGCGGTAGCTTTTACAGAGTTTAGATGGCATTACAAAGGAGGTTAGTCACCCTCTCATCACCCTCATGCGGGGCCCACATGGGTTTAAGCTTATTGTAGGGAGCACTTGATGATGCCCAGAAAGGGGGGGATTTTCTATAATTAGTGATACTTTTGCCAAGGAGGAACAGAGATTTCTCGACCAACCCCACTATGGGGGAGTCACCAAGGTTGCAAGCACACCTTTTCCGCAAGATCTTCCATAGGGCATCCCCTCTGATGGCGTTCCAAAGAGGCAGAGCAAGTGAATGCTTCTCGCAGCAGAGCATGTATCCAACTAATATGTTTCTGAAGTATAATTTTCTTTTCGACAATTTGCCACAGCCTTCTTGGTGGACCTCACAATGCTTACATGAAGTTATAGAGGAGGTTGATAAACCTCGCATCCCCATCATGCGGATCCCACTTGGTTTTAAGCTTATTGTTTACATACTGTCGCTCTTTGTGCTGTCTGAATGGGGGGGGGGGGGAGTTTCTTACAGTTAGCAGTTCTTTTGCCAAGAAGGAATAGGGACTTCTCAATTGACCACTCCTTGGGGGTATTGCCAAAGTTGTGCGTGCAGATTTCTCGCCAAATCTTCCAAAGGATCTCTCCCCTGATTGCATTCCACAATGCCACAGAGCAACCGATCGCTTCACCAATGATGGATTGCTTCCAATTGATTTGTTCTTGGACTCCCAAAGAACAAGCAAGGACCCTCCATAACCGAAGGGATTTAGGGCAAGCAAAGAACAGGTGACCAATATCCTCTTTGCTACAGCAACATCGCTTGCACCAGGGCAGAACACCACAGATCTTGTTAGCTTTTGCATTGGTCCATATTCCATGGTGTAAAATTTTCCATAGGAGGATTGACTTTTTGTTTTCAATGAGAGTGTGTCAGATGGACATAAATTTCATATCACATCGAAGTCGCATCCAATTGAGACACCATTTCCTGTTGAGACTGATGTGAATCTCATGGCCCATTAGGTCCAGAGCGTCCTGTCCCATCAGTAGTTGGATTTTTGAGTGGTCCCAAGCATGGCATCTGCTCAATAAAACATTCCATTCTTTGTACATGACCGCAACACCAGGGTCAAGGTCCTCAAAGTCCACCCATCTTTTTTGTGTCCTGTTTCAAGAGGTGCTTCCATTGTTTGAATCCCTTATTCCAGAGTCTCTTGGCACTTAAGAGATTCCAAGTCTCCAAGTTTCTCATGCCTTGGATTGGGAATGAAATAGAGTCATTTAGTTTTATACATGTAGCCCACTTCCAATCTTCACGGATTCTGATGTGAGGTTTGAATCTATTCCAGTTCAACCACAAGGATCTCAGCAAGATCGATCCTTTGGGTGAGACTGGAATCGGAGAGAACAAGAGTGTGAGGATGTCAAGGTTTTTCCATCTAGGGTAGCCCACCAGAGTAATCGTGTTCGTGTTTCTGAAAATTAATGTGGCCAAAGAGGAATCTCTATTCACCAGGCCGTAATCATCCACTTTGCCACAAGTTTATTGGCCATGCTGCCAATGTCTATAATACCGAGCCCTCCTCTCTCCTTTCAACCAGTGCATATGGACCATTTGATTTTAAGCACTCCCCTCCTATTATGGTCCCCAATCCAAAGAAAGTTCCTACAAGTACTTTCCAATTTGGCTACTTCTTGATCCTTCGGTCTCCAGCAAGAAAGAAAGTATATGATTGACGATATGAGGGATGTGTTGATCACCATGGCCGGCCCAACAAGATTAATTTGCAAACCCCTCCAATAGTTAAGTTTATTATTAAGTCTGGCGAGGACCCAAACCCACCTTTGTTCCAGAGTAACACCGAATCCCATGGGGATACCAAGAATGCAAACGACCTGACCCGATTGAATGCTTTGGCATCCATGCACAGTGAGGAGATTGGGTTGAGTCCCTTTGATAGCCCTGAAGGCAGTCTTGGAATGGTAAATTCTGGACCTAGAGGCAACACAAAAAGTGTCGAGGCACCACCAAAAGGTTTCTAGGAAGGTATTATCATTGTGAACAAAGGCATTTGTGTCGTCCACAAATAGTCTCATGGTCATTTGCCTAGAGTTATGTGGCAAAGTGATGCCTCTTAAGCAACCAAGCTCCATCTGTCGCTCCACAAGTCGGCTAAGACCTTCTCTGGCAATGGTGAAGAGCAGTGGGGCCAACAAGCAACCTTGCCTGATGGATCGTTTCAGTATGATTGCCTTTGAAAGTTGCCCGTTGACATTGAATTTGGTTGAAGCATTAACAAGGAGAGTGGAGATCATCCTGAGGAATCTTTGACTACACCCGAGGTCTTTCAGCAATTGTAAAATATAGTCCCATTCCAATCTCTTGTAGGCTTTGTCAAAGTCAATCCTGGGAAAGACAATGTCCTGATTAGATTCTTCAGCAAAGTCCAGGCCTTCTCCGATATCAATGATGGCCTCCAATATTGACCTTCCCTTAATGAAGCCTTTTTGGTCTTTGCTAAGCCACTGGTCTAAATGGCAGGATATCCTTTTGGCAATGACTTTGGCAAGAATCTTATATCCGGCTTGAAGCATTGTGATAGGTCTCCAATTCTCAATTCTCTTCCTCTCCCTTTTTTTATGAATAAGTTTGATGATGCCATTGTTGAGACAAGCGGGAAGGGCACCAAACTCGAGTGCCTCAAGCCAAACAAGACACAAGGGGGTGGCCACCACGTATTTGAATGATTTAAATAACTCATTAGTGAGCCCATGAGGCCACGGGCTCTTGCCATTCGGAAGCGAATTAATAACTTCAAGGATCTCTTGTTTGGAAATGTTGGCATCAAGCAGAGCACTAAAGTTGTGTGGGATTCTGTGCAAGGAATTCCGAGAGATGGTGGCCATGCAATCGTGCCTATATGGGGGGAGAGGGGGCAAGCACCACCCAAGAGACTCGTGAAGTGTGCTTCTATAATGCCAATGTTCTCTTCCTCTGTCTTACATTCCACCCCGTTCTCATCAAGCACTAGTGGGATCTCGTCTCTAATTTATTTTCTTATGAGAATATTGCACATCTCTTTGGAAGGTCTATCTGCCTTACCAGCCCACCATTTCCCAAAATAAATTTGAAGATTTTTCCTTTTGATCTCCTCCTCGTATCTTAATCTTCCTTTGATATTTTGGAGTCCCTTCTGAGATTGAATATTCCCTTTATCAACTTCTTCTTCGAGTCTCCGGAGTCGGTGGTATAGGTTTTCTCTACGTCTTCGGCGGATGGTTTTGAGAACCTTCGTTGTCCTAATCAAGATCTGATGAGACTTTTCCACCGTGTTTCTCCAACACTTGGCTGGAGAGGTGCAAACGAAGAAGGCCTCAAGCCAGGCATTAGTGATTTCTTGATGGGTAGAGGGGAGTGAAAAGACAAACGGACTGGCGTGAAACCAAGGTGCCTTGGGCCTTTTAGAGAGAGGGGGGAAGGTGAGCACGGTTGGGTAATGAACTGAGATGGTGAGGTCGATACATTGTGTTAGGGTGGGAGGACCCCATTGATGGTCAAGATTTTGCGAAATGTAGCTTCTGTCGAGTCTTGTTTTCCTCAAGTCCTCACCCAATTGAAGATTGGACCAAGAAAAACCATTCGGGTCCTTGACTTCAACCATATCCAAGTACAGTTTGGTTTGGTCCAATGTGTCTTTCTCCTGGCCATCAATGATGCGGCCCTTGTTGTTCCATCTATTAGAGGGGTCTTCCACCATATTGAAGTCACTGCAAATGATGACATTATGAGAAAACAAGTCCAAGGAGGACCAAGTATCGATCCTTGTAGCATCCTTGTTTGGAGCATACATAGAGATTAGGGAGAATTGAATGGGGGTGTTGAATGTAACTGCCATCCACCTATGGTTTCTGTCTTCACTAGTGTGGTCAAGCTTATTAGCCTAGAAGTGATTGATACCAATGGAAGTTCCACAAGAACCACGTTGATGGGTTGTGGAAAACCACACATGGGACTGAGAGACGCCCTTAAGTCTTTTTTGAAGTTCTTCTCCTTCATTTTTAATCTCCTGAAGACAAATGAAATCGGGGTTTAAGCTTATGTCGCGGAGCCATTGACCAATAATGGTGGCTCTTGCGGGGTCAGCTAGCCCCCTAATGTTTAGTGAAGCAATGATCATTTTCTTGCACTTCCCTCATTTCGAGGGTGGGACTTCTCTTTTTTCCTCTTGGAGTCTTCTTTCTTTCTCTGAGGGGGGATGGTCCCTACCATGCGCCTTCGGTTTAAGGGGGCTTTTCCAAGGCATACCTGCCAACTGTTTCCCCTTGCGGGAAGCCTCCTATGGGGGAGATGGGGGGCCGTTTCTAGTATTGTTGTTCCAATGATGGAACTTTCACTATCCATATTGTCCTCATTACTTGTGGTGAATCCGTCTTCTTTGCTATTCATATAGTCCTCTTGATTGACCTCATTAGAGGAGGGCCACTCCAAGGGTGAGTTGCTTGTGTCCGCAAAGTCCTAGATCCCTCCCAGATAATCAAGCTCGTTAACCTCCTTCTCGAGGTTGCAGTACAAGTTATTGAGGGACTTTTTTGGTGTGCGGGTCTTCTCTAAAAGCCTCCTTGGGGTTGAGCTTCTCCTAGGGCTAGATTTCCTTCTTCTTCTAACCTCTATAAACCCTTCTGAGTCGGTTTTTGGGATTTGGTCATCCTTGTCTTTCACTTCAATGGTTGGTCCGACTTGCTTCCCCTTGATTGTTTGGGATTTGCTGACTGTTTCTTGCTTGTTCTTCTGCATCAGGGGGCAATCTTTAATTTTGTGGCCTTGTTGACCACATTGAAAGCAGGCATTGGGTAGATTTTTAAAAGTGATCTCCTCAACCCAAGATTCCCCTTCACCCAAGTCGACAATAATTTTCGAGGGGAGAGGCCTGCTAAGCTCTGCTTCCGCACACATTTGAGGATGCCAATGAGCATTAAACGTGTGTTTTGTGCCCTCATATATGAAACCCCCAACATCTCTGCACGAGGCTAGCAGCTTGCCAATCGGAGAGACAATATCCCACAAAAAGCGTAAAGGAAGTAAGGGAGATTGGGGAGCTCGACCCAAAGAAGGTACCGATGCCAAAACCCAACACTGAGGGTATCGAGTGCCATTTCTCTCATTCTCAAAAACTAGCAAGAGGTGTCTGGTCCGAAGGAATTGGCACTTACTCACTACTATGCCACGAGGGAACCACTCTTTGTGAAACCACTATCTCATAGAATCCAGCGAGGGCATGGGACCAAATAGATGGCCAATGAAGCATGTTCTCTTGAGTTCTTCTTGCATTGAAAGGATCACCTCGCGATTAAGTGCAACCCAAGGGGCCACCACGGTCTCTAAGGGGCTAGGGGCAACATCCGCCTCACCAGTGATAACTGGAGGTAAATTATTGATAATGAGGGAAGGGACCCCCACATCCATAGAGCAAAGCCTTCTTAAATCTGCACTGAAATCTATTTATTGTTCTTTTGCACACCACATTTCAAGCGGGCTTGAGCACAAAATTAACTCAAAGATAAAAGGAAATGAACACAGTTTGAAGCGACAAGCATAAAACAAGTCGAGCGCCACAGATGGCCCACATTTCACAACAAGCGCGACAAGCTCCTTTCCAAACCCCTCGAACAAAAAGCACGGCAAGCTTCTTTCCTAACTAAGCACAATATATGGCAAATTATTCTAAGAACAATTTTCGTTGTTTTCGTATCAGTTAAATTGTTTTGTTTTCATAAATTAACATACTTGCACATACACATTCACATGCACATACACACATACATGCACATCCACATGCACATGCATGCTCACGCTGTCACATTGTTCTTGGAAAGGAGGGTGCAAACAATAAGATAGCTTGATTTTTAGATGAGCTCTAGAATTTCTCAATTTACTTTGGTTCCTTATGAAGTCGAACTTGAAAGGTTGATATATTAAGGCATTTGGATCTTGTGAAAAACTTATGAGGTAAGAAAAAAAAAATCTTTATTTAGAATGATTTTTCTCACTCTTTTTACGACATTGAATATACCATGCATGTAAGTTCATTGATCAATCAGATATACCACACACAGCCTGTCTTTCCGTGATATGATGATGATTAAGAGGATGACCAGTTTATGTTTCTATCTCAACTTTGTTGCTCTTTGTTTTCTTGGACCCAAATGAAGACCTTGGATGGTTTCAAAATTCACTGTCAACCGTCGATACCTTGTTTCTGTCACCTCCTCATTTTGCTTTTTGCATATTGAAAAGAAGGCCTATTCACATACGAACACACACATATATACACATACATTCCGACACCAAAACAGATCCTAGCATAGATACACGTGCAGGCATACCTAGACAGACAGACATAAATTCTTATACAGATAGAAACTCAAGCATTTTCAGAGAGATAGACATAAATTCGAATACAGATACACATTCAGGCGTGCACATGTAGATACATATATGGCAAGAATCTTGCGATCATACATCCCTTTCATATACGGACTAAAGCTCTGTTGAGAAACTGAGAATGGAAACTTGCATCTCCATATATATATTCTGCTTTCAAATGTGTGAAGGCAACATGGCATCGAGAATGCTTCATTGTCCTCTCCCTTGAAACGCGAAATGACTATAATAATGATCCTTTCTTCATTGCTTTGTGCGCACAAGTAAATATGTGATAATCTTCGCTGTCACGTCTAGGACAAACAATAATGTTAATACAGGACATAGTGATAGAGTAACTATTGTTTTATCAAAACCTTTATGCTAAACGATAAACAAAAACCTTCAGAGCCGAGAACCTATTCAATCAAATAGCAAGCTCATTAAAACACTGCCGTATTTCTATAAAGAAAAATGCACCAAAGAGAAGAGCTTGTCAAGTCTAGGTGTATAAATTGTGACAGAGAAATGTTAGCATTTTTCCTTTTTCATTCATGTGCATGTCCATCGATTAAGCCATCATGGTCGATGAGTGTATCATTGAGCTAGCACACGGAATGTACAAGAGACTCTGATACATTAATACAACATCAAAGTAAGCTTGGACAAAATGATGAATTCTGAAAAAGAAAACCTGAACTTCTAAGACAGTATAATTGGAAATCCATACAGTTTGACAGTGCATAACACAAATAACTTATCTGCTTCTCATGAGTTCCTTCTATATATCTGCAGCATTTTCCGCTTCTCATGTCCTCCATGTTTGGTTTTCTCCTTGGCTTGTGTCAAGCCGAGGCGCATCTATTTCTGCCTCAGCACCATGCACATGAAGACTTCAAATTGCAGCGGCAGATGCCTATGCACACTTGAGGAGGCAAGGCCTTTTTGTTGTTTTCCATTTACAGCAGCGTATCTGCGAAGTGCTCCCTTCAACTAAAGGGCATTCCTCTCTCCGTGATCTGATGAGCCTGCCCTTCTCTCCTCATTCTCTGATGGTGAGCTGCGCATTTCCGTAGTTTTTCCTCCGACAAAAAACCTGTTGGTGAAAAGAGATTGATCGATTGCGCATTATTTGTAACTACAATTTCTTAGGTGCTCCACATTCCATGCTTTTTTTTTTTTTTTTTTTTACACTCCTACCATAAAATGGCTTCCATAATCTACGTACATTTTGATACCTAAAATCTTCAAAACATGAAGGTTGCTCCATATACACTGCCTCTTTCATCTCGTCATTCAAGAGACATTCTTTACATCGATATGATAGATGCTTTAGTTGTTAAATCTATCCCAAAGGAGGTAGTAAAATGTGCACCCCAGGCCCATTAATTTCTGCATGCCAGTCAGTGAGAAGCTGTCCCATTCCCAGTTCTAAGAACGATTTCTTGTTCTGAAGCAGAAACGGGGTCTGCATCCCATGTAGCGTGAGCACCAAAATGTGAGTCAAGACATACACTGAACCTGATAGACAAAAGGTTATATCTTTGATTCGTAGCGTGAATGGACAAACCCAAACCTGCTTCTGCTCGGTTTGCAAATGGGAATCGGATAGAATGAGCAACAACGCAGATGGTATTGGAGACCTGAAGGTAGAGGGTAAGAAAACAGAAAAGCACACATGAAAGGTAAATTAAACAGGACCATAAAAGTAGGTATGCATGCGTTGTTCTTTCAAAGCCAGTAGGAGAGTAGGTCGACGACCGAACTCCCTGAGAAAATAATAAGATTATATAAATAAACGTTCATGTATTCACAAAAGAAAACCGTTCAAGCCTAGTAGGTCGAAGACCTAACTGCCTAAAGAAACAATAGTATTAAATAAATATAGGTCCATATGTTGACAAAAACAGAGGTTCTCAGCGTCTGGACTCTGCATGTGTGCGCCAGATATTGGTGTGATGCTATGCACATATGGACATCGGGAGAAAGTGGAACGTGAAGATATCAGAATTTCAGCGAAACGGAACATCAACAGCTGAGGACGTTCGCGGAGAGACAAGGAGATAGAGATAGCGACACCACGCAGCGAAGACTTCGTTCTTCCCTTAAAAGATAGAGATGCAGAAGAGCTCCAGCCTCCCTCCCTTCGGTCATAGTTTGACCTCTCAAATGGAGGAAACAAGATGAAAAGCGTGGACGATGATATGCCCCAACGACAGAGAAAATTATTCATATTTTTTTCATTGATATGTTTATATTGTTTTCAAGAAAGAATCATGCGAAACATGCAGATATATCAATCAACATGCTAATTTTCACTTTTCACCGGGTAAGAGGGAAACCACCCAAAATCCACGTTAAAAAATATTTGTGGCTCGAACTTCTATTTATAAAAGGTAAACAATGTCAAAGGGAAGATGTTCAAAATGTTTTATTACGCAATTCTTTGGCCCGAAACCACAAGTCAAAAGTCATTACTTTAGAATAATGTATTTTGAAAGGAATGATACTCAAGAAACGACACACCTTATCTCAAATCTTAAGCTTCGTCTTTGAAAATGAAGAGATGGCATTTCGAGTGTAAGAGTCCCTTAAATAGTCTTTGTTCAATGGTAACCATAATTCATGTTGCACAAAGAGAAGCCAAATAGATGTCACACATAGTGTGGAGTGATAAAAAGGAACAATAAAACGACATATTAAAGTAGGTAACCAACATTGTTATGTACTAAATATGATGACTTTGTTAGCTTTATAATAGACGAAGGTAGCGATGTGCAAGAGACTCACGATTATGACCACCACATCCTAGAGAGATAACTTTCGTCCCAACCATATGCCTCTATATATAGCTCTCTCCAAGGGATTGTCTACTAGGGCAGGTGCATACTAACCATCCAAGTGTCAGCCATGTAACTACATGTGCATCATGTCCGAGATAACTATAGTGAATACATGTGCGCCATGTCCCAGTTAACTACATATGCGCCAAGTGTCCCAATTAACTATAGTTGACTCAAGTGGATGCATCTAGAAGGTTCTAGAGCTCTTTGGGCAAAATGACTCTCCGTGCTCTCTATGGGAGTTGAATCCAAGACCTCCTCCTTCACACCCTTGAGACTTAACCACTATGCTCAGTGGGTCACTTGTTTACAAGAGCACATGACCTTCTACATAAGTCTAGTCTTGATAACTTTGGTCATACACACGCGTAACCAAACGGTGTCCGATTTTAGATTTTTTTGAATCAACTGAACCCTTAGATCATACCTTTATTTTATTACATCCTTCCCCCCTTGGAAAACATTTTAGACCTCAAAAATAGAGCTATTTAAATATCTTAGGCAACCCATGAGCCTCATGTTCTAAAATTGGAAGAACATGTCTCATCTCTATGGTGGGATCCCTTTCCAAATTGGTCAATTCACTATTTTACTATGTGCGATTTGGGCATAAACATATCAAATGGATGGACTCCAATTACTAGTCCATTTTTGGGCATGACTTATGCATGGATGCAGTAATTAAGGTGGGATCTGGATCCCTTACAAGCCTTTGAGAACGCTTGATTCACTTGAATTTGTTTTGGAAAACTAAAATTCTAGTTGGTCCAAACATTGAACTTAGAGATTTATAGGATGATATACTCTCAACCAACATTTACTTGATTTGTTCACCCATTTGGAGGACTACCTTCTCCTAAAGGGCTTGAAAATTCTATGTAAAATGTAGAGAAAGTTTGTTATTTACATTTGTTCAACCATACTGTAACTTGGACAAGTCAAATCCAAAATGAAAATTGTCCAACGTAGGACACTTTTCTCAAAAAAATTGTAGCTAAAAGTTCTTGGGAATTATCAATCTAATTAGTAATTCCTAAATTCTTTGTTCTAGAGTGTACTAAAATCTAGACAGCCATTAGAGGTATGCTAAATAATTGGAAGCAAACTCAAATGAATAAGTGAGCTTAGATTTAGCATCCTTTGAAGATGGAAAAGGTTCTTGTAGAGAACATCTATTTGGGATGTTTAATTTAGTTACCTAGTTCCAACCGATTAACCTTGGGATTTCATGAAAAGAATCACATAATTTATCTGAGTCAAATCAAAAAGTTTTTGCAAAGTAGAAAGAAAGAACTAAAACTCTATACAACCAATTTAAACTTCAAAGATACGTAAACTTACTATGAGTCTAACTCTAGAGGACTCAAGACTTGAACTTTTCAAAGATCTCAACAAGGTATTGAAGCATTTTCTCTATATGTACGAAAGATAAACTGGATTCTCAAAAAGATTCATGGAGTAAATCTAAAACATCATCCAACCACAAGATACTACTATGATATCCAACATTGATGTGTCGACCCACTAAGGTCCTATAGAAGACTAGACTATTTCGTTTAATGGCTTATCTTCAAGAACTATCCCAATTCCTAGATCATTTGTATAGGATTTCTTCTTAAGTCATAAATAGTTGAAAACCAACCACCAAGTAACTCTCTAATCCTTCTAAAAGGAAGAGTTTAGTCAAAGTTTCTGTGTTTTCTTAGCAAGCTACATCGTTACCATAGATGCAATCATGGACGCTGACATCCATCTATTGAACATCAAAGTTCAATTCAAGTGATTTATTGAACTTTGAAAGTTCAATTTATGTTAAAGTTCAATTACTCTTATTTGATTTCCAACACGTCTTGGGATAGAATCAAGTGAGAGTGTTCACTTCAAAATGCTCATGGGACGAGGGAAACTTTTCTTAAGTTATTATCCTACTTGGATGCATGAGAAATTATACAAGAAAATATAAAATCTCTTTCTAAACTTGACTTTATGATTCTCTAAGTATCTCCTGGACTTAGCGTCATCATAAAGTTTAGAAGTTTGCAAGTAGTCATGTTTTCTTGCTCATCAAGGTGGCAATAAAATTGAATTCTTGACTTTCTGCTTGTGCCTAACTTTACTAAGAAAGACATCCAACATACTTAATGTAACTCATCATTAAGTATGTGATACCAAAGTATCAACCTGGGAGGAATGGTCTAGTTGCTTGAGTTCCAAGGTAGCTAGCGTAACATTGCAACTAACGATTTTTCCTTCTTTCCTAATGTCTAACTTGAGCATTTAAAATTAAGCTAACTAGTAGGAAAGTACATTCATTCATCTACTTAGCAAACAATCATGTGTTGTCATATGCAAATGCATGTACGTGCATGCATGTGTTGGTATGTTTTGCTTTTCATGTCCTAAACCAATTGAAGCAATTCTTGAGCTTGCACTGGATGTATGTCATGCATCCATGCACAAACATACTAATTTGGCTTCCTTTAAAATATATAAATCATGCAAGTGCACATGCTTGAGTGCATCAAATACCTTTTCAAACTAGAAGGAAGCTTGTGTTGTGCATAAAAGCATTCTTTTGGAAGGAGAAACGCACAAACAATCATTCATTTTTGTGCATGAGCTTTTGGATGTGTGCCATTTCTCTTGGTGCTTGATGTGTTTTCCAATACATCTATGCTCGTCTATTTTTCTTTCATTGAATTCTTAGCATTTGTATAAAAATATCAAAAATGAAGACTTATACCATGATGCATTGATAATTAGATGCAATCTACATGAAAGAAAAAAGCAAAACAAGTATTGAAAAAAAACCATCAACTTGGAAAATATTTAACTTGGATAGATAGCTACGTCCTTCCATTGATACTTGAGAAGAGCCATTCACCATCCTTAGCTTCACAACCCTTTGTAATCCTTTCTTTTAAGAAAGTAACCTCTTGCTATGAATCGATTTCAAGTGAGGTAAAAGTTGCATGCACGACAATCCTCAAGATAAGCAAAGGAATTAGTGGTTAACTCATCCACCTCTCAACAAATATTCGGTGTGACAATAATTAGGAGCTTCAATTCTAAGTGATGTATGGAGTTGTCATGGTTGGATCTATTTCCTATGAAGAAGGATGTTTAGAGTTCGAACCCCGACTACTCCTATTTGTGGTTTGTTGAAATAGGTTCCACAGACACATGTAATCGAACTACTTAATTTTTGAGGATTTGTGTGGAATCGGCACTCTCGCTATCGATTTGAGCTACGTATGGATAGCTCTCGAAGTTTGTATCTTCATGATGTGGTTTCAATTCTTGCAATTGTCTATAGGTGAGCATATCACCATTCACAACTCTCTCTGTTTTGTGTTGCAGCCATACAATATTCAAAAACTATGCGCGAATAGGGACATAAAGCATCATTTGGGGAAAGGATCATGGATAGCTTGGTGGCTTTTTTAATGCAAAGACATGGGTTTGATACCCCTTTATGGTAGTAGTGATTGTATCTAGAGGCTCTTTCATTTTATACTTTTGCTTCGAATGAACATGCCCGATTCTAAGAGATGTATATAAAATTTTAACTAATCGAAGCATAACTAAACCATTTGCTTCCTGGCTATGATGATGTGCCCCTCCTTATAGGGCCTCAATTTGAGTATTCTATGTATCAGCTTTGACATCATAATTTTGACCTTCATTTGCAAGTCTCTATTGCAATAAAAATAGAAACAACCGAAATGATAAGTTGCATGCATCTTAGTTAGAAGAAAAACTCCTTACCAAGAAGTCTTGAGTTTGAACCATGAGTGTGATTGCTCTACCAACATAGAGTCCTTTGACCTCTTAAAATTGTTAAGAAAAACAAGATAAGGAAAAGAGCTCTCATACACTCTTACACACAAAGAGAGGAGCACAAACAAATTGAGGCAAGGAAGAATGATCTTCTTCTTTTCCTACTACTACACAAAGAGAATATACAACAATTACCTAATACAACAATAGAACCAACACAATATATAAAGAAAAGTACACAAGTAAAAACCTAATGTTCGTGAATGAGTGAGATGGCAAGAAACAAATGTGCCATCACTCATGGTAGATAGATCTGCTAAAGCTCAATGAAGTATCCATGACATATATCAGCATAACCACTATACATGTCAAAGAAATGAAAAGTGATACATGTCATCCTCGATCATCACATGTTGATCTTGATATCTCAACACTCCCCCTCAAGCTCAACATCATGTCCTGTAATTCAAGCATCTTTCGAAACTTCTTTAGCTTCTCTACTCCAAGTACTTTAGCGAAAATATTAGCACCTGCTCATCTATCCTCACATAAACAAGATCAATATCACCTGCTAGTATCTTTTCTCTACTGAAGTGATAATGTACCTTGATATGCTTTGTTCTAGCATGAAAAATAGGATTTCATGCTAATTGGATGCTACTAAGATTATCACAATAAATGATGATAGGCTTTTGCACTTCCACACCTAAATCTGCGAGTAACATCTCTATCCATGATGCTTAGCATGATGCCATTGCAACACCTCTATACTCAGCCTCTGTGCTCGACAAAGAAATAGTAGATTGCTTCTTATTGCTCCATGTAATTTTAGCTACAAGGCTGAAAGTTTCTGATAGTCAATGACATATGTATGTGCATATCCTTTTGCTTCCAAGTGTGCTTTATACCTGCTTATGCTACCATCAATATTGCGCTTTACCTTTTAAACCCACTTGCAACCTATGGGTTTCTTTCCTTGTGGCAATGGAACTAGCTTCCATGTTTCATTTCCATAAAGTGTAGCCATCTCCTCATCCATGGCTTTCTCCCAATCTGCATTTCAATCGCATCTTCAAAACAAGAAGGTTCAGCATCTTGTATTACCTTGGTCATGTAGGAACAATGACGAGCCATGTAACTATCATACATCAATTGTTGCAATGAATTTCGCATCCTCCCAGATTGTCTTGGTCCCAGGTCACTTCTTCTTGTTGTATGATCTACATATGCCTTTCTTACTCCTAGAGTCTTCACAGAGGGAAATCCAAGTTCTTCATCAAGGCTCTTTTTTAAACTACTTGAACCTCCATGAATGTCTTCAAAACCTGTAGATGTTTTATTACCAACAAAAACCTTTTCTTTACCTTTCTTGGATGTAATCAATGAATTTGCTAGAATAAAATTTCCACACAATCTTCCACTCCATTGAGTTGGAACTATTGCTTGGTGACACATTAAGTCCACTCACAATTAACTCCTTCTTTGGCATCTACATAGAAGCTTGACATTTCATCAAACACCACATCTCTGCTTACATTCACCTATCATGTGACTGGGTTGTAACATTTACATCCCTTTTACTCAAGGGAATACCCAATGAAGATGCATTTTTTTGCTTTTGGATACCTTGGTGGAAGAACAACCACTTCATAGTCTTACAGGTACTTTCCAAGCATTGCATGCAGATGTTGGGTCGATAGTCTTTCCACAAGCTCGTCTTGCTCAGCTATTACATGAGAGAGTTTTCTTTTACACACATACATATGTTGTACCCTCTTCATCAAATGATTTTGGCAAGTTAGAGATGATTAAGGTAGATTCTCTCTTAAAGCTCGAGTGGCCGCAACCTGATGTATGGACATTAACATCTTTGAAGCATAAGATGGTGATGGACATACACAACTCTTTGAAATTTACAAGAGTTTCAAGATCTATAGGATTACATTGGTGTGTTCCTGTTCATTGTTTTGTACATTTATTTCAGATATTCACAATTCTAGAGACTTCAACAATGTTCATGTTAAAAGATATCACGTATGAGCAGGTAGAGGGTTTGCTAGGTGAAAATTGGGGACTTGTAGAAGGATGCACCAAAGGGGATAGATACATTTGTAAAATTGGTGCAACAGGCATAGGATTTCGATACTTGAAACATCGTACTTCATTGTACATTAGATTCTATTATGATCGTTGGATGTGTAAACTTGGTGAATGGATACCATTACAAAGTTCTGAGGGTGTTATAATTTCATTTGAAATTAAGATAAATCTACCCAACAACGCAATGGAAGTTATTTCAATAAATCATCATTGGACTCTTTCCAACGTGAGAGAACATCTAGTAATCATGGGATTTGAGGATCTGGATCAATCAAAGTTCAGAATACAAGGGCATAAGGTAAGTAGCATATGGTATTTCTTCTTTTGTTTATACAAATTCTTACACTCAAATATGTTCATTTAAAGTTTTCTATTTGTCTGTAGATTGGTAAGAGGTTGGAGGATAAAATTAAAGTCCTCCTTGAATGGAGTGTGGATGGAACTCAACTTTCATTGTCATAGCTCAAGAACTATTTGAGTGCTACAGTGTACACACAACCTATGTTCCATTTATAATCCTACGTCTGCAACAATGTATTTAACATGCAAGACATCTCAATATGATGTACAATTTGCCAAATCTTTGGTTTTTCCAATGGCAATTTATTATAATTTTAAAGTTCTGAGAATTTATTTTTTCTATTGTGTTGTCGTGTATCTTATTCTGGTTAATGATTCTGTTCAATCTTTTTATGAGCAAAAGTTTTTTTTCTGAGAGTTCTGTGCATGATTGTTTTATTTGAAGGTATCAGTTTTAGTTTTAAAATGGGTCCCACTCACTTTAAAATTTTGAAACTACTATAAAAGCAACACTTATTCTCTCATTTCTCACTTTTGCAACCAAGAAGAGTTACAATCACTTGCAGAGTACGCACAGAAGCTAGCATCACGTGCAATGGCAGCCGCATCCTCCAGTACCCTGTAACCCAAACGTCCACGTGAACTCAATGAGTTCTTGGAATCAACTAAGCTCAAAGGTCAAAACCACTTGTATGACCTATTGTCTAGAGTCCCTGATCTAGATAGAACAATTCAACTGAACTCTGATGTGCTCAAGGAAATCATAGAGTTCCTTAAGTACTACATCTTGCATTTCTCTATAGAAATAGCGCCTTATGAGGGTAAATGGGTTCCATGTGACCTTCTACTCTACATACACAGAGGCGATGAAGCCTTCATGAAGCGCCTTAAGCGTTTCATGGCAATTGCTGAAACTGCACGACGCTTACTAGATGACTCTGTGCCATTAGTAAAAAAACTTAACAAAAAGAAGAGGATGGGTATAAAGTACCTATCCTACATTACAACAACATATTTTATTATTAATGAGGAGCCCAAACCTACACCTGTTGAGCTCTCCAACCTTGTCACTGGGGGTTTTGTTAAGGAGAAGAATGAGCCTCAACCAGAGGCCATAAATTTTGCCAAAGAAAGCATTACAATCCACCAAGAATTTCCTGGTGGTGTTGAGGATAAACTACGTGTGCAATCAAGCATGGAGGAGGCCCCCCCTTCAAATCGCAACCCCTCTGAGCCCACATTACCAGAGGTGGAACTTGAATATCTCTCCAGCATCGTTGTGGATGGAGAGGAATTTATTTTACTTCATGACATTGAGAAGGCATTCGGTCTACGTCTAGATGAATGCTTGAGTATTTCCTCCACAATGTCAGATGTTCCACTTGACAACACATCTGACATACTTGAAAAGAAGTCCATCCCACTTGGGGATTCTATGGCAGACACCATAGCAATGGTGTGTGCTGATATTTTAAATGATGACAACAATTCTACTACGAAGAAGGAGTTCAGTGCAACACGGGAGAGGATACTGAAGCAAAAAATTCCTACATCCCTTGTAGCAGAGTAGAGTGGCATGGCCCACTCTAGCATTGATCTTGATGCCCCTGGAAGAGGGGAGGAAGAAGACAAGCTTCATGATGTAAGTGGTAATTGAATTAAATAAATCGATAATTTAAGTTAACATTGTAAGAGCTTGAATTCTCATTTGTTCTTAACAGGAAGCAATTGAGCTCGACAAGTTCGCAGCAAGGTCTGGTGGGGATTGAGCTTCACGTGGGAGTGGTGCATCCTTGGCAAACTACATCGGAAAGTTGCCAAAGGATGACTTTGTTATCATACACAAAGACTACAGTCCGGATGGGCACTTCATGACTTGGTGCTTGAAGGCCCTTAGCAAGATTTTGTGTTTATGTACAATTACCCAAGGCACTAATTATGTCATTTTGGTTAGGAAATCCTTAGTTGTAACTACATTAGGACTTAATTTTAGAGGAAAAGTATTAGGGCAAATAGGTATCGCCATGGGTCTTGGAATGCAAGACCCCCATGTAATATCAAGATCTGTATTGACTTACCAGCTACCTCAATCTCTACAAAGGAGAAAGAAAGTTGTAGAGAAATTGAAGGCAGCTGAGAAATGATGTAATGTCTTGATAATACAAACTTTTTTTTTCATCATTTGTCTATTTCTGTATATGAATGTGCTAAAAAATTGAACTTATCTTCTGTCCACAAATTGTATCTAATTGGGGTTCTTTGTATTGTCCTTTGGTCCCTTGTATAATTACATGCATAAAAAAGGCCAAAAAAGCCCCAGCCACAGAAACGCGGGAAATAGCCCTGCAAAATTTTTGCAGGGCTGTTTCCCACGTTTCTGTGGCTGGGGCTTTTTTGGCCTTATCTAGTGATTTTAGGTGCTACAAAACATAGGAAAGTATGTAATTTTAGATTTTCACTTGGTTTTGGTAGAATCAGGACCAAAGATTACCAGTAGGGTATAAACTCAGCTTTAACTAGATAAAGATCTCATCCATACCTTTTATGCATACAATGATTACCTTTTATGCATACCATTGCATCTCTACCATATGTTTGATCCTTACAAAAGACCAAATTTTGCAAAAAAGACCCCAGCCACAGAAACGCGGGATTCAGCCCTGCAAAAATTGCAGGGCTGAATCCCGCGTTTCTGTGGCTTGGGGTTTTTTGGTATGAAAGGGACATGTTGCACATCAATAGGTAGAAAAGGAACATATCTAGTCACACAACAATAGGCAAGTGCATGCATGTTTAACTGAATCCATATATAACTGACTGAAAGAGAGAGAGAGAGAGTGAGAGAGAAACAAGAGACAAAGAATATAAGTAAAAACAAAATTTTCTATTATCCATTGTATTACATCGCAAAGTAGCCTATCATAGGGTATAATATATACATCATGGGTTATTTCCTCTAATTCTTCTTGCTAGCTGAATGTCCTTCGGTTGTATGGTTACTCTCTTGGCATGGATAGCACAAAGGTTAGAGTCCTCAAGCATGGAGATGAGGTAGGCCTCAGCTGCCTCTTGAAGTGCTTCAAGTGCTATCCCTTGTATTCTTAGACCTGCTTGGTAGCTTTATAGTTCCTCTTTCCCTACCCTTGCAAAAGCTCTTCGTGGTATGAGTAGTTCAACGGACTTTTGGTAGTGTCGTATCTCTGCAAAAGCCCTACAGTGCTTCCTTCGTCTTTGTGGAGCTCTTGTGTTGGGAGGTATGTTTGGCTGGCATTGAGGTCGACGTCGTGGTTGATAGTTTTCTTTTCTCTGATGTACACGATGTGAGGGCCCAGTTTCATCTTGCACAATTTGTTGTTGATGTGGTTGTTGACTTTTCTCTCTTTCCTCCTCTGTTGGTATTTGCCCTTGTCCTTATGGAAGTGTCTTACCTCCATGTGTCACCCTATGGCTCGTTGGAATTTGCATATCATTCCACGGTGGTTGATTGCTGCTTTCCTTGTTCGGGGATGACTCTTCTTTGCTCTCTGGTACACTCCTTTTGATCAACTTCTGTTTGGGTCTTGATTTGATGGGTGTCCTTGTTGGTGGTGGCTCATCTTCTGAAATGGACTCTGATCGTCCTGGAGTGTAATACTCTTGGCAATTGGGCACTTCATTTTCTCACACTCAATGGCTCCCAGGTGGTGTGCCATCGTGTGACACAGGCACAGATGTGCTCTGGGAACCACTTCGAGGTCTTTGGGGGGGTTGCAACCATGGTGGGCGTTGTGTCCCTAGATGACGGCTAGGAAAGAAGACGCGATCTTTCCTTGCAGTTTGCTTGGTGTGTGCCATTCTCTTGAGTTGCAAAAAGTGTGAAATGAAGTGAGTTATCTCTATTTATAGAGTTTTTTAAAAAAGTGTTTGTTCACACTAGAATGGACAAAACCTGTTTAAAACCATACAGAATATTATATATTAAATAATAACACATTGAAACCAAGATTACAATAATCATAGGTATTACCACATGATGGGAAATAACGAATTCACTTTACTTCCAAGCTGAGCCTTCTCGTTGTCTCCTTGCACGCCACTGAGCATGATGAAGAGGACCTAACGATGACTTCCATTTCTCAGTGGCAATGTTGTGTTGCATCGTTCTTGCAATTTTTGCCAATTTTGAATCCCTAAGTCATTCCACAAAAAACTTTCTCGAGAATGTAGTGCGGTAAAACCAATTGAACATCTCCTCCATGTAGTTTGATTGCATTGGGCCACCACCATGTCGGGTGTTTTTGAAGTAGACACCCCTCGCTTTGTAGTGTGACTTTTCCATTCCTTGGGTACTGAAAATCTCTAATGACCCATATCGATGCATGAAAAAAGCTCCATGTGCAAACAAAATATGCTAAAAATTGTTAAGTACATTGGAAAAAGGTAAGTGTGTTATATTGCTCTCTCACCAAGATTGAATGAAACACTTGGTGAACTCCACTAATGTTTCTTGAAACATTTGACGTTGAATAGCACTAGACCTAGTCAGACCCATTAAGCCTACCAACTTATCAAAGCTCGACCAAACTTTCTTTCTCTTATTACAAAGATCAACTTGAGAGTCATTGTCTGTTGTGATCATGCATAGGTCTTTCCACAGCTCATAACGTTCATTATTTTGAGTGCTAGTACCTCTTCTAAAAAAATGTCTTGCTTTATTCCCTGTCATTGACACTTGTTGCAAGCTATCTTGAGATTCTCCAACTTTCTTAACAACTAGGGTTACATTTCCACCATGACAACCAATTGAATTAAGAAGTTCCTCCAATTTCTTTATAGCTTGAATAGATTTATCAACTGGCTTCATGGCAAATGCGTATTCTATATGGAGCTTCAATAGTCTATCAAAAATTCTCATGAAGCCATGCAAGGTGCAAAAGTGGACATTGACTAAAGGGAATGGAATAATGGGATTCCAATCCTTATCTGACATGTCAGGATTATGTGTACCTAACATGGGACACCTCATTAAAGGTGTATCCCATTCAGCAGATGGAGTTGCATTTGTGTCATCAACTAAATCATCTATGTTGTTTTGTTTTCTCTTTGTTTGTTTATAACCTCGTGTGCAATATGGACAAGGATAGAGAGTAGATGCACCTTGTTTGCACCCTAACATGCATTTGATAGTCTTTAAGTCTCCACCTAAGTGCCACTCTACTTCAAAATCACCAAGGCTTTCTACATTGATTTTGGCACCATGAATTTGAGAAGTTATCACCTCTGTGATCCATGGGGTCCTATTGAAAATCCATGTAAGAACATCATTGGATTCTTTAGGTACTTCAATAGCACCTAACCACCATATATCTTTCTTGGATTGGACACTATATGTAAAGTGATGGGTAGATTCTTCACTATCATCAATAATAGCATGGGCCATAGCTTCGTTCATGAGTGTCACACTAAGTCTCTCCATACGGCGTCCCTTTATGATTTGACATTCATCTAGCTTCAATACAAACTTGAGTTTGGAACCACAATCTACATCAAATAACAAACATTATATTATTAACAATACTATAAATGTCATTATCAAAACAATGGATATACCTTGAAATGTGGATTTGTAAAATTTAACCATTTCCTTTTGAAGCCTCTCCAAATTGACAAATATGTTGTTGTACTTTGTGTAGATGAATCCCTTTCTAGATGTGTTTTTCAACTCTTTCTTTGATGTAGATGAATGATAAATGGATGCAGGCATAACATCTTCTATATGCAGGTAATTGCCAAGAGTATTGGCTACATCCTCATTGGTCATCTTCTTCTTCAGAGATACCTTGTAAGGGCATGGAAAAATGCTCTGGAAAATACCTTTGTTTTGTAGAGCCTGCTTCAAAAGATTGTACAATGCAGTGTACGCTCTAGTACTAACACCTGCTTCATCACATACCATCTATACCTCACTAGGACTAATAATATCTTCTAAGTTGCCTGCAAAATCTTTAATCACTTGGGTTTTGATGTGATTTCCTATTGGTGAATCCAAAATCATAAGCACATGTTTGTTGCTAAGACAAGAATTCAGAAACTTCAATTGATCCTCCATTGTTGAGGAAGCACTCGCATCTTCAACAAATGACCTGCACAATAAGAATCTCAATCTAAAAGTCTTTTAACATAACTAAACAAAGGAAATACATACCTAAGTGCGTAAACACGTCGCTTCCGTGCTCCACCACCAGTTGAAAGAGCTTGAAAGGATGATAATGGTCGTTTCCTAAATCTCATCCCAAGTGGAGTCTCTTTTAGTTGTGTAAGATTGGCTTTTAACTTTGTAGTTGTGCTCTCCTTTTCTTCCACATCTTGTTGGAGTCTATTATTGTGCTCATCCAAAGATGTGATAGAACTTTCTAAAGTGTGTATAGCACTCTCTAAACTGTGTATCTTGAAATGGTTGTGATGACATTGTTGCATCCAATAATTTGCTATAGATGTAGAATGGTTAGACAATCGCTTGCAATAGCCTAGCAGTCCATCTTCACCGCATATTGTAGAAATGTGGAGATAGTATGGAATCTAGGATGAACATTAGCCATTGGATCCAAGGGATACAAAGCACCATGGACCCAAAGATCAATATTCTTCTCTCCAGCTGTACGTCGTGCATTTTGAGAATCTATGTCATTGCTAGCTCTAGTTGTTGGTGCAAATTCTGTAGGAACACGAACATGTACACTCTTTGAGTGAGGAGCACGCGTTGGTGCTGGTGTCATGTTCGTAATACATGTGAGCACCATGATGTTCCAAAACTCCAGCACCGAATGGGAAGAAGCACAGAGATGGCTTGAATGGCTAGTACAGTAGTTGTGTGCAAGAAAAAAAGTGTGTTTTGGTATGTGGATAGGTCAAAATGACTTTTTTCAGTATGTTAGAGGGAAAATGAGTTTTTTTTCAAAAATTCATGTTTTGGGGCAACCAAAGTTATGAGTTTGATGATGTGGCACTTAACTTTTGGAGGGATTTTGAAAAGTATGTTTTTTAAGTATTTTTTATAAAAATAAGACTAAAAAAATTAAGTTCTGACATATACATAAAAGTATGGGCCATTTTGAATAAAAAATAGCTGAAAAAGAGACTTTTTCTGAAAACTCATTTTTTTATTCATAAAGATGGACGGATTTGATGAGGTGGAAAGTGGTTTTTCTCTCTCTGTATGTGCAGAAGAGAGAGAAGGTCCTAGCTCAGCCTAAAAAAAAGCCTACTTCAACCTACCAAAAAGTGCTCTATTAAATGCACTTTGTCCCCTTAACAATGTACAAGATTAAGCTTAATCCCTAAAAATTAGGAATCCTTACAAGGCCCATGCAGGGTTTGTGAAGAGAGATGGTGGATGCAATCCAAAGATGAGTAGGTGCCGCTACAACCAGCTTCACACCAGCCAACTGAGACTTCAGAGTTGATTAGTAGACCCTTTGAGCTTCCTAAATCCACCAAAATATCAGCCAAGTACTTTGGAACATGTATCCCAAAAGTTTAAGTCAAGACCGACAAGTTGCGAAATGACTAGCTCCCAAAACTTGCTATTTTTGGACATACACCTGCTGGAAAAAATGAACAGTGCTCTCAATCTGGAAGGAATTAGAAAAATTCCTTTTGGGCATAGCAAATAGACTTAGCAAGCTTCCTATTCCAAGTTAAAACACTTCAAATGATGGACTGAGCACTGAGAACAAGTTTCATCAAGTTCTGGAACATTCCCACAATTCTCGGGGCTCTGCAGAGATAGACCAGTAAGCAGTAAAATGCAGATATCTCCAAAAGTATAAATCCAATGACCTTGAAAATTTATAGATAGAAACTAGACAGTGAGAGCTATCCAACGCACTTTAAAACACTGAAAAATGTTCAGTAAAACTCGAGATATGACCTTCTGAAGTTACTGCTCTGAGTGAGTATAGCAGAGAACAAAACAGAGAGGTAGATGATAATAAATGTATAGATTCACATATGATTACAACCACATTGGCAATGAATCTTTGCACAATGGGAGTAGAATGATAGAGCTATGGAGTAAGCTCTTCAATCTCTACAAAATGACATCAAGTGGTCACGTACAAGGCTTGCTAATCGCCTCTTCCTTCTTGCTCCTTTTATAGCTATTCTTGGAGGGAGTTTTGAATTCGAATTCGAATGGCTCCACCTAAAAGTGATCCCCAAAGTTAGGAGAGATTCCCTCAGCTCAAAAATTCGTGATTTTGGTAGTTGGAGCCACGAATTTGCTTTTACATCATGGATGAGGTAAGCCATCCTTTTACTTTTTGCTTTTTCCATTTACAAGAGATAAAATGTACTCTTTTACAAGAGGTGTTCACATGACTACTCATGTGACTTACAAATGAGGATAATATCAAGCATATCAAGCATGTAGGCTTGGGCAAAATGCACCAACAGCTCCCCCTCAAGCCTAACATGCTTGGCCTCCAAATAAGTCTTCAATTGTCCTTGATTTCCTGCAAACCAATCATCAACTTGAATCTAATTAATTTCGTACCATCAAGAGCTTTCGTCAACATGTCTGCACATTGCATATCTGTAGAGACATAGGATAGTTGAATATCCTTGCTCAATAGCTTCTCCCTTACATAATGGTAGTGGACTTCAATATGCTTGGTTCTAGCATGGTATACCGGATTAGCTGCTAGATGTAGTGAGCTTGTGTTGTCACCAAAAATGTGAGGTGTTGAAGAATGAAGTCCAAGATCTGTGTACAAAGATTTTAACCACATGATTTCTTGAGTTGCATTAGCCAAACCTCTATATTCAGCTTCAGTAGAAGATAATGCCACGGTTGGTTGCTTCTTCGATGACCAAGAAATGATTTTTGAACCTGCAAATGATATATACCCTGATGTGCTTCTTCTATCATCTTTAGATCCGGCCCAATCTGCATCTGAGTAGACCTTTAGCTCAATATCTGAGGTAAATGAATAAAACAAACCTTCATTCATGGTCCCCTTTAGGTACTTGAGGACTCGCTTGGCCGCTTCCATATGTGGTCTTCTCGGCTTATGCATAAACTGACTCAATATGCTAACACTATAGCATATATCCACCCTTGTGAGTGTTGCATAGTTCAAACTTCCAACCAAGCTTTGATAGCTTGTGATGTCTTCAATTGGCTCTCCTTCATAAGCACTAAGCTTATGATTTTGCTCCATAGGTGTACCTGCACACTTTGTATTTTCCATCTTGAACTTGACGAGCATGTCATGGACATACTTCCTTTGTGTGATGTATATACCTGAATCTGTGTAGATCAACTCCAATCCAAGAAAATAAGTGAGTGGTCCGAGGTCACTTATTTTGAACTCCTCCTTCATTTGACTCTTTACCTGTTTGATTCCTTCAAGATCATTGCCTGTGATAATAATATCATCAACATACACACATAAATAGATCACTTCAGATCCATTCCTCTTTATGAACAAAGAGGTATCCGCCTTGCTAGCTTTGAATCCTTGGTCCTGCAAATAAGTAACCAATCTGAAATTCCAAGCTCTTGGAGCTTGCTTCAATCCATACAAAGCTTTCTTTAGTTTGCATACATAGTTAGGATGATGTGCATCCTCATATCCAGGAGGTTGTGCCATATACACTTCCTCAGAAATCCATCCATTCAAGAAAGCATTCTTTACATCAAGTTGATAAAGATTCCAATTTCTAGATGCAGCAAGACTAATGAGAACCCTAATTGTAGGCATTTTTGCAACAGGAGAGAAAGTCTCCTCATAATCAATACCATGGGTTTGAGCAAACCCTTTAGCAACTAACCTTGCTTTGTGTCTATTTATACTTCCATCTGGATTCCTCTTGATTTTGTATATCCATCGAGATCCGATTATCTTCATAGATGGCTTGTTAGGTACAAGCTCCCAAGTGTCATTCTCCTTCAAGGCTTCCATTTCTTCATCCATTGCATCTCTCCAAGCTTTCTTGCTTTGTGCTTCTTCGAATGTGGTAGGTTCTTCATTGGTTGAATCCTTTGCAATGTAGATTGAGTGCTTGGTGACCAAAGAAGTATCATAACCAAACCTCTCTGGTTTCTTCTTCTCCCTCGAAGACCTTCTAAGTGGTTGATGTGAGCTCTCGGGTCCATATGTAGCATCCTGCATCTTTGCTTTACCTTTGTTCTTCCATAGCTTTAGTCTTTCCAAGTCTTCTAGGTCAATCTCCGAATCACTTTCTTCAATCTGCTTTGGCTCCTTTGGTTGAAGTGATGGAAAATCTTCATCCAAGTCATATGGCAGCTTCACTTTCCTGTCATCATCAAACCATGATTTGTTTTCATCAAAAATTACATCTCTACTCACAGAAAATGCTTTATTGGTTGGATTGTACAATCTATATCCTTTTTGGTTTTGATCATAACCAATGAATACACACTTCTCTGCCTTGGGATCCAATTTCCCTCTTACTTGAGAAGGAATGTGAGCATAGGCTAAGCATCCAAAGATTTTACAATGCTCTAGACTAGGTCTTCTTCCATTCCACACTTCATATGGAGTGGTTCCATCTAGTGACTTAGATGGAAGTCTATTTATGAGATATGTGGTTGTCGACACAGCCTCTGCCCATAGGTAGTTCGGCAATCCCTTTTCGTTGAGCATGGACCTTGCAGCTTCGACGATAGCTCTATTCCTCCTCTCTGCTACACCATTGAGTTCAGGTGTATACCTTGTAGTGACTTCCCTTTTAATGCCTCTTTCATGCAAGAAGGCATCAAATTCAGAAGAGAAGTATTCTCCTCCACCATCTGATCTGAGTCTTTTCAAAGTCCTACCTGTTTGATTTTCAACAAGAGCAATATACTTCTTAAAGCAATTAAACACTTCATCCTTGTGCTTCATGAAAAACAGAATGGTCCACCTGCTACAATCATCTATGAAAGACACATAATATCTTGAGCCTGATATAGATGGCTCCTTACTTGGACCCCACACATCCGTGTGCACTAGATCCAAAGGATTTTGATACATATATCCTTTCTTATTGAAAGGTTGTCTATGAGCCTTGCCGAGTTGACAAGCTTCACACTTATAAATCATGTGTTGCCTTGTGATATTAGGCAAACCAAGTACACTTTGGTCCCTGCAAATCTGTTTGAGTGTCCTCTCACCAATGTGAGCAAGCCTTTTGTGCCATATCTCCAACTCTGTTAGAGTTTGAGATCCATAGCTAAACAAAGCTATGTTCTTTGTATCTTCCACTTCAAAAGTGAAAAGCCTTCCTGTCTTTTCTCCTTTGGCAATCCTTCGAAAGCCTTGCCTTGGGTCTTCAACATATGCTCCAAATCGATTGAATCTAACCTGCAATCCTTTTTCAACAATCTGTCCAACACTTATTAAATTTTTGGTAATTGTAGGGACATACAAGACTTTGCTTAAGAGGTTCATATTCCCATCTGATGTCTTCACATTACCTATCTTCTCCACTGAGTGCTTTGTGTCATCTCCTGTCTGCACTTCATGCTTGTTATGAGGATCTTCCAAATCAGAAAGTAAAGCCACATTTCCTGCTACATGGTTCGAGCATCCCGAATCAATGTAAAATATGTGATCATCATCCTTACCCTTCTTCGTTGATAGATTCATAATCAATAATGAATCTTCTTGACTTTGGTCCTCTGCATAGTTATTGTAATCTCTTCTTCCTCTATGGCCACTTTGATAGTTGTTGTTGTTGTTGTAATTGTTGTTGTAGTAGTTGTTGTTGTAGCCTCCATTGTACCTGCCTCTATTTGATCCATAGCCACCTCTATTGAATCCTCTTCCTCTTGAGTTCCTCGGGTTCCTGAAACATTCTTCAGTAGTATGGTTAGATAAGCCACATATGTTGCAAGGTTGAGATGATTGGAATCTCCCCCTGCCTTGCTTTCCACTTCTGCCTCTTCCTCTAGCTCGTCCTCTACCTGCAAAGTTTGCTTGGAAAGAGCTTCCTTCATCTTCATTCTTTCTATTCTTTGACTTGTCCTTGACCTTAGCTTTATCAGAATATAAGGCAGAAGTTTGATTACCTCTTGAGGACTCACCACCTTTGCTAATCTTTGCTTCATGAGTGAAGAGTTGGCCCATGAGTGTGTTGAGGTCGGGTACATGCATATCCATGTATAAATCCATGGCTGTTGTGAATGACTCCCACTTGTCGTCTGCTTTGATTCCATTCATGATTTGTCTTATGATTTGCTCCTCTTCAATTACCTCTCCAATGCTTCCAAGTTGATCGGAAATCTCCTTCATCTTTGTGACATAATCAGTCACATTTTGCTTCGGGCTTTTCTTCATTGTTGTGAACTCCATCCACAATTGGTTCTTCCTTGCTCGAGTGTTGGAAGAGAAGAAAGAAGCAAGTGCATTCCAGGTTTCTCTTGATGTCTTGCATCCCTTGACATGAGGTAAAAGAAAATCAGAGATTGAGTTTAGAATATAAGACCTTGCAAGTGCATCCTTCGAACACCAATTCGAAAGTCCTTCCACTTCTTCATGTGATGGTTGCCCTTTGTTCCTCATGGTTGGCATTGCTTCATCTCCGGATATGAATCCATATAGATTCCTCCCTTGAAGGTAAGCCTCCATCCTTAGAGACCATGCCGGATAGTTGTTTCGATCCAATTTGTCAATTGTTGATGGAAATCCATCTCCCATGTTGCTTGACTATGCTCTGATACCACTGTGAAGAGAGATGGTGGATGCAATCCAAAGATGAGTAGGTGCCGCTACAACCAGCTTCACACCAGCCAACTGAGACTTCAGAGTTGATTAGTAGACCCTTTGAGCTTCCTAAATCCACCAAAATATCAGCCAAGTACTTTGGAACATGTATCCCAAAAGTTTAAGTCAAGACCGACAAGTTGCGAAATGACTAGCTCCCAAAACTTGCTATTTTTGGACATACACCTGCTGGAAAAAATGAACAGTGCTCTCAATCTGGAAGGAATTAGAAAAATTCCTTTTGGGCATAGCAAATAGACTTAGCAAGCTTCCTATTCCAAGTTAAAACACTTCAAATGATGGACTGAGCACTGAGAACAAGTTTCATCAAGTTCTGGAACATTCCCACAATTCTCGGGGCTCTGCAGAGATAGACCAGTAAGCAGTAAAATGCAGATATCTCCAAAAGTATAAATCCAATGACCTTGAAAATTTATAGATAGAAACTAGACAGTGAGAGCTATCCAACGCACTTTAAAACACTGAAACATGTTCAGTAAAACTCGAGATATGACCTTCTGAAGTTACTGCTCTGAGTGAGTATAGCAGAGAACAAAACAGAGAGGTAGATGATAATAAATGTATAGATTCACATATGATTACAACCACATTGGCAATGAATCTTTGCACAATGGGAGTAGAATGATAGAGCTATGGAGTAAGCTCTTCAATCTCTACAAAATGACATCAAGTGGTCACGTACAAGGCTTGCTAATCGCCTCTTCCTTCTTGCTCCTTTTATAGCTATTCTTGGAGGGAGTTTTGAATTCGAATTCGAATGGCTCCACCTAAAAGTGATCCCCAAAGTTAGGAGAGATTCCCTCAGCTCAAAAATTCGTGATTTTGGTAGTTGGAGCCACGAATTTGCTTTTACATCATGGATGAGGTAAGCCATCCTTTTACTTTTTTCTTTTTCCATTTACAAGAGATAAAATGTACTCTTTTACAAGAGGTGTTCACATGACTACTCATGTGACTTACAAATGAGGATAATATCAAGCATATCAAGCATGTAGGCTTGGGCAAAATGCACCAACAGGGTTCACTTTTTTTCCTAATGGAATATACTTTCTTGTCTGCTTTTCCACCATAGCCTTAAAATTTTGGAAGTGAGTGAATACCTCACTCTTCTCTTTCATGAAGTATACCCATACTTTCTGTGTATTGTCATTAATGAAAGTGACATAAAACTTGCATCCTCCCATAGATGTGGTCTTTGTAGGACCCCAAACATTTGTATGTACTATTTCTAGCACAATCTCACTAACATGCTTGTCATGTGAAAATGTTTACCAAATTTAGATGCTTCACATACATTCTCCATCTCTTTAACCTTGAAATTTGGCAATCCATTGACAATCTCCTTTGGCTACATCAACTCTAGCCTCATCAAATTAGCATGTCCAATTTGCTTGTGCCAAATCTCTATGTCAGCAATAACACCTACACATTTTACAAAAATGGTTGCATTCATTTCGGGAATTTCACATTCAAGGTGAACATCCTACCTACTTTGTTTCCTTTGGCAATCAATCTTCCATTTTGTTTATACTCTTCTACATATAAGCCATTTTCATTAAACCTAACTTGTAATCCATAATCAACCATTTGTCCAACACAAATCAACTTCTTTGTTATATTGGGAACATGCAATACATCAGCAAGATGTTTTACCTTCTCACCCTCCATAGATAGTGCTATGTTTCCTATATGCTTGATAGGATGTGATGTGTCATTGCTTGTTTCAACAAATCCAAGAACAAATAATTTTTGCAAACTACTAAACCATTCTGCATGGCTGGTCATGTGATTTGAGGCACTTGAATCAACATACCAGACATTACAAGGATTTTCAAATTGTTACCATTAGTGTCCATGTGGAAGGCCAAATGGCCGGTGGACACTTTTTTATATGTTATTTAATAAAATATATATTGGCGTGGTCAACCACAAATTGTAAGTTCTATTGCATTTTTAAGACATGAGAAATTCATGTTCATGCTCTCTATGTGCTATACGTATTCTACAGGCCTTGTGCAGAGTACTGTGTGTGGCATCTGAAGCTCAATTTTCTACTATGAGGGTATCATCGTGGAGGTCTCGAGAAGAAGAAATTATAGTGGTGCATCACCATCACCAGACTTCACTGGTATGAAATCAACTTGATGCAAAATCTTTGTTTCTTCTTCGTGAGCAAAGTGAGCACATGCTCGCCCACCCAAGGCAAGCTAAGGTGGCGACCAAGGCATAGACCTTGGCATACCTTATCATCCGAGTCATAGACGTCATTGTTGGCTATGTGCAAGGGAGGATCTCAATGATCAAGGAAGACGGATGTTCTCAATACTTCTTGAGAGGTCATCCATCCTAGTTCGTTCCCCTTGGAGCTCTCTCAACCGGCAATCTCTTGCCACTAAGCTACACTCTTTTGGTGCTTGAGGAAGGGGAAAGACTAAGGTTCACATTATCTTGAACACATTTTTGGCCCTCAAAGCTTCATTCTTTGCTTCCAAAGCATATTTTGAAGCATTTTTTGGGGTGATTATATTGATATATATAGGTAGTGATGTGTATGAACACACTAGGAACACCCGGGCACTTTTTTCCCTCTTTAGGAGGTTTTTTCCTCCTAGCTTGTATATACGCCTATAGCCCTAACGGGTTACAAATCTTTTGTACATTCTAGTGGTAATACATTCAGTATTGTGTGTTTTGCTCCAAGCTTCTTCTTCCTTCTTGTGCTATTCACGTGCTTCCATAGACCTCAAACTCCAACAATTGGTATCAGAACAGGTCGTGGCTTCATCTAGGGCATCGTCGACACCCGTCCGGCCACAGTCTCAAAATCACATGAAATTTGGTGAGCATACTCAGGGTGATTAGGAGATTAAAACAGCTTCACTATCTAGTGCCGAAATCACAACCTAAACTTGTTTCGGCCTCCAAATGCACTATCACAATGCTTATGTAGGCTATTTCATCTTTTTGTGCCAAAGATGTATACAGGTTTCGGTTTGCCAATATAAGCATCTTGAAGTCTGCTACAGGTTTAGTAGAAATTGTTAGAGTAGTTATGCTCAACTTTTTTAGATACAGTCATTTTTTTGCATCAGGGTATTTTAGTCAGTGGTCATGGATGAAAGCAATGATGTATTTCATATGTTGGTTGTTGAGGATACGTTGGATGGTACAAATTACCCATTGTAGGCTTATATGGTGTGTCAAGTATTGGTTGCAAAAGGACTGTGGAATATTGTGCAGGGTGTTGAAAAATGTCCTATTACACTTGCAAATACAAGTACTGATGCTGATGCAGACGGCATTGAAGATTACAATATTCTTCATGTTCCTGTTCGTGTTGCAGTTTCTATTGCACCTATTGTAGAGAAAATTTGTTGATGGCAGAGATGCTCAGGCACATGCATTGATAGCCTTGTCTATCAAACATGCCATTATTCCTCACATTCGGTCTTGTAGAATAGCTAAGGATGCTTGGGGTACACTTACCACATTGTACCAGGCTAGGAATGAGGCTCCTGTTGCTTACCTCTGAAAATTGTTGGAGAGTGAGCATACGAATGAAGGTGATTCTATGGACAATTTCTGAAAAAGATCAAAAACTTGAAGGGACAGTTGATTTTTGCTAATGAAGTTATACCAGATAGCTCACTTGTGCAGACCGTTCTGAATGGTCTTCCTGATTCATATCAGAATTTTTCTTCTACCTCTTCATTTGATTATGAAAGGCAATCCAAGTGCCTTGACATTTGAGGATTTAGCCTTTGTTTTGTTGCACGAAGGTCAATCTAGGCAGAACAGGTCCATTATGCATGTTGCAGATCAAACTTTCCTGGCTAGTCAGAAGGGCAAAGGTAAATGGAGCTCATCTACTAGTAAGCAAAAATCTACAAATGTTCCACATTTGAAGAAGGAAGACAAAGATGAGAAGAAATCAGAAAAGCAAAAATTCTTTTGTAAGTACTGTAAAGGAAATTATCATATCATAAAGAACTATCCAAAACTGGCTGCATAAGAGGCAAAGAAAAAAGAGGCTGGAATGGTTGTTTCAAAGGCCTCTACACTAAAAATGGAGTCTGCAAATATTGTGCACAATGAAGAATGAGCATTTACTAGTGTTTCCAGCTTCGACCCATCTTCTCATGAGCAGTGTATGTCTGCAATAGACTCAGATGTTTATTTTGATATTGGGGCAACCAAACATATTACCTCGTAGCAAAGTTTCTTCATCTCACTTGAGCTTGACCCTACAAGGAATACTATCACATGCGCCAACAACTCCTCTTATCCTATCATGGGATTTGGTAAGATCATTCTTACTACTATTGATGGTAGTTCTTTCACTTTGTTGGATGCTTTATTTGTGCCAGGGATCACGAAAAATTTGTTATCAGTTTCAACATTAGCCAAGATTGGCTTGGTTGTGAGATTTGTTGATCATAGATGTATTGTTCATCATCTATCAAATGGCGATGTGATAATTGCTTTTGGCATCTTATGTCATGGGCTATATAAGCTCATAGACTATGAAAAATTTGTCAATGATTCAGCATGTGCAGTACATGATTCTCAGGCTATGTCAGATGCAAAGCTTTGGCATGCACGCTTTGGTCATCTGAATTTTGCTAGTGTGCTACGCCTGTAGAAATCTAAAATGGTGTCCTCTTTGCCCAAACTTGAGGCACTCAATAAAAATGTTTGTGAAGGATTTATTTTGGGCAAAATGCAGTGTTCATCCTTCCCAAAAGATGGTTCAGTTCAAGCTACTCAAAAATTGCAGCTTGTACGCGAACACCTTCTTTTGGAAACTATCTTTACTTCTTGAATTTCATTGATGATTTTTCCAGGCATGCATGGGTATATCCACTCAAAGCAAAGTTCAAAGTGTTTATGTGCTTCAAATAGTTTTTTGTTTTGGCTGAAAATCTGTCAGCATGTAAAATAGCCACCCTCCATTCTCATCGAGGGGGGGAATATATGTCTTCTGACTTTAATGCTTTTCTGTCTGAACGTGGGATAAAACATCAGTGTATAGTGCCATATACGCCTCAACAGAATGGATTTGCTGAACAAAATAATAGGTCACTCATGGAGATGGCGAGATGTATGGTCAAAAGTCAGGCTTTACCACATAATTTCTAGCTTGAGGCTGTTATGTGTGCAACATATGTACTTAACAGGTGTCCCACTAAAGCACTATAGTCTATCACTCCATATGAGGCTTGGCATGGTCGTAAGCCATCTCTTTCTCATTTGTGTGTTTTTTATTGTCTCGCATATGCAGTAGTGCCTGAACAACATCACAAGAAATTGGATGATAAAGTAGTAAAATGTATTTTTGTTGGCTACAATTCTAAAAGCAAAGGCTATCGTCTATATCATCCATAGACTAAACACATTTTCATTAGCCATGATGTTGTTTTTGTGGGAGATGTTATTCAGCCTTTACTTTTCATGTACGAAAGAGACATCTATTAGCTCCAAAGACATATAGATACTTTGCTACCTCTTTTTAGAGGTGCACAGTCTAGTGTTGGTCCTAGTGAGGCAACTTCTCAACCTTTACAAGTTTCATGTGATGATGGAGATCATTCTATTTCTGATGCAGATTTACATGATGCACTTGTTGATGAGAGAGTTGATATTGAGGAGGCAAAAACTATGCCAAAATGGTTGGTGCGGGCTTTGTGTGACAACAAACTAGATGCCGTTTATCATATCATACTCGTTTAGGCTCCCAAAGTGCCTCTTTTGCATCAGATTGCTATGATATGGCTGCCTCTAGTCTCTATGATGAGACTGAGCTTGTTTTGTTTGATGAAGATAAAAATTCTTAACATTGGATGGCTGCAATGCAATCTGAATATGATGCTATCACGAAAAATGGTACATGGTCTTTATGTGACTTGCCTCCTAGCAAGAAGGCCATTGGCACTAAGTGGGTATACAAGATGAAGCGTAAACCTGATGGAACATTTGATAGGTATAAAGCTAGGCTTGTTGCAAAGGGTTATGTGCAGGAAAGAGGCATTGATTTTGATGAGACCTTTGCACCTACATGCCGAATGACTACTGTTCGTAGCATTTTGTGCCCTTGCAGTTCATCATGGTTGGAAGGTACATCATTTGGACATTAAAACTGCATTTTTGAATGGTGACTTGCATGAAGAAGTGTATGTTTTTCAGCCCCATGGCTTTGTGCAAAAAGGGCATGAAAACCAAGTGTGCAGGTTAAAGAAGGCATTATATGGTTTAAAGCAAGCACCACGTGCTTGGTATGAAAAGATTCATGCCTATCTGATTGCACATGGTTTCAGAACACTGAGAGCACCTTATGTATTAAGCATGCTAATGATGTGCTTATCATTGTTGTGGATGTTGATGACAATCTGTTCATTAGTCCTCATGAGAAGCATATTGCTGATTTTAAGGTTGATCTGCATGGCTCATTTGAGATGTCTGATTTGGGGCATTTGCATCATTATTTGGGCATTCAGTTTATGCAAGTTGATGGCAGAATAGCTTTGTCTCAAACAAAATATATTGACACATTATTGTAGCATTTTGGCCTTGAAGACTGCAAACCTATTGCCACTCCTATGGAGACAGGTTTACGATTGAGTCTTCATGATGCTGGAGATGCATTTGATGTTGTTCTCTATCAGTAGGCTATTGGATGCTTGATTTACTTATGCATTACTCGGCTAGACATTTAGTTTGTTGTCTCATAGATGAGCACGTTTATGCATTGCCCAAGCGTCAAGCATTGGAAGCCGGTGAAGCGCATCTCTCGTTACTTGAGTGGTACCCGACTACTTGGGTTGTTTTATCCCAAGGGGGGATCACTACCGCCAAATTTGCATGCTTTTTTTGAATGTGACTGGGCTGGTTTCTATGACACTCATGTGTCCACTAGTGGCTTTTGCTTCATGCTTGGTAGATCATGTATATCTTGGTTGAGCAACAAGCAGCCTACTATGGCCACTTCCAGTTATGAGGGTAAGTGTAGAGCAGCTTTCATAGTGATTGTTGAGTGTGTGTGGCTCAAACACCTTATGGCTGATTTGGGTGTTGGTCAGTCTCCTACCACCACCATCTTCACTGACAGTTAGAGCGCATTGGCAGTTGCGAGGAACCTTGTGTTCCATGCTCACACTAAGCACATTGAGGTGCATTATCATTATGTCATGGAGAGGTTCTCTACTGGAGAGATTAGCTTGGCATATGTGCCCACGTAGGAGAACATTTGAGACCTTTTCATGAATGCTCTGCCTAGGGAGAAGTTTGAAGCTTTCCACAAAGGTTTGGGTTTACTTCCTTTTGTGAATTGATTCCACATATCTTGGTACTTCCATATACATGAGTGCCAGCTCCATGTTGACCACATCACTCCCAAGGTGGATTTGTTGGTATATTTAGGTAGTGATATGTGTGAACACACTAGGACTACTGGGGCACTTTTTCCCCTCTTTAGGATGTTTCTTTCCCCAACTTGTACATATGCCTACAGTCCTAACCGGTTACAAATCTTTTGCATATTATAGTGGTAACACATTCAGTATTGTGTGTTGTGCTCCAAGCTTCTTCTTCTTCCTTGTGTTGTTCATGTGCTTCCGTAGATCTCAAACTCCAATAGATTCGTGGAGCCATTTTGGATCACTTTCATGGATAGTTCTCTTTATACAGGTTCACAAACATCAAGAAGAGTGTTCTTTCTACTTCTCTGACAACAAATATTCAGCTTTGGAGCTGTCTTTTCAGCCACACTAGTGAATTCATAGGTTTCTTAAAAGTTTTTCAATTGTGGTGGGAGTAGCCACCGCAAGTTTATGTAGGTTTTTGAGCCTAAAGAACAGAGTTGATAGACACTTGAAGGTGTTGTTGGCTAGTATTTGGGTTGTGAATTCAGCCTTTCAGTGCCATTTTCGTGCATATATTGAGCACATACACACTATGTATGCTTTTGTGGACACTACCTATGTAATTCCATGTGGTTATTGATATAGTGGTTACGTTTTTGCATAAATCCGTTGACATTGATAAAGAGCATCATGGTGAGGTTTTAACTAGGAGACACCCACATGTTGGGGTCTCTTGGGTGATGCAAGTTGAAGACTTACCTAGCCTCACCATAGGAGATGTATGCTAGTTGTTCATAGGTGCTTGATAAGCCTAGTTGGCTTCTTTTGGTTAATTGATTATATGCAATGCAGTCAACGATTCACGATGCAGGTTCACATGTTAGTACTTGTAGTTTTATGAGGTTTCGACACTAGTCATATACTCATTTTACAGAGGAGACTCTGGCAAAAATTTTCTAGATTTTTTTTGTTTTATCAACTATATAGTGGTCAATTCACTCCTTGATACACATATTGGTGTGAGCACATTTTTCTCACATAATCCTTTTAGTTGGTCATTATTCTTCATTAATCCATTTTTCTAGGGAGACTATTGGATTTTTCCCAAAATCTGACACCTGGTCATCCTTTTTGAGCCATAGTGGTGTTGGGACTCTTCTAGCTCCATTATCATTCTAGTCATTTCTCCATCATCATGACATCAGAGATCTCAAGCATTTTTGGTGGATCAGGGTCTAGTGCTAGTATTCATAGGAGGAGCTATATTTTTCAAGGCAAGGAACATTTTTGAGATTCAAAAATTTGATGGCACAAACTTTGCTTTATGGAAGAATCAGATTAAGGATGTGATAATTCAGATGAGGCAATGGAAGCTAGTAAATGGAATCTCAAAGAAACATGCTGAAATGGATGAAGATGATTGGGATGATTTGGATGAAATGGTTAGGACTACCATTCTATTGCACCTGATAGATAATCTTTACTTTATAGTATTGGACTGTGAAAGTATAGATGAGCTTATATGGACTTAAAACTGTCCCCTAGACAATGGAACCAAAAGTTTGATGCTTTTATGAAGTCTCAAGGCTATTCTTGAAGAAATGAGGATCGTTGTCTCTACACAACGAGATGTTCACATTGCAACTTGATATGCTTGGTACTTTATGTCAATGACATATTGACTGTTGGGAAGTGCTCTTATGACTTTTCATTTCTCAAAAACAATATGAGTAAGACATTTGATATGAAGGATTTGGGGGATGCTAAACATATTCTTGGCATGCACATTACTCGTGATAGGAGTAAAAGATGCATATACTTGTCTCAAAGTGAGTACATATCCAAAGTACTTCACAAATTTAATATGCAGGGTGGAAATGCACTCAGTACACCTTTACCTACATATATGAAATTGAGCAAGGATGATTGCCGCAAATCAAATGAGGAAAAGTAATTCATGACCCAAATTCCTTATCACTCTATTATTGGCGTTCTCATGTAGTTTATGGTAGCTACAAGCCCAGACATTGCAGTTGTAGTGGGAGTTGTGAGTAAATATATGTCTAATCTTGGCAAGAAGCATTGGGAAATGGTCAAGATGATTTTGAGATATTAGAGTGGCACTAAGGAAAAATGTATATGTTTAGGTAGAGGAAAGGCATCCACTATTGGTTACAAAGATTTTGATTATGATGGTTGTGTAGACAATTGAAAGTCTACATCAAGGTACATTTTTAAATGGAGATGCACTATGTTCTCTAGTTACAAGTACTAATGATAGTGTTTTGACTCTCATTCAACATACTACCAAGGATTTTAAAGCATGGAGCATATTGACAAATCAATATGAAACTCGTAATCATACATGGATTCAAAACTTGGAGAATGAGCTACTAGTAGAAAGACTACAAAGGTGTTTATTGCTCGAATAAACAATCTACAATATCAAATGGTGGGAGTAGGTGTACAAAAGTCAAGCGAGGAGGTACCTCAGTGTTGTCTTTCAATTTTTCCACAAAAGTTTGATAGTTTGGTTACTGCCCTTAATACTCAAATCAAACCTCAACCTCTAACTTTTGAAGAATTCAGTGCCTTACTCATGGTGGAAGAGCTATGGCTCAATGCAAAGAGTGGCAGAAACAAAGAAGATGTTGCATTCATAGCAAATGCCAAAGGAGGCAAAGTGGACTTTTCAAAAGATGGAGACAAAAAGAAGTTCAAGGGAGAGTGTTTCCACTACAAGAAGAAAGTCCATAGAATTCAAGATTGTCACATCAAGAAGGTAGAAGAGAAGAATGTATCTTCAAAAGGTGGCAAGGGAAAGGATTTTGCCAACACTACAAAAATAGAGTTGGAGCTATTCATTACCATAGAGGAGGCATGCTCGTTGATTGAAGAGTGGGGAACAAATGACTCGTGGGTGTTGGATAGTGGTGCATCTTGTCACATGATGAGACCCTTAGAGTTCCTTGCAGCCTCTAAGGAACCCATCATAGTAAAGGTGGGCAAGAATGCAAGATGTCATGAAAAGGACAAAGGTATGGTTTCTTTCATCAATTCTAATGGGGATATGAGAAAGCTTTCAAATGTGTTGTATGTTCCACAAATCAAATGAAATCTACTTTTTGTGGCATCTATAAATGATCAAGGTCATGAAGTATCATTTAGTAAGACGGGAGCTAAGATTATGGATAGTAACAACAATGTTGTTGGGACTGGCATAAGGAGGAACAATTGAAGTCACTAAAACTATGGGCACAAGTAATCTATGGCACAAACCTTGTACAAAAGGAGATGCATCATAGGAATATGGTTGCATACCTACCATTGATTGCAGAGATGAAGGATCCATGTGAAGCTTATATGATGGGCAAGCAATAGAGGAAGGCATTTCTAGAAGAAAGCAAGAACAGGGAAATCTATCCTCTAGAGTTGGTGCATGCTGACTTGTGCGGAAAAATTCCTACAGAGGCCTTGGGCAGATCTTCCAACTTCATGTTATTCCTCGATGACTATATTAGGAAGATGTGGGTGTACTTCCTTCGTGATAAGGATCAAACTTCTGGTAAGTTTAAAGAATGGCTTCAGCTTTTTGAAACTCAAACAAGGAATATGATGAAGAAATTCAAGATAGATAGTGGTGGCGAGTTCACGTCAATAGATTTTGAAGATTTCTACAAGACTAAAAGAATCAAACATCAACTCACAATGGCACATAGCCCGTAGTTGAATAGTGTTGCAGAACATCAAAATCAAACTATCATGGAGATGGCAAGGTGCATGTTGAAGGGAAAGGGTTTGCCAAATAAGTTCATTGATGATTTCACAACATATTTGTGGAGAATGAAAAAATTGGCATACATAACTCATTTGAAAAAAAAGATGGCATCCATGATGGAAATGATGAAATGTTTTCAAGTGATGCTTATCTGTTTTACGATATCATAGATTATATCAAAGACTTTTGAGTATTATTTTGAGTATGTGTGGATGTGTGCATGGGACTATGTGTGTTTATGCATAACAAATACCAAAAAAATATTTTTACTAAATATAATAAAATTATATTTTCTTTTGATTTTATTTGTAAGTGATGCTTGGTCGGAACTAGTTTTCTCTATTGGATATCAAGGTAAATGTTTCTAATTTAACATTATCCAATTGGATGGCGATATTTGTATGTGGATATATTGGTTGGCGTCCGCACATAAATATACTTTGTTTGATGTGCATAGATGTGAAAAACTTGGTTGATTTTCACATATTGGTAGTTCCCTTGTGTATACCTTGTTTGAGGTCTTACCATCTTGGTTCATGTGAAGAAATTGGATCTCTTCCATAAATGTAGATGCTTTTCTTGTTTCCATAAACTAGTCATAATTGTATATGTAGAATTTGGTTGATGCCCACACAACTAAAGATTCTTGGTGGTGTCCAAAGATGTGAAATTTTTTTTAGATGTCTATAAATTGTTTAGCCTTATATGTGTAAACCTTGGTTTTTTGTGTCATACATTTTTTGGTTGGCAACTTGAACATGTACACCTTAGAGGATGTATATAAATTTGTTTGAATCATATATGTAAGGCCTTAGTTTTTGTTTATGGTAACTACAGTCATAATATTTGATTTTACATGTGTCTACCTTGGTTGTTGCTTTCATACATTTTTTTATTGGTGGCATATATGTACACCTTTCTGGATTCCCATTAGTTATTTAGAATCATATGTAGAACTTACCTGCTATTTTTGGTGTAAAGAGTCAAAATAATTGATTTTATTTGACTTTATAATAATTTTCCTAAGTGAATTTGAGTTGCATATTATGTGCTCTATGTTTCAAGGAATGTGTATAGTTTTTGCTTTTGTATAATGGATTTTGTCTTTTGATAAAAATCACATTTGATTAGGCATGTTCATCTTGGTCACTACCATGGCATCTTAATAGGATATTAACATGAAGACAAAACATGATTTAATATATGTTATTTTTCATTAACCTTTGTATTATACTTAATATGTGTGTTAAATGATTTTCTCAAATTCTCTTTGTAGAAGGTGTGTGATTTTTTGGAAAATTGTCAAAAGAGGACACTTAAGTGTCTTGTTTTGGTACCAAAGTAGTGCTAAGATAGTTGTGATCGAAGGGTGTGAATTGAAGGGTATGAACATTGAGGCTGTGAGTGATGAATTTCTCCTGATTATTATGTGATGAAGCTAGCACTCATAGATTTCTGAACCAAACCTTCTTTGTTTAGTCCATATTTGTCTTTATTTTAGGGATAAAATAATGCTTACTTCATGAAGATTCTTTTTTTTTAAGGAAGTTCGGCCTTGGCCTACTCTCGTATACTTTAATTAAATAAAAGAGAAAGTTACAAGTGAATGGGACTAGTGCCCTTGGGAGCCCCGAATCCCACAAAGCAGGGGTAGAACTTGTGCATCTAGAGAGTGTTAAAAAGGAGGTTAATAACCCTCTCGTCCCCCTCATGCGGGGCCCACTTGGGTTTGAGCTTGTTTTTCTCAATGGGAAACACTTTATGATGCCTAAAGGGTGGGGACCTCTTAGAGTTGGAGATTCTTTTGTCAAGGAGGAACAGGGACTTCTCGATTGACCACTCTTTGGGAGTGTGACCAAAATTGTATGCACACCACTCCCTCCATATTTTCCAGAGGGTTTCCCCTCCAATCACGTTCCATAGCACCGCTGAGCAGCCAATAGCCCCAGAAGTGCTTGCTTCTAGGTGATTTGTTCTTGTAGTCTGAAAGTGCTCCCAAGGGTCTGCCAAAGCATTAGAGACTTGGGGCACGTGAAGAAGATGTGACCTAGATCCTCAACACCACGGTGGCAATGCTTGCACCATGGTGGAGCCCCACAAATTTTTCTAGCCTTTATATTGATCCAGATACCACAGTGGAGAATTTGCCACATGAGAACCGATTTTTTGATCTCAATGAGGGGATGCCAGATAGACATGAACTTCAGATCCCAACGTAGCCTTGTCCATGGCAGGCTCCATTTCTTATTAAGTGTAATATGAAAGTTTGTATTCACCTTGACTCTAGGAATTTAAGACAAGAAATTGCCATTGTGCCAAATAAGACCCTCATGGTAGGGTGGATCCTTCCCAATGAGGAGTCAGTCTTTTGATCATTCTCAAGCACTGCATCTACTCTAAAGGACAATCCATTCTTCGTAGCTCACTCTTATTTCTAGGTATATGTCCTTGTCACTCTAGTACAATGGTGAGTACCAACATGAGGAGTTCCACCTTGTAATTGTCAATCCGCGGAGAGGGTAGACAGATATGAAGATCGAGAGCGAGTGAAGTGTGCAAAGGTGATGGTGAGAAACACAAATGCATACACACACACACATGAGGAAAGTGGCGATGGAGATAAATGGAAGGCAAGAAAGGAACTCATATTCATCACAAACTGAGCTCTGTAGCTCTATTTATAGTTTTTGCCTAGTTTTGACTGGTTTCACATATAGTGATCAGCATAGTTAAAAAATAGGTTCTACATCTAAATTGAGGTACCTAACGACTTCCAAAAATTATGAAAATTGGTATGAGCTACCTAGTTAGACTCCTTAATCTCAAGGACTCCTTGGCTTGCACAAAATGGAGTCATACATGTGGTAATTGGATGTATGTACATATATTACATTGTTTTAGTGGTAAAAATCACTTTTTGGGTTATGAAATGATTGTTTTTAATAAGAAGGTAGGCACCGATGCTTGAATACCACTTATTAGCTCCTCCCTAGCCCTATGTGCTTCCTCTACGTCTGTGATGGGATCCTATACTTGGTCTTGTGCCGTGAATGCTCCCCTCCTCCTCGTTTTTGTCGTCCCTGACAGAACTTGATTGTGCATGGGTAATGTAGTTATTGAGGAGGTTTGTCACAAGGGTATGTTCTGTTATTCGAATGCCCCTGATAAGATCTTTTTCTAGCTTCTCCAAATCGATGGGTTGGGGTTCGTCAGGAGGTGGCATCTGATAATGCATGGAGTACATCACTCATTCGCATGCAAACAAATGGAGCAGGTGAGTGGATCTGCTAATAAATACTTTTGAGTGGTACTCCCAGAATCCAGTAGTGAACATATCTTCAAAAGTCTGCTAATAAATACTTTTGAGTGGTACTCCCAGAATCCAATAGTGAACATATCTTCAAAAGTCTGCTTGTAGCAGGCAGGCATATATTTCAATTGACAGTGCCACACATAACATACCTTGATCGATGGCATCATGCTCATATCGTACACTAAATCCAAGTTTTCCATGTTCGAATCCGAGGGTGTTCACTGTTGGAGCCTTGACATGCCTGAATGTCTTGAAGACCATTTGCATCATATCAAAAATTTTCTCTATCATTTGCACGGCAACATCAAGCATACGATGCAGGCAAGGTAGCCAATGGCGAATGGTAGCCATCATGTAGCCCATTGTAGGTGTGTTATTCCGGCCATGTGCTGAGTAAGGGTACTTGAGCCAATCTTAACATTGTTGATTGTTCTGAACTTTAATTACAAAGGCCTCCTAGGAACATCTTCTAGGGACCAGTCCATAGCATGGATTGTATTTTAGATGGGTGGGTGCGCGCGCATCCACATATGCATCATCTCAGGATATTGTTATAGTAATTATGTCCTCCATGTAGGTTGATAGATATGACCCTTTTTAGCTTACGAAGGGACATCTGCTGGCTCGAACTGGGTGGCATGCATTGGTCGCTTCTTAGTGATGCTCTCAATCTGTAAATTATATTCAGTGAGCAATATGAATTAGGGTTTATACTACAGCTCACTAGTAGTTATGTGTCAACGGGGCGCTATAGCAGCAAAATATGGAGACTTCAAAGTAAATTCTTCAATATTTGCCATCGCATGTAACTGAGCATCAATTCTCGACGAATGTGTGTTGCCGAGTACTTCAACCATCTTCAACCATGCCAAGGGAGGTAACTCATATGTATCTTGGCCTACTTCTGAGAATCTACCTCCAACCATGAGCAATGGTTCATACTCTTCTTCAAATGTGTCATCCATTGGGATCTATATGGTCTTGTCTGGTTTTGGCAAGTCAGGTGGGGATTCCAATCTAGGAGGCTCCATCATGCTAGATACTTGGGCTTACAACTCTTGGACTTTCATTCGTAGCTCATTCAATTCTCCAAGGAGGGTCAATGGGGCAACCTCATGCACAATCGTAGGTCCTGACGAATCCTTCAACGTCAATTTCTTGTTTGCTTCCTTGAGCATCTCGCACTCTACTTGTAGTCGGTCGTAATCTTCTAGCATGCATGAGTGATCGTCCAATAGAATTTGCATGGATTCAAGAGGAACTGCTCTAAAGAGTGAGGGGCTTATAGGTGTCTCTAGATGATCTAGTGTAACCTCGAAGTTTTCATAGTTTTTCTATTGGAGTCGTTGATTTTCTTCTTTTGATGAATTGAGGTGCCTCCGAAGGAGTTCCATGTTGTGTGATAACGGAGCATTGTGCATTAAATGTACGTCTAACTGAGACTTGATATCTTTCACACACTCTTGTAATTGTGCCTCGAGGGTTTGATGTTGCTTTTGCTACTCCGTTTCCAAGGCTTGATATTTCACGTTGAGTTCTTTATTTTGTAATGTTAGCATATCTAGCTGTTTCTGTTATTCCTGGGTCATCTATTGGAGGGCCGAATGTTGTCGCCCTAATGAAGAATATTTGGTGTTAATTTGTTGAAGGCACTGTCTGCTGAATGGCAGCATCAACAGTGGAAGATGATGACGATGCGCATGTTGGAAATGATACATGCACAGTGAGTTGTGATGCAGTGGGTATGGGAGTTGGGGTTGGGATAATGGATGTTGTGGCGAGTGTGGCAAGGTGCACAATGATGGGTGCCGTGTGGAGTTTGGAAATTAATGTGGATGATACTTGTACATGTGCATCCGATGAGGCAGTGGGTGAAATCTCCATGTCAATAGAGGTGCTTTCGATGGTGGCAACGTGAAATAGTGACGTGGGTGCGATTGTACAAGGTTGGAGGTGCGATGGTGTTGTGAGAGGTGAGTGGAGTGGTGTGATTGGTGGCCATAGGAAAGGAGTCTGTGAACTGAATTCCTATGAATACATTATAGAGGGAAATAGTGAGTTTCACGAATATAGAAAAGATGTGACTTGATATTCCCTACACTTGTCAAAGATTTGTTTAAGCTCAGGGATATGATCTGATCTAAGCATTGAGTGAGCACATAGATCATCTGCGTACACTTCTAAGTTCTTTCTTAGAAACTCTTTGAACACATGGCACATCAACCTTTGGAAATTTGTACGTGCATTCATCAACCCAAAAGGCATCACACGAAATGTAAAGATACCCCATTCAGTGGCAAAAGCCGTCTTATGTTGATCCTTGGGGGCAATGGCAACTTGGTTATAGCGTGAAAATATATCAAGAAATCTATACACTTCCTTGCCTGCAACTGTTTCCAACAAGTTTTCTGTAATAGGCAGAGGGTAATTGTCCCTAATGGTGGAGGCATTGACTTTCTTCAAATTAATACACACTCTCAACTTACTGTTCTTCTTAGGCACGACTACAATGGGTGATACCCATTCAGTATGTTCTATCTCGTAATGAATCTGACCTCAATGAGTCTATCTATCTCTTCCTTGATCATCAATGTGTATTTATCATTATACGTATAGGGCTTTTGCTTGGTGGGTTTAGGCTCGGCCGTCATGGGTATCCTATGAGAACATATATCTGGATCTACCCCTTTCAGGTCCTTGTAACTCCATGCAAACACATCCCTATACCTTTTCAGTAAGGCGATCAAACTTTCTTACTCTTCATCTATAAGATCATGCCCTATGTACGTACATCTTTCTTCTCCTCCCTCGATTCCCACTACTACTTGTAGCCTCCTTGTTATCATAAGCTTCTTCGGAGTTTTTGTCTCTCTTAGGCATTCTTATCATGATCTTTCATTCTTCAACTTCATATTTTTAAAAATTTTCTAGCACTTCCATTAACAAATCTTCTTCTTCTTCTTCTTGTCTCACAGTTTTATCCTTTCTCACCTTTTGCTTTTGTTGATTAGGATTTGAAATATCCTTTCTCTTCCTAGGGGTTGCATGGTATGGGGAAATGGCTTCTACCCAACCTAAAAATTCCTCTTGAGATGAACATTTGGGTCTATTAGAGTCTACTTCCCATTCTTCCTCTCTCACTTGCTTGCTCCTCTCCGAGATCTCACATTTGAGTTTATCCCATTCAGTTTCCTCCCCGATAAGGCTTACTGTAAAGATGGATATATCATAGCCATCTTCATCACAATGGGGGGTCCATCTTTCTTCGATAATTGCTATGTCCATCATCGCAAGAATCTCTGCCCAGCCATAGCGTTCGAATTCCTCATCTGGAAACACTACTTGCCATATGTTGGGTCTTCAATAGTTCTAGAGGTTTGTCCTGTTCCTGACATTCTTGCCTTCACTTGCTTCTCCTCTTTTGTTGCAACTTTACACATCCATAGGTGTGTATCCTCATGCAGCCATGATGGATCTGATGCTAAAGAATGTACCGATTCCTCCTCGTCTTTGTTCCTATGTACAGTATTCCATTGCAAGGGTGGTACATCCCTGTGTGAGTAGTCCGTGAGGTTCACTTTCCTGGTCACTCCTAGGTGTTGCAAGTACAAAGAGTTGGTTCCCCAATCTTGTACCACTTGCAATTATCGCATGAAAGGTCTACCTAGAAGCATTCCATATGTGTGATTCTTCCCAAAATCATCTATGTGCCCATCAGCCATCTGTAACTTCATCCTAGTAGGTCTAAGGGCTGGTTTACCCCAATGCTTCCACAAAGAAGTGGTGGCAATAGCTACTCCTGCACCTGTGTCTAAGATGGCTTTGGTAGTGTAACCTTTGTAAGTGATAGGCAAATAAGCATTACCTTCCTCTCCTTCACTCACATCTCCCACTTTGTCTATGGGTGTTTTAGGTACCTTTCCTCGTGCTCATGGTCTAGAGGAATTTGTAGCTATCTCTGGAGACTGGTTTGCTACATGTTTCCATAGTTCTGGTTTGATTTTCAATAGCTCCTCCCAAGTCAAATGGCATTGGAATTTGGTGTTCTTAATGGCTTTTGTGTTTCTAGGAAGAACTGAGTCTTCCCCCCTAACTAGAATAGTGGGGGATCTCACTTGGATTGATATGTCTTCCCAAGGTTCGGTGAAGTGAGGTAACTCTTGCAAGGAGTTAGATTCAAAACTGATGCACTCACTGGACCTATCATCCACTTGATCTCCATAGCTAGATGGGATGTCGGCAGGGAACTATTCTCCTGAGTCATCAATCTCTGGTATAGGTGGACGTGTTTCCTGTTTGTGTCTCCATATTTCCTCTTGAATATCTCTTAAGATGGCATGTAAATCCATGTAGCCCGTTTGATGATTTTCTAAGTCCAACCTAGCCTTTCAGATAGATTTGTCTCTAAGGGGTCCTCTGGGCTAGTTTGGGTGCTAACTTTTTTTGTGTTTGATGCTAGTTGCTCTAACCTTTCCAGTAATCCTTGGAAATGTAGCTCGGGCTTAGCCATAGCTCCCCAATTGAGGTACAGGGATGCCTCAAACATTGTCTAGGCTAATTCTACCATTTTCATGCACAATTTGGTTTAAGATCAATTTATGTGAAATGCTTATCTAGGTGTTAATGGCCTACTCTAAATCATGACCATAAGGTTGTGCAGCAAGAAATCTAGATAAACAATATTTGTAAGCTTAAAATTGGATTTGGAAAGGTAGATGAAGCAGCGAATAAGCAGCTCCAATCTCTGATAATGATTGATACGCTTCGTCAATATTCTTCAATATTTATCAATGCTCACTGTAAGAAATCGTTCGGGACTCTTTGTATTCTTCAATGCTGAAAACAATCATTAGCCAAACACAAGTATATCTTATGAAACATAAATCACACATACATATAACATGCTCATACATTCTCATACATGTTAGCTCACTCTCATAGATGTATGCTAACATGTTATATACACACTCACATATATGCATATGCATCATGCTTACATGTACATCACATCATACTCATACTCTTTATACTCATGCTAATACACATGTTCATGCATGCTAATATGCATATTCATGCATTCATACATGCATGCTCCTAACATACATATGCATATACACTCTCAATCATGCCAATACACAATCTTATGACTAACTCACCTACACTTGTTCATACTACACACATATGTATTTATGCATATGTATGCACACACTTTCATGTACATGCTTCCTCTCATAAACATGCATTCATGCACACTCATGCACATGCACATGCACATGCACATGAACATGCACATGCACTCATGCTCATGCATTCATGTTCACTTGCACTCATCTTATATGCATATACACTCATATACATTTCTCATGCACATGCATCTATCTCATATGCATGCACACAAATATAACTAGTTAGGCATTTTTATGTATTCATACATCTAATGTATGCTCAATCATGCTAATACATTTTCACATCCTAACATAATCACATACTTATGCTATCACACATTCATATATGCATACCTACTAACATGAATATGCATCTCATCTACATCATTATGCATACATATTAACATCACACATGCATACACATGCACACATGCATACCCACATTCATACATGCACTTATGTATACTCATATATATAATTAGGCATTCTTATGCATTCATTAACTATATGCATTCATTAACTATAAGTATATGCATAGATTTTAATTATAAAATTAATTAGCTATAAAATAAATTAATTATCTATAAAATAATTTAATTAATTATAAATGAAATAACTATAAAATAAATTACATCACTATTATATAACTAATTAACTCTCTCCTTTCTCTCTCTCTCTCTCTTTTGCTCTCTCTCTCTGTCTCTCTCTCTCTATCTCTCTCTCTCTCTCTCTCTCTCTCTCTCTCTCTCTCTCTCTCTCTCTCTCTCTCTCTCTCTCTCTCTCTCTCTCTCTCTCTCTCTCTCTCTCTCTCTCTCTCTCTCTCTCTCTCTCTCTCTCTCTCTCTCTCTCTCTCTCTCTCCCCCTCTCTCTCTCTCCCTCCCTCCCTCCACACTTTATCATACTTTAATTACACATATCATTCTCACCACACTTTAACACTTACTCGCACACACCACATATAATTAGTTCATTTTTATTTTTTTATTCTAATGTATTTGTTTTTTATTTTTAATAATACTTTTAATTTAAGTTTACACTAAGGTTTAATATGCTTAAATACCTTAATAATTATATACACACATACTATTATGATAGATAATTAAAGCATAAGATAAGATAAATTAATTAAATGTATAAAAATAAAAGAAATATTAATTAACTATAATCATATAATTGCTAAATCAAATGTTTATTCACATCATTTTAATGTTAATCATCACTCACATACATACCTACCCATACATATACACATTGAAACCCTAACACACTCACATAGTTACCTAAATACCCATATGTTTAGCTAAACTCATAGGCTTCTACCCATACCCCCTCATACAAATGGGTACAATCACACATCTAAATGGACATTTAGGGTAAACCCAAATCACATGTATGGATATAGGTGGTCACATATAATCTTCATTAATTTGTACGTGGAGGCACTTACAGAGAGATTAGTTCAAATCAACGAAATTTATCAAAATGTTTTAGAGAGTTTTAGAGATAACCAATCAAAATGTTTTTATTCTTCTCAATGTCAACTTGAAGATCGAAATCTTTTCGACAACGTATTATCTCGTAGTGCAGCTTCTTAAATTCACTTGAGCTTGCCCCTACAAGAAATACTATCACATGCGCTAACAACTCCTCTTATCCCGTAATGGGAGTTGGTAAGATCATTCAGACTACTGGTGATGATAGTTCTTTCATATCATCGAATGCTTTGTTTGTGCCAAGGATCAATAAAAATCTATAATCAATTTCAACCTTAGCCAACATTGGCTTGGTTGTCAAATAATTTGTTGATTAGAGATGTACAATTCATGATTTTCAAATGGTGATGCTATTATTGCTTTTGGCAATTTATGTCTCATAGACTATGCAAAATCTATGAATGATTCAACATGTGTAGTATAATATTCTCATGCTATCTCAAGTGCAAAGCTTTGGCATGCATGCTTTGGTCATCTGAATTATGCTAGTTTACTATGCCTACAGATATTTGAAATGGTGTCCTCTTTGCCCAAACTTGAGGCACCTTGTAAACATGATTGTGAAGGCTGTATTTTGGGCAAAATGAAGTGTTCTTCCTTCCCTAAAGATGGTTCAATTAGAGTTGCTCATAAATTGCAGCTTGTTCATAGTGATGTATGTGGTCCTATGCACACACATTTTGGGAACTACCTTTACTTCATGACTTTCCTTGATGATTTTTCTAGGCATGGATGGGTGTATCCATTTAAAGCAAAGTCTCAAGTGTTTATGTACTTCAAAAACTTTCTACTTATAGTTGAAAATCTGCTAGCATGTAAATCAGGCACCCTCCATTCTGATCAAGGAGGGGAATAGATGTCTTTTGATTTTATTGCATTTCTAGATGAGCATGGGATAAAATAGAAGTGTAGAGTGCCATATACACCTCAACAAAATGGACTTGCAAAAAGAAAGTCTAGGTCTCTCATGAAGATGGTGAGGTGTATGGTCAAAAGTTAGGCTTTACCACATAGCTTCTAGCTTGAGGTTGTTATGTGTACAACATATACATACTTAACAGGTTTCCCACCAAAGCACTGCAATCTATCACTCCATATAAGGCTTGGCATGGTTGCAAGCCATTTGTTGCTCATTTGTGTGTCTTTGGTTGTATGGCACATGCATTAGTGCCTCAACAACAACGCAGGAAATTGGATGATAAAGCAATGAAATGTATTTTTGTTAGGTAGAGTTCTAAAAGCAAAGGCTATCATCTATATCATCCATAGACTAAATGCATTTTGGTTAGATGTGATGTTGTTTTCATGGAAGATTCAATTCAACCATTACTTTCATGTACTAAGGAGACATCAGTTAGCTCCAAACATGTGATGACAATTTACTACCTCTTTTTACAGGTGGATAGTTATGTGTTGCTGCCGCCAAATGAGGTGATTTCTCGGCCTTTACAGGTTCCACATGATGATGCAAATCATTCCATTTCTTATGAAGATTGACATGATGTAGTTAATGATGAGAGGGCCTCTATACAGGAGGCAAAATCTATGCCTAAATGGTTGGCGTGGACTTTTTGAGATAGCAAATTAAATGCACCTCGATTATATCATACTCGTTCACGATCTCATAGTGCTTGTTTTGCATCAGATTTCTATACAATGGATGCCCCTAATCTATGTGATGAGAATGAGCCTCTTTCTTTTGATGAAGCACAAAATTCAAAAAATTGGATGGTTGCTATGCAATGAGAATAGGATGCTATTATAAAGAATGGTACTTGGTCTTTATTAAGAATGGTACTTGGTCTTTATGTGTCATTCAGTTCTTGAGTCCCTTGAAATTTTCCTTTGACTTAGTTCAAAGTTTGAGAATTGAAAGTAAATGGACCTTGAGAAAAATTTATATTTGAGATAAGGTAATTTGTAAAAAGTGAATGGAGAACCCAAGTGAAACATGGAAATTTCATGGCACCATTTTTTGACATTAGAGATGATGTCACCCAAAAGCTTCTCTCTCAATATTTGGCACTCTATCTCTGCTTGTGGTGCATCATGTCAAAGATGATAGCATAGCCCTTCATAGCGAAATGAGTAGTTGGTGCTCATTCTCTCTCTATCTTTGTGTGTGCTAGAGAGACAATATTGTGCAAGCTTTCAGGTTGCAAGACTTGCCTTTCTCACAAAGGTGAAGCTTCTGAGGATGGTGCAAACATGAGTCCTTCTCTCTCATGCTCTCTCACTCTCTCTATAGAGAGCTAAACCAAAATCTCTCTCTCTCTCTCTCTCTCTCTCTCTCTCTCTCTCTCTCTCTCTCTCTCTCTCTCTCTCTCTCTCTCTCTCTCTCTCTCTCTCTCTCTCTCTCGCTCTCTCTCGCTCTCTCTCTCTCTCTCTCTCTCTCTCTCTCTCTCTCTCATTTCTTATCTATGGCAAGAGGAGCATGATAGAATGGCGTAGGTGAGAGTTTTTTATGTGATCTCAGAGATGAGAGAAATGCTCTCTCTCTCTCTCTCTCTCTCTCTCTCTCTCTCTCTCTCTCTCTCTCTCTCTCTCTCTCTCTCTCTCTCTCTCTCTCTCTCTCTCTCTCTCTCTCTCTCTCTCTCTCTCTCTCTCTCGGGGAGATATGAAGTTTGCATATAGTTCGAGGCATCTATTGCATTTTTGCTAGTTGGTTACTTTCTCTCAAGATAGTTGGTTAGTTTCTCGAGCAATGAAGAGCAGAGGAGCTCTCTCTCTCTCTCTCTCTCTCTCTCTCTCTCTCTCTCTCTCTCTCTCTCTCTCTCTCTCTCTCTCTCTCTCTCTCTCTCTCTCTCTCTCTCTCTCTCTCTCTCTCTCTGAGAGTGAGATTGGCAACAATACACATCGCTCTATGTTAGTGCATGCAAGTGAACCTAACTTCTTCATAAGCTTTCTCAGATTCTCTTTCTTTCTTCTCTCTATGTGATATGACAACAAATGTTGAAGACTCAGATGATCAAGAAGATCTCTCTTTCTCAAAGAATGTGCAATGCTTGCTTTCATTAGAGGAAGAGTATTTTTGGATTTTTGATATGAATCTAGAGCTCAAGTCCTTCTCCCTAACTGATCTCAATCACGAGTTGTAGGCGGGTGTTGTTCTCTGCACAGATTAACAAAGAAAACTTGAGCATAGTTATCTCTGCAACACAGAGCAGTTGTTTGAAGAAAAGGAGACATTATGGGAGGGTTGTAGCTTCTTGCACACTTTACATGATAACTAATCCTAGTTCAAGCCAAAGCCTGAAGAGTGCAAATTGTTGGCAGCACCATTGATTATAAGAGGATGTTAGAGGTGAAAATAGGAGCAATGCTTTGTTCCTCTTTCTGTTAGCATTTGGCCCTCTATAGAGCTTGAGCTTGCTAAACAACTAAAAACTTTATATAATTAGGCTTCTACATAGAATGTGATCAATCAAATGTCTAAAGAATTCCTCAAATAAAGATCATATGCATGGTTCACCATACCAACTTGATTGAACTGCTTGGTCTAATAGTTTACCTAAATCAATGTATTGTGGTGATAAACACCATCTATTTGAAGTTTAAGGCACATAGATAAGCATAGCATGCAACTATCGTAACATTTTTCAAAGTGCATGGATCCATCAAAATGGCATCAAAATAGTAACCACTCTTAAAAACAGAGATGCATCACAAATTTGATTAAATCACTTACGAATATCATAGAGAATATTCAAAAACCAATAAGAATGGTGGGAGGGTGGGGAAAATAGGGGTAAAGGGTAGGAGAATAATGAAGAAGGGTGAGAGGGTGTGAAAATGGGCATAATGAGGCCCAAACGAGTATAAAATGATGGCAAAAGGCTTCTCCAAATGGATGGAGAGAAACACCACCAAATTCAACCACCATCTCCACCAAAACAACCACCAAACGATCCACCAAGACCTCCACCTAGTGTTATGATACCAACAATCACGATGTCCCAGGTTGAAGATTCATGTAAAAGTTGATAGCTCAGATGAACTCCTATAGTCTCGATGTCCTAGGTTGAAGACTTAGGTAAAACTTCGTAGCTCCCTGTTGAGCATGAAAATCACCAGATGTGATGGAGTTGAAGATCTTGTGGAAGCATGAAATGACAAGCACTGAAAGAGTGAAGAGGTGACAAAATATACCAATAAGAGATTGAAAAAATGCATGGAACTCTCACATTATGACAAACTGCTATACACAAAGGATAGAGACCAACTAAAATTGAAGCCACGAGTGCTTATAAACACAAAAAATTGAGTATTCAAAATGAAAATTACAAGGAATGCTAAAGAGTGTTTAGAAACACTACCAAATTTGAGATCTACTACTGGCTCACCAAAATGCCATATCAAATGAAAAAATCAATACAAAATCTTTACACATAGGGTGGGAGACATTGATATATTTTGGTAATGATGTGTGTGAACACACTTAGGATTGTCGGGGCACTTTTTTCCCTCTTTAGGAGGATTTTTTGTTACCGTTGGTGTCGATGTGAAAGGCCAAATGGCCATTGGACACTTTTGTTAAATAAATGTATAGTGGCCTAGTCAGCCACAAACTAAATTTGATCGCATTTGTACAACCTAAGAAATTTGTGTTCGTGGTCTGTGTGTTGTGTGTTTTCTATGCATTCTACACCCCCTGTGCAGAGTATTGTGTGCTGTGCTGAAGTTGAAATATTTCTATGGTGATGCACAATGGTAGAATCTCGTTCTCGAGAGCTCCATAATGATAGCCTTGCTGTAGAAACCTGAACTCTGATGCCACATATAGTACTCCGCACAGGGGTTGTAGAATACATAGAAAACACATAGTACACAGACCATGAACACATATTTCTTAGATCATACAAATGTGGTCAAACCTTGAGCCTATGGCTGACCAAGTCACTACATGTTTTATAAAAGAACATATAGTAAAGTGTCCAACAACCATTTGGCCTTTCACATGGACACTATCAGTAACAAGCTCCCGCAAAAGGCCCATATGGCCAAAGTGACTATGGGAGAAAAATAAAGAATGATAAATAATACATGTGTAAGTGTACAAACTATACCTCCCATCTCATGGGCATGTTACACATTATACAAGTAACTGTGTAATATCATGAATCAAGTAACCCCCATCAAGTGACAATAGTGTCGAAAGCTATCCTATGGTAGAGCTTTAGTCAAAGAATCTGCAACATTATCTCGAGTATGAACCTTCTCAAGAATAATGCACTCAGTAGCTAAGCAGTATCTAATGAAGTGACACCGCACCTCAATGTGCTTGGTCTTTGCATGATAGACCAGATTCTTAGCCAATGCAATGGCACTCAGACTATCACAGAGCAAACAAAGTACATGCTGAGGTAAACCCATATCACAAGCAAGATGAGAAAGCCACAATGCTTCCTTATAGGCCTCACTTGCTACAACATACTCTACTTCTATTGTGGAAGTAGTTTTACATTCTTGGAGGCGAGATCTCCAAGAGATAGCACCTCCCCCAAAATGAAAATGTACCTTGATGTAGACTTACTATTGCCTACACAACTAGCATATTCAAAATTTTTGTAACCACTAATGGATGTTTTCCCTCTACCTAAGCATAAACACTTGTCCTAGTGCCACAAAGATATCTCAAAATCATCTTGATTGCTTCCCAATGTTGCTTTCCAAGATTAGAGGTCTCTACACAAAGAGATGCTGAGATGGCAGCCTGATATGCTTGATACTTTATGTTGATGATATGTTGATTGTTGGGAAGTTCTCTTATGACCTATCAATTCTCAAAAGGAAGTTGAGTGAGACATTTGATATGAAGGATTTGGGAGAGGCCAAACATATTCTTGGCATGTGCATTACTCATGATAGGGGCAAATCATATACTTGTCTCAAAGTGAGTACATATCCAAAGTACTTCATAAGTTCAAGATGCAGAATGGAAAGGCATTGAGTACACCTTTACCCACATATGTGAAATTGAGCAAGGATGATTGCCGCAAATCAGATGAGGAAGAGGAATTCATGACCAAAATTCCTTACCAGTCTATTGTTGGCATGTGCATTACTCATGATAGGGGCAAATCATATACTTGTCTCAAAGTGAGTACATATCCAAAGTACTTCATAAGTTCAATATGCAGAATGGAAAGGCATTGAGTACACCTTTACCCACATATGTGAAATTGAGCAAGGATGATTGCCGCAAATCAGATGAGGAAGAGGAATTCATGACCAAAATTCCTTACCAGTCTATTGTTGGCATGTGCATTACTCATGATAGGGGCAAATCATATACTTGTCTCAAAGTGAGTACATATCCAAAGTACTTCATAAGTTCAATATGCAGAATGGAAAGGCATTGAGTACACCTTTACCCACATATGTGAAATTGAGCAAGGATGATTGCCACAAATCAGATGAGGAAGAGGAATTCATGACCAAACTTCCTTACCAGTCTATTGTTGGTAGGCTCATGTACGCTATGGTAGCTATGAGACCAGCCATTGCATTTGTAGTGGGTCCTCATTGCTTCAAGAATAGCCTTGAGACTTCATAAAAGCATCAAACTTTTGGTACCATTGTCTAGGGGAATGTTTAGGTCCATATAAACTCGAGTTAAGCTTACTAGACTTTCTTTGCCAAAAACTACATAACCCTCTAGAGGTTCCATATAGATCTCATATGTAAGATCTCCATGCAAGAAAGCAATTTTCACATCCTTTTGGACTAGATCTAAGTCATCCATTGCAGTGAATCCAAGCAACATTCGAAAGGCAGTCATCTTGACCACTAGAGAGAAGATTTCCTCAAAATCAACAGCATGTTGTTGCTTAAAACCCTTTGCAACAAGTGTGAATAGAATCCAACTCACTCTTCATGACATGCCCCCACTTGACATGATCCTTTGTCTACATGGCCTCTTTGTAGCAAGAAGGCTCACCAGCATCTATTAGCATAACAAAATCCAAACCAAGAACATATCTAATAGGTGGATGTGAGACATGTGCAAAGCTTCTCAATGGTTCCTGAAGAGGAACATTTGTAGACTGATATGATCGAACATTCTCTTGAACATCCCTATGTGTAGCATTTTTATGCATGCTAATTGGAGAACTAGTATCTTCAAACACCACTCTTCTCACGTCAACCTCCTTAATGGTTGTTTGGGCATCTTAGACTCATTGAAAATCACGTCACTACTTTTGATCACTGATCACGTTTTAGGATCCCATAAGCAATATATAGTTCTATTCATCCTTTGAGCTACACCATTCTGTGCTGGGGTATAAGGAGTTGTAAACTCTCTAGGAATTCCTCTAGACTTGCAGAAAAGGTTGAATTCATGTGAGGTATAGTCACCCCCATTGTCTGAATGTAAAGCTTTGAACTTAGTTCTTTTTTCAATCTCAACTGAAACAAGTTATTTTATTGAAAAAATGAAGAACATGACAACTGACCCCGCTACATTTGGAAGACAAACTGTTGTTGTTGATACATGATGGACACTACCTCTCAAAGTACTAGATGGAACACCCACTCCAACAAGGATCTGTCACGAATGACATACTTGAGGGGGGGGGGGGGGGGTGTTGGCACTCAAGGTCAAGCACAAGGTACACAAACGCATCAAAGAAGTGGACGCACAAGAAGAGGGGGCATGTAGGGAGCTCCGAGAAGTATATGTCAAATTTTTAGAAGAAATAAAATAGTGATTTTGATCACTAAAAACCATTGTAAATATCATTTCACATTTTTGAAACTTCATTTTGTTCAAACCAAGAATTCCTCAAGCTTGAAGAGTATTAGAACTATCTACATTGCAATTTTCACATTTTTTAGACTCCATTTGAGCCCTCAAATAAGCCCTCGAACCTAATTTTTAACTATGTCGGCCACAAGGTCTAGACAGGGCCAAAACTACTCAAAAAACTATAAAAAGAGCTAGAGAGGTCATTTTTGAGGTTAGTCGCTTGAGGTTGGCTTAGTAGAGATTGAAGCTTTTTTAAGAGAGTTCTTTTATAATAGAAAGCATTCCATTGTTCCTCTCTTTGTTCTTGCCTTGTGTGCACGTGTGTGTGTGTATGTGTGTGCATGCTTGTGTGCTTTTCACTCATGCACTTGTGCCTTCACATGCTCATGGTCATCATACTAGTCCTCATGTCTCCATGGATTGACATTTATGAGGCGGATCTCCTCACGTTGGTACTCACCATTGTAAAAGAGTGACACCATGATATTCATCATTGGAGTTTATGATCCGCGAAAGCAAATGAACAACACAAGGAAGAAGAAGCTTCTTGGAGCATAACACAACATTCAATGTATTACCAAGTGAATTTTCAATATTGAGTAACATGTTAGGGTTATAGGTGTATATACAAGCCGGGTGAAAAAACCTTATAAAGAGGGAAAAAAGTGCCCCGACAATCCTAAGTGTGTTCACACACAACACTACTAAAATATATCAACAAATCCCCCCTAGGATTGATGCGGTGAACAAGGAGTTGATACTCATGTATAAGGACGTGCCAAGCCATAGGGAAAGAGATCAATCCAAAAAAGGTAGTAAGCCCAAACCTTTGTAGAAAGCTTCAAACTTCTCATGAGGCAAAGCCTTTGTGAAAAGATTTGCAATGTTATCCTATGTGAACACATATGCCAAACCGATCTCTCCAGCAGAGAACCTCTCCCTCACATAATGATGGTGCACCTCAATGTGCTCTGTGTGAGCATGGAACATAGGGTTCCTCACAATTACCAATATGCTCTGACTGTCATTCAATATGGGGGTAAATCCTTGCATGTTGTGCACGAGGAGCTTGCTTAAGTCCATGCAAAGCCGTTTGCAACCTGCAAACATATTCTGGGTGCTTTGAATCTTCATATCCTTATGGCTGGTCCATATGTACTTCTTCCTATAACTCACCATGTAGGAAAGCATTCTTCACATCCATCTAATGTAAAGTCCATTCTTTTGCTATAGCTAATGCAACAAGCATTCTGACAATAGACATTTTAGCTACAGGGCTGAACATTTCCTCATAATCAATGCCATATGTTTGTGCATATCCTTTTGCTACCAATCGATTGTACCTGCTTATGCTACCATTAGCATTGTGTTTTACCTTGTAAACCCACTTGCAGCCTATGGGTTTCTTTCCTTGTGGCAATGGAACCAGCTTCCATGTTTTGTTTCCATAAAGTGCAGCCATCTCCTCATCCATAGATGTTTCCCAATTTGCATTTCCAATTGCATCTTCAAAACAAGAAGGTTCAACATCTTGTATTACCTTGGTCATGTAGGCACAATGACAAGCCATATAATTGTCATATGTCAATCGTTGCACTGAATCCGCATCCTCCCAGATCTTCTTGGTCCTGGGTCACTTCTCCTTGTATCATCTACATGTGCCTTTCTTACTTCTGGAGTCTTCACATAGGGAAATCCAAGCTCCTCATCAAGACTCTTTTCTGAACCGCTTGAATCTCCATCAACGTCTTCAAAACTTGCACATGTTTTACTACTAGCAAAAAGCTTTTCTTTACCTTTCTTGGATTTATTTGATGAATTTGATGGACTGAAATTTTCATGTAATCTTTTGGATTTGAGTTGGAGCTATTACTTGGTGATTCATCTGGTCCACTCAAAACTTGAGATTTTGCACTTGATTTTTCAGCATTTTCTTTGTCATTTGATTCAAGATTAAGTCGAGCTTTGGTATCTACATACAAGCTTGACATTTCATCAAATACCACATCTCTGGTCACCTTCATTTATCGTGTGAGTGGGTTATAACATTTATATCCCTTTTGCTCAAGGGAGTATCCAATGAAGACACATTTTTCTGCTTTTGGATCAAGCTTCATCCTCAACTCGTTTGGAACATGTACATATGCAATACAGCCAAAAGATTACTTAACCACCATTGGGTTTTCTAGGTGTGATGCAGATTATTCATTATATGCAAGGAAAGTTGATGATGGAATCACAATTGTGGCTATTTATGTTGATGACTTGATTGTAGGAGGTGACAATGAAGCAAGCATTAAAGAGGTAAAGCAACTGCTTATGCAGGAATTTGACATGAAAGATCTTGGTGTGTTGTGCCACTTCTTGGGCATTGAGTTTATACATATAGAAATAGGTATATGGATGTCACAAAGTCAATATGCCTTGAATATGTTGCAAAAGTATGGTATGGCTAATTGTAAGCCAATTTCTATGCCATTAGATCAGAATTTGAAGTTGGATACTACATCAGGTGAAGCATTGGAAAATGCTACTATGTACAGGAAAGTTGTGGGAAGCTTGATATATCTCACAATTACAAGGTCTGATCTAAGCTACATTGTTGGCCTTGAAAGTCAATTTATGTAGGTTCCCAGGAAGCCACATTTGGATGCTTTGATGTGCACTCTACGTTATGTGAGTGCTACTTTGGATTATGCATTGTTTTATGAAATTGGTGTAGATTTACAGGTTCATGGATACACCGATGCAGATTGGGCTGGTAGCATTCCAGATAGAAGATCTACTCGTGTTTTTCTATTCACACTTGGCAATGCAGCTATTACATGGAGTAGTAACAAGCAACCCGCTGTTGCTTTGTCGAGTATTGAGATTGAGTATAGAGGTGCTGCAATGGCAGCATGTGAGGCATCATGGCTAGAGATGCTACTTGTAGATCTAGGTGTGGAAGTGCAAAAGCCTATCACCATCTATTGTGATAATCTCAGCAGCATACAACTAGCACAAAATCTTGTTTTCCATGCTGGAACAAAACATATCGAGGTGCATTATCACTTCATCATAGAGAAGGTATTAACAGGTGATATTGATCTTGTCTATGTGAGAACAGATGAGCAGGTTGCTGATATTTTCACTAAAGCACTTAGAGCAGAGAAGCTGAAGAAGTTTTGGAAGATGCTTGGATTAGAGGACATGATGTTGAGCTTGAGGGGGAGTGTTGAGATATCAAGCTCAACATGTGATGATCCAGGATGACATGTATAAATTTTTCATTTCTCTTATATGTATAGTGGTCACACTGGTATATGTCAGGGATACTTCATTGAGCTTACTAGATTTATCTACTGATAGTGATGGCACAGTTGTTTCTCGCCAGCTCACTCATTCGTAGACATTAGGATTTTCCCCATGTACTTTTCTTTATATATGGCACTTGTTGTATTGTTGTTTTTTAGGTCATTCTTGTACATTGCTTTTATGTAATAGAAGAAGAAGAAGATCATTCTTCCTTGCCTCAATCTATGTTTGTGCTCCACTTTGATTGTGAGAATGTTTGTGTGAGCTCTCTTGCTTATCTCCTTCCTCGTGAAAAATTTGACATCTCAAAAGAGGCATACAAATCAGCCTTAAATTCAGAAATATGCTTCTCCTTAGAACCAGTGAGCAGCATGTCATCAACATACACAACAATGATCAAAAGTACATCATATGCATGCTTAACATTTAAGGTGCTCCCAATTGGATTGTTCTCAAAACCATGTGCAATCAAGTAGGCATGCATCTTTTCATATCAAGCCTGTGGTGCTTGCTTCAAATCATATAATGCCTTTTTCAACCTACACACTTTTTGTTCATGCCCTTTTTGCACAAAACCATGGGGCTAAAATACATACACTTTTTCAGGTAATTCACCATTCAAAAATGATGTTTTAATGTCCAATGGATGTACATTCTAACCATGATGAGTTGCAAGTGCATAGATGCAACAAACAGTGGTCATTCCACAAGTGGGTGCAAAGGTCTCATCAAAATCATTGCCTCTCTCTTGAGCATAACCTTTTGCAACAAGCCTAGCCTTATACATGTCAATTGTTCCATCAAGCTTATTTTTTAGATTTTATACCCTTTTAGTGCCAATGGCCTCTTTTTGTGGATGCAAATCACATAAAGATGAGATACCATTCTTCATAATAGCATCATATTTTGATTGCATAGCAACCATCCAATTTTCTAAATTTTGTGCTTCATCAAAAGAAACAGGATCATTCAGATCGCAAAGATTAGAGGCAACCATTGCATAGCAATTTGATGCAAAAGAAGCACTATGAGCACCTGAGCATGTATGATATGATAGAGGTGCATCTAATTTGCTATCTCTCAAAGTCTGCACCAATTGTTTAGGCATAGTTTTAGCCTCCTCTATGTCAACCCTCTCATCAATAAGTGCATCATGCAAATCTGCATTAGAAACGAAATTATCTACATCATCATGTGGAACCTATAAAGGCTTAAAAATTGCCTCATTTGGACCAACACTTGATTGTCCACCTGTAAAAAGAGGCATCAAAGTGTCGTACACCTCTTTGGAGCTAACTTACGTCTCTTTCGTACATGAGAGTAATGGCAAAATTGCATATTCCACAAAAACAACACCATGGCTAACCAAAACGCATTTAGTTTGTGGATGATATGGACAATAGCCTTTGCTTTTAGAATTGTACCCAACAAAAATACATTTCACTACTTTATCATTCGTTTTCTTGCATTGTTGTTTAAGCACTAATGCATATGCTAGACAACCAAAGACACATAGATGAGCGATAGATGGCTTGCGACCATGCCAAGCCTCATATAGAGTGATAGATTGTAGTGCTTTGGTGGGACACCTGTTAAATACATATGTTGCACACATAACAACCTCAAGCCAAAAACTATGTGTTAAAGCCTCACTTTTGACCATACATCTTGCCATCTCCATGAGAGACCTGTTCTTTATTTCAGTAAATCCATTTTGTTGAGGTGTGTATTGTAGAGAGTACATGCGTAGAAAAAAAAGTAAAAGAAGAGTGTACTCACAAAAGAAAGACTGAGAGAGACTCAAAGTGAGTAGACCAAGAAATGGGTAAACTCACATGGATTAGAAATGAGCTTGCTAAGAGCATGGAGTAGGACCCTCAAGCTTGTAACCAAGTACAAATGGGGGGAGAGACTCTCCTTATATAGATGTGGAAGGGGCTCTCCAAACTACATCTCATGTGGGATAATTCCCCTCAAAGGAGAATGAATACAATGGCAGAAGCAAATGGCAAGGTACCCAAATACAAAGGTTATAATATAAAATGGAAATATAATGGAAATGGAATGGAAATAGAGTGACTCCAAGATACAAAAGGGAGATGCACTCTCATATTCTCAACACCTCCTTTGCAATTCCATTTTGTAGAGTATGGAGGTTGCTAGGGTATGAGAGAAAGGTCCACCAAAAATGTAGCGGTAGCAGCACGAGCACCAAATAGGAAGTCTCCTACTAGAAATCCATAGCCTCCAAGTGGTATCGACCATGTGGGATCACCAGGTACTCCATAAGATGTCCACCAGATGGATCAAGCAGATGCTCCATAGGTACGCCACCAATGAGGTACAAGAATGGAACAAGATCTCACTAGATGAGATCACCTCCATGTAGGATGGGTAGGATGATGCCATGTGGTACATAAGGACCTCCAAAGCTTTGACAATATCCACCACAAGATGTGTATTGCCAAGAAGTAGGTCCTGCAAGAATGAAATATAAAGCATGAAGCATAGAATCATAGTCACATGGTAGTACATCTGTATGTTGTAATCCTCCATGGAGTGTACAAAGTACTGATGTGTTTTGATAGGACCATGGAAGCCCCCTCTAAATCGAGAAGCTAACTCATAAAAGGATCCAATTGAGTGATGAATCCAAGTAGATGTAGGAGTATCCTGTGATAAATGAAAAGATATTGGATATGAATGGAAAAGTACATGCTCAAAATGTTGTTGTAGATGAGGTAAGTGGACTCTCAAAGATAGGAATGCAAAATGTCAAGTCACTGATCTTGGAGTAATGCCCAGCTGAAGCTAAGGGGAAATATAAACCTTCGATGGTACAATAGGAGCTATAGCTATCTGAGGTATAAGTTGAGATGGTATCTCTAATTCCTTTTGCTCCAAAAATGTATCATGATCTAGAAAGTCATGTACAAAGAGAGCATGATTCACATAGTGTGACTGTTCAAAACTAGAATGATCCCCCTCTGAAGCAGAAATGGGAGGATCTAAAAGAGATGAATACTTAGAGTATTCATTAAAGGTGAAGTCTTTGGTTATTGTAATTGGATGACTCTTTGGGTCATAGAGTTTGTATGCCTTTTGCCATTCATTGTAACCAATGAAAATGTACTGCTTATGTTGATCATCATCATGGCCTTGGACATAGGCATCACTACCAAAGATGTGGAAATAGCTCACACTCGGCTTCTTCTTAAAGTAAACCTCAAATGGTGTTTGGTTCTTCAAGACATTTGAACACCCTCTGTTTTGAATATGTACTGCTGTCTGTATTGCTTCACCCCAAAATTTTAGTGGAAGTTGCATTTGACTAAGCATAACCTTGGCTATCTAGATCACACTTCGACTCTTCTATAAGGCAATACCATATTGAGTTTCTTGCATTGCTTGATACTTGATTCCATGTTGCTTCAAGTACTTGGAGAAGTTGTGATTGTTAAAGCTACTATCTCCATCAGATCGGATGACCTTCAAAGAACCTAGAAAGTTTGCTTGAATTGTTTGTGTCCACTCCTTGAACTTGGAAAGCGCATCCTCTTTATGCTTGAGTGAATAAACCCAGGTAAAGTCATCTACTATCAGGAAGAAGTAAATTGACCCACTTAGAGAAGGTGTTTGCATAGGTCCACAAATATCGGCATGGACTAATGCTAAGGGTTTATTTGCAAAAATTTATGCTTCTATAGGCAAAGGGACAAGTGTGTGCTTGGCACATGCTTGGCAATTCAATTCCACTTGTGCGATCCTGGGTAGACCTTTGACAAAATGATTGGAAGAGATCTTAGCTAAGCAAGATGTATGTCCAAATATGTAATGCCACAAGCTAAGACTTGAATCTTTGGCCATAAAACTTGAAAGCTTGTAGAGACCTTTTTCTTCATAGCCTTGAATTATTACTGCGTTGGACTCACGGTCAATGACTTGAACTTTGTTGTGATTGAATTGCACTGTCATGTTGCACTTTGTAATGGCCTTCATTGAGAGAAGGTTCTTACAAAGGCTTGGTACATAAAGAACATCTTTGAGTGACTTGGTCTCACCTTTAGAGTTGATGACTTGAACTTTTCCTCTCCCTTGGATTTTGATGCACTTATTGTCTACAAGATACACTTGACCTTTATGCTCTTCAAACTCATAAAAATCATCTTTGTCATTACACATATGCGATGAAGCACCACTATCAAAAATCCACTCTTTCTTGGGAGTGGATGCTACAAGTGTTTTGTGTTCAGTTGTGAGAAAGAGATCTTCATGTGTGCAGTGAGAGTGATGTTCGGTCTTTGAAGTAGACTTAGACTTATCCTTGTTCTTCTTCTTGAAGCATTATTTTTCAATGTGGCGAGGCTTGCCACAAAAATTGCAAGTGAATTTCTTCTTGCCTTTGTCCTTCGATTCGTGATTGCCTTTGTCCTTCGATTCGTGATTGCCTTTTTGTCCTTTAATCTTGTGGAAGGTGGCTTTAGCCTTCATAGATGTTTCTTGGGTAGCTTGGGTCTTTTGTCTAGAATCATAGAGAAGCAACAATCTCCTAACTTCTTCCCAAGTGAGTGCTTGACCTCTGTTATACAGAGTAGTCATGAATGTTTCATAGGAGCGATGAAGCTTGTTGAGCAATGGTATAGCCATATCTTCACTTGAAATTTGTCATCCACAAAGTGCTAACTTGCATTGATAATCTTCAAATTGGGCGATCACTTTTGTGATGGTGTCTTGTGGACGTAAGTGAGATTGTGAAATTCGACCTCTAGAGTATATATCTTAGAAGGTGTTTTATCCTCATATAAATTGGCTAGAATATCCCAAGCTTCTTTTGAAGTTTAACATGCAGTGATCTGACCTTTTGTCAATACATCACATGCGAGGAGAAGTTGGCCTAATGCTCACTTGTCTTTTACATTCCATATATTCCAAGCTCCAAGATCGCTTTCCTTATCGGGCTCTCATTCGGTAACATCAACGACCTCATATAACAGGTTTTTATAGAGATAGGCCCTAATTGTATCCTTACATAGGTTGTAATTCGTGCCATTTAGCCTTTCATCTTTTGGCATGAATATCAGTGTGAAAGAGGGTAAGTACAATTGAGTCGAGGACATGGTGCTTGAAATCGTTGACATGATGGATGTCGAACCAAAATTACCACACTTGCAAAAATTGAAGTCGAAATTTACAAAAAATTGAGTTGTGGTAGGGGTGGGGGGCTTAGATTAGCCCTACATGCACCAAAATTGAAGTACACACCTTGGAGAGGGGGCTTAGAATAGCCCTAAGATTGGCACAAAAATTGAGGCAATGCGACACGAAGAGGAGGGCTTAGAATAGCCCGTTGCACACAGAGAAAGTCACACTTGGGGGCTTAGAGTAGCCGCCCAAGGCGCACACACAAGATCCTCATCTTATATTTTGAACTTACAAGAAGGGGCACTTAGTGCCAAAGTTAGGTGCCAAATGATGAGGGTTAAACCCTATGGAGAAATCCAAATGATGGCTTTATAGTGTGCCAAAGTGAGATGTAACCCTTTGAAAATTACAAAGTGCTCTTACAAAGTGTGTACCCTTGAAATAAATATTGATATGCCTAAAAATGAGGGTTGATACTCTTGAGAAATTACAAAGTGGCCCCTTTAAAGTGCCAAGTTGGTTGCCAAGATTAAGGAAAATACAAATATCTCCTTATACGGTGGCATTGAATTGTTTAGAGTTCAGAAGAGGAGGGTAATATCAAAAGATGTACCGTAACTTCTAAGGAGTTGGCGACCATGAGTATAAAAGAAGCTTGGATAACCCCTTAGTGAGAAAAGTTTTCATTTACAATAGAACCCCAAAAGTATAGGTTTGAAAGGATAATCAAGATGAGATGGTACAAACTGCTTCGATTCTAAAAGAATAGTATGTACCACTTTTTTTTTCGCTCTAGATTTTGAGTGAGATTTAACAAAACAACCAGGAGTTCATTGGTCACAAAAAATTAAAAATCACATGGAGCCCCCTAAAACTCACATTTACATCATATGTGATTGATTTCATAAAAACGAGTCTGCACAGAACGATGAATCTTTACCATTGCTTGATAAGATTCAGCTATGCACCACCTGAAGAAACACAGAATTTTCTTGGATTCGTGAGAACAATGCGGTGTGATGCACTAAACGAATGGAATTTATTCTCTCAATCTAGGCTCCAGGCATTGATTGTGTGCATAGTCGCAAGTCTCTCTCCGCTCTAGCGGATTCGCGGTGAATGAGACGACAAGATTCATCAGTCCTCCTCTTATGGGATTCATGAGATTCATGCTACCTATGGGAGCGCCTCTCACATCCTGCAACTGGCCGAGTGATAATCACATAATAATCAAGCCCACGTGATTCAAGAACCAAGGAAGTGTCTCAAGCTCTCTGTCTTCGTCCAAAGCATGGCAATCGATTCTCAGAGAGGACATGAGTGGTGCAGTCAATACAAGCGTGGCACAGTGTGTTGTGGTCCCTTAAGGCATAGACGCATGCATCAGGAATGTGATGGAACTGCTCTCCTTCTCTCTATCTCTCTATCTCTGCTAGGCATAAGAGCTGCCAGATGAGTCCTCCCTATTGCCCTCTAATGCTCCTTGATGTGGACCCAAGAGCAAATGACAGAGAAGTAGATAACTCCTCTAAGACGAGAAAGATGATCGCAAAAAAGCGAGTGGTAAGGCTTAACAATGTCAGAAAGATTTCCACCTTCAAATAGACATATAAAAAAATTAAACAATTTGATTTCAAGATTGGTTATCTCTAAAACCCTCTAAAACATTGTTGATAAGTTCTTTCACTTGATTAATCTCTCTAATACATGCAAGTAGCACATTTATGCAAATGAGAAGTGAACATAGCATGACCACTTAGTTAACATGTTTCCACACTAGGGTTTACCCTAAATGCCATTTAGATGTGTGATTGAACAATATGTATGTGGAGGTATGGGTAGATACCTATGAGACATATGGGTATTTAAGTAACTATGTGAGTATGTATAAGGGTTTCAATGTGTATATTTATGTGTAGGTATATATGTGTGTGATTATTAACAAAAATTTGATGTGTGTAAACATTTGAGTTAACAAATATATGTTTATAACTAATTAATATTTCTTATATTTTATACATTTAGTTAATTTATCTTATAATATGCTTTAATTATCTATCTTAAAAGTGTGTGTGTGTATGTAACTATTGTTGGAGAATTACTCTCCTATTCGCAGCGAAAAGTGTAGAAGACCTTCTCAAGATCAAGACTTTTACCAATAGTTGAACCTTCAAATGAAAACTGGTACCAACTAAAAAATTCAATGAACTTGAAACTTTGGTCACTCAAACTAGACATGTATAGCTTTCAAATGAGCTATTAAACACTCAATTTGGAGTAATTTTTGTTTGGGAACTCTTTGCCTCAAAACAGGCTGCCTGTTCTCTCAGTTAGGCTAAAAAGTGGACTTCACTAAAAACTGAATAACACACATAAAGAATTTGATAAAATTCTTCTAGATAGAGGAAGTACTGGAGATAAACATTCCAATGAATTTTTAAAGTCTAAAAATGGATACATACATTGAGAGATATGACTCTCACAAGTAGGCTACCAAGAAATTGGTATGCGTCTCTACATAGTCTATGAGAGTGAAGAGAACGAAATGACTCAAACCAAATGGACTACCTACAAGGGGACTTCCACGCCTTCTTCCTCTATCCTTGAGTGTCCTCCCTTACCTCTTTTATAGTTAAGTGAACAAAAACTCTCATGATGAGTTTGAGAGCTCTTCTCCATAACTCTTCCACTACTTTGAGTAGCCACTCCTCTTCCAGTTCAGCTTTTTTGGATTTGATTCTCTTTTGATTGATTCTCTTTTGATCTCCACTACTTGCTAAAGTAAATGCTTCTATTTTTCATTTTTGTATTTTCCTTCCATTTGAAGAAAATCCTTTTTGCAAAAATATATACGACCTTACTTCTTTATTTTTAACTACTATTAAGGTATTAAACCTTAGTGTTAACCTAAATTAAAAATATTAAAGAATTCTTAAAATAAACAACATAAGAAAATGAAAAATAAAAAACAAATAATTATGAGTGGTGTGTGAGTGCAAGTAAAAGTGTGGAGTGGTTGAATTATGTATTTAAAGTGTAGTTAAAGTGTGATGCATATAAGTTGTGTAACTAAAGTGAATTAAAAGTATGGTGTGAATAGTTTGTGCACTTAAAGTAATATAAACGAAAATTAAAATGAGGTGTGAATGAAATGTGTGATTAAACTGGATATGTATTAAAGTGTGGTCTAGATGAAAAGACAATTGTGTGCACTTAGTATATATATGTGTGTGTTTTGTTCTTTTTTCTAATGATGTTTTTGCAGGTATTCACTTTTCCTTGCCTTCTTTTGTATGCTTGAGAGAGAGACGTTTTAATCTCCTCTCTTCCTCCTTCCCCTCCCATGAATAGAGAGAGAGAGAGATCGAGAGAAAGAGAGAGAGAGATCGGGAGAAAGAGAGAGAGAGAGAGAGAGAGAGAGAGAGAGAGAGAGAGATGAAGTATTTCGATGCCGATGAACCACAGTGTGCTCTCCTTTTCGAGAGCTCCACAATGATATGTTCGGAGTAGAAAAGCGAGCTCCTGAATCCACATACAATACTTCGCACAGATGCTGCAGAATACATAGAAAATGCAGTACACAGAGGAGCACGAAGATAGACTTCTTAGGTCTTACAAATGTTGTTGAACTTACAGTCTGTGACTGACTAGGCCACTATATGTTTTATTAAAAAACATATACAAAGAAGTGCCAGGTGGCCATTTGGCTTTTCACATGGAAACTAACGATAAGAATCTCCCACTAAAGGCCAACATGGCCAAAGTAACTATGGGAGAAAAATAAAGAATACCTAAGTGTAAGTATACAAACTATACCTCCCACTTCATGGGCATGTTATAAAATATACAAGTGACTGTGTATGATCAAGAATCAAGTAACCCCCATCAAGTGACAACAATGTCGAAAGCTATCCTATGGTAGAGCTTTAGTCAAAGCATCTGTAGCATTATCTCGAGTGTGAACCTTCTCAAGAATAATGCGCTCAGTGGCTAAGCAATCTCTAATGAAGTGATACCTCACCTCAATGTGCTTGGTCTTTGCATGATATACTGGATTCTTAGCTAAAGCAATGGCACTCTGACTATCACTGAGCAAGCGAGGTACATGTTGAGGTAAACCCATATCACAAGCAAGGCGAGAAAGCCACAATGCTTCCTTACATGCCTCACTTGCTGCAACATACTCTACTTCTGTGGTGGAAACAACTGTGCATTCTTGAAGACAAGATCTCCAAGAGATAGCACCTCCAGCAAAATGAAAAATGTACCCTCATGTAGACTTATGATTGTCTACACAACCAGCATAATCAGAATCTATGTAACCAATAATGGATGCTTTCCCTCTACCTAAGCATAGACAATTGTCCTTAGTGCCACTCATATCTCAAAATCATCTTGACCGCTTCCCAATGTTTCTTGCCAGGATTAGATATATATCTACTCACAGGTCTCGTAGCTACCATAGCATACATGAGACTAGCAACAACAGACTGATAGGGAATTTTGATCAGGAATTGCTTTTCCTCATCTGATTTGGGGCAATCATCCTTGCTCAATTTCACATATGTGGGTAAAGGTGTACTCAATGCCATTCCACCCTGCATATTGAACCGTTGAAGTACTTTGGATATGTACTCATTTTGAGCCACGTATATGCATCTTTTACTCCTATCACGAGTAATGCACATGCCAAGAATATGGTTGGCATCCCCCAAATCGTTCATATCAAATGTCTGACTCAATTTCTTTTTGAGAACTGACAAATCATAAGAGGACTCCCCAGCAATCAACATATCATCGACATAAAGTATCAAGCATATCAAGCTGCCATCTAAGCATCTCTTTGTTAGAGACAATGATCCTCATTGCTTCGAGAATAGCCTTGAGATTTGATAAAAGCATCAAACTTTTGGTACCATTATCTAAGGGACTGTTTAAGTCCATACAAGATCTTCTTAAGCTTACAAACTAGACTTTCCTTGCCAGGAACTACATAGCCCTCTGGTTGTTCCATATAGATCTCATCTGTAAAATCTCCATGCAAGAAAGCAATTTTCACATCCATTTGGACTAGCTCTAAGTACTCCATTGCAATGAATCCAAGCGACATGCACAGGGTAGTCATCTTGACCACTGGAGAGAAGATTTCCTCAAAATCAACACCATGTTGTTGCTTAAAAACCTTTGCAACAAGTCGTGCTTTATACTTTGGAGAAGCACTATCTGATATGAATTTCAGCTTATATACCCATTTACATGGTAAAGCTTTCCTGCCCTTTGTCAAAGATACTAAATCCCAAGTACCATTCTTATGAATAGAATCCAGCTCACTCTTAATGGCACGCTCCCACTTGACATGATTCTCTGTCTGCATAGCCTCTTTGTAGCAAGAAGGCTCACAGGCGTCTATTAGCATAACAAAATCTAAGCCTAGAACATATCTATCAGGTGGATGTGAGACACGTGTAGAACCTCTCAATGTTTGCTGAATAGGAACATGTGTAGACTGATCTGAATGGACATTCTCTTGAACATCCCTATGTACAGCATTTTTATGCATGTTAACCGGAGGACTAATATCCTCAAACACCAGTATTCTCACTTCAACCTCCTTAATGGGCTGCTTATGCATCTTAGACTCATTGAAAATGACATCACTACTTCTGATCAATGTCGGTGTTTCAGGATCCCATAAGCAATATCCAAATTGTCCTTCTCAACCATATCCAAGGAAAATGCATTTCTTTGACTTATGATTCAACTTTTGTCTAAGATTCTTGGGTATATGAACATATGCTTCACACCCAAAAACTTGAAGATGATCATAATATGGTGGCTTCCCTATCTAGAACTCTTGTGCCACTTTCAGTCCTTTGGTAGTACTAGGTGAAAGGTTAATCACATGAACTGCAGTCAATACTGCTTATGCGCAAAATCCTTGTGAGAGGTTTGCATGATGCAACATAGAGACTTCTCGATCTTGAATAGTTGTATTCATCCTCTCAGCTACACCATTCTGTATTGGGGTATAAGGAGCCGTAAACTCTCTACGAATCCCTCTAGACTGACAGAAAAGGGTAAATTCATGTGAGTTGTACTCACCCCTGTTATCTGAATGTAAAGCCTTAAGCTTAGTTCCTATTTCAATCTCAATTGAAGCAAGCCATTTTTTGAAAGTGGGGAATACCTCATCCTTCGATTTGATAGGGTATACCCAAACTTTTCTAGTAGCATCATCTATGAAAGTGACAAAGTAGAGAGAACCACCTAAGGACCTAGTGGGCATAGACCACACACATCTGTATGAACGAGATCTAAAGGCTGAATTCAAGAGTCAATATGCATTCTATGCACATTTCTAGTTTGCTTTCCATATTGACAATGCTCACAAAATGAAAAATCGGAAAAAGATAACACAGGGAAGTAGCCAGAAGGAGAAAGATTTTCCTTTCCACTACGAGATATATGCCCCAAACGACCATGCCAAATACAAGCCATAGGCTATTCAGTAACAGCTAACAATTTTCTTTCTATGATACAAATAAAGGATAAAGTGAGCCAACTTTGCTTCATTTTGCAATAACCGTATTGCCCTTTGATATGAAAAAGGACTACGCATAGAAGACCACCTTGTAAGCAAGTTCATCAAGTTGACCAACTGACATCAAACTGCGTGATAACTGAGGTACATGGCGGACATTATGCATAGTAAATTTTGAACCATCAATAAACTGCACAACCACATCTCCAATCCCCACAACATCACACTGGTAAGAGTTACCAAGTCTCATGGTACCAAGAGACTTTGCTGCATAATTAGAGAACCATTCTCTGGGTGGTATCACATGGAAAGAAGCACCAGAATCTAGCAGCCAGGTGTGGGAAAGAGAATCAGCCATAAGCGCCTCAAATGGCACGCTACTATAAAGTGTCAACACGTCAGCACCATCAGAAATAGCATTAATTTCTTCAATCTTCACAGTCGAAGTAGATGGTGCAGGTAACTGCTTAACATGCCCATCAATGTTCTGTCCTTTACCTTTAGCATTCTTTAATGCATAACAGTCTTTCTTCGTATGTCCTTGCTTATGACAATAATGGCATTTGATATCCTTCTTCCTTGATTTACTTCTACTCTTATTACGTTGACCATTCTTTTCCTTGTTCTTGCTCCTACCATGTTGCTGATTCTTTCCTTAGTAAGAATCACGAACATTATATGCTTCTGCACTCTGAGTGCCAACCATAGATTTTCTACGAATCTCCTCACTCAAGAGTGCTCCACATATGACATCATAGATAAGTTTACCACCAGGTGCACTATTGCTAATAGCTGTGCAAAATGTATCCCATGATGATGGCAGGGTGCATAACAGCAATATTGCTTTCATTTCGTTATCCATATCCATTTTCTAAGCCTATAATTGGGAGAATATAGCATCAAACTCATTTAGATGAGCAACAACACTATTTGTGTCCTTCATGCGAAGGTCATATAATTTTCTCATCAAGTACACTTTATTTGATGTCGTCTCTTTTTCATATGTGTTACATAACTTCTTCCAAAGCTCCTCTCCACTTTCACAGTCTAATACTGTAAAGTAAACATTATCTTCCAGGTGCAAGCGAATGGTAGACCTGGCCATTTCATCTAACTCATCCCAATCATCTTCATCCATGTCACCAAGCTTCTTTGAAATCCCATTTACTGGCATCCATTGCCTCCCTTGAATCAGCACATCTTTAATCTGATTCTTCCATATAGCAAAGTTTGTGCCATCAAATTTCCGGATCTCAAAATGGTCCTTGCCCTGCAAGTTATAGCTCCTCCTCGGAACACTAGCACTAGACCCTCATCCATCGAATGTGCCTGAGACCTTTGATGCCATGATGGTAGAGAACTAAATAGAATGATAATGGAGCTAGAAGATTCAGAACACCAACGAATAAGTTTATCAAGGAGTAAATCAACCACTGTATAGTTGACAAAACCAGAAATATGGAAAAATTTTGCCAGAGTATCCTCTACAAAATGAGTGTATGACCAGTGTCAAAATATCATAAAACTGCAAGTACTGACATGTTTTCCTGCATAGTGAATCATTGACTCCATTGCATATAATCAGTTACCCAATAGAAGCCAACTAGGCTTATCGAGCACCTATGAACATCTATCATACATCTCCTATGGCGAGGCTAGGTAAGTCTTCCACCTGCATCACCAAAGAGATCCCGACATCTGGGTGTCTCCTAGTTAAGAAAACCTCACCACAAACCTCTTTATCAAACGTAAAAGGGTTTATGCAAAGAACGTAACCGCTATATCAATGACCACATGGACGTACATAAGCGGTATCCACAGAAGTGTACATGGTGTGTATGTGCTCAATATATGCACTAAAATGACAGTAAAGGCTGAATACACAACCCAAAAACTAGCCAATAACACTTGCAAATGTCTGTCAACTCTGATGTTTTAGGCTCAAAAAACCTGCATAAATTTGCAGCAGCTGCTCCCACCAAAACTGAAACCTTTCAAGAAACCTATAGTTTTACGAGTGTGGCTGAAAACACAGCCCCAAAGGTTGATATTTATTATCGGAGAAGTACAAAGAACACTCTTCTTGATGTTCTTGGACTTGTGTGAAGAGAACTATGTGCGGAAGTACTCCAAAATGGCTCCAAAAGACACCCAAAAATGCTTCAAAAATAGGCTTTGAAAGCAAAGAATGAAGCTTTGAAGGACCAAAACACGTTCAAGGTAATGTCATTCTTAGTCTTTCCCCTTCTTCAGACACCACAAGAGTGTAGCTTAGTGGCAAGAGATTGCCACAGTTAAGCGAGCTCTGGGGGGAACAGTATTGGGATGGGTGACCTCCCGGGAAGCACCGCGAACCTCTATCTTCCTTGATCATTGAGGTCCTCCCTCGCGCGTAGCCAACGGTGCCAACGGTGACTTCAGTGAGTCGGATGACAAGGTATGCCAAGGTCTATGCCTTGGTCGCCACCTTAGTTGAAAGCCTTGGGGGGGATGCTCATTTCGCTCACACAAAATGAACAAAGCTTTTTGCATCAAAATGCTCTGATACCAATGAAGTATTTCGATGCCGATGCACCATAGTGCACTCTTATTTTTGAGAACTCCACGATGATATGCTCAGAGTCAAAAACCGATCTCCGGAGTCCACACACAGTACTTTGCACAGATGTTGCACAATACACAAAAAACACAGTACACAGAGGAGCACGAAGATAGACTTCTTAGGTCTTACAAATGTGGTCGAACTTACAGTCTGTGACTGACCAGGCCACTATATGTTTTATTCTAAAACATATACAAGGAAGTGTTCGGTGGCCATTTGGCCTTTCACATGGACACTAACGGTAACGAGAGAGAGAGAGAGAGAGAGAACGAGAGAGAGAGAGAGAGAGAAATAAATATAAGTTTATTTTTTTGGTTATATGAATTTTATATTCTATTAGTATATTTAGAATATATGAATGAATGAATGATTATGCATGTATGTGAGGATAATGTAGATGCATGTGCATTCGAAGCTTGAGCTTACATGTGAATACAGTATGCATAGGAAGCATGAATAATGCATGCATGAGAGTGATATGTATGCATATGTGTATTAGAAGCATGTGATTTGAGTGTGTGCATGCATATGAGAGAAATGCATAAGAGTGATGAGAGTGAACATGCATGTGTGCATGTATGCATAATGAAAAGTGCATAAGCATGAGTGCATGTGTGTATAAAAGTATGCATGAACATATGCATGAGTATAAAGGTAGTGTGTACATGGTGTCTGAATACATGAGCATGGAAAAGTTTAGATATATGTGTATCAGCTTATGAAAGTGTGTGTTAGCATAAATAAATGTGAGTTAGCATGCATATGTGTTTGAATGTGTGTTAGCATGTGCATGAGAGTATGTTCGCATGCATATATGTGTGAATGTGTGTTAGCATGTGCATGAAAATGTGTGTCAGCATATGTGAAAATGAGTTAGCATTCATATAAGAATGGTAGGTTGCATGTGTACATGAATGCATGTGTATGCATAAGAAAGAGTGCATATCCATGTGAGTTGCATATGCATGAGCATAAGTGAGAATGCATATACATGTTAGATGCATGAATGTATGAGGATGCATGAAATGAGATGTAGATATGCATGAAGGAATGGTTAAATGAATGAGTATATATATCAATGATAAGAATTCAAAAGCAAAAAGTATGTTTTATGTTTCATAAAATGTACTTATTTTTTCTAATGATGTTTTTGCAGCATTGAAGAATACAAAGAGTACCAAATGATTCCTTACAGTGAGAATTGATAAAGATTGAAGATTATTGACGAAGTGTATCCAACATTTTTAAGATTAGACATTGGAGCTGCTTATTCGCTGCTTCATCTACCTTTCCAAATCCAATGTTAAGCTTACTTTTGTTTTAGCCATTTGCATCAAAATACTTGTACAGGGTTCATTATAGTTTTGCATCAAATTAGCAAATTTATCACTCAAAAAGGCTTTAGCTGTATCTGAAATACAGTTACTAACTTTTCATTAGTCAATTGATAATTTTCATTATTCTATTCTAAAGTTCAAATGTCTATTGAGCCTTTGCATGAGTGTGGAAATATTGATTCTAGGAATGAGTCTGTGCATAGTGGATCTGTGAACGAAAATATAAATTCTACATCTTTCATTTTAGAATCTTTATTACCACCACCTGTTGAAAATACTACCACTCAACTAAAGAGAATGAGGCTAATAAAGAAGTAGAAGTAGAGGAAATTATCAAAGATCGTATTACTAGTGAATTTCTAGCGTCACCATCTTATGAATATTGTTTATCTAGATTTCTTGCTGCACAACCTTATGGACATGATTTAGATTAGGCCATTAACACCGAGATAAGCATTTCACATAAATTTTTCTTAGATATTTATTAGCTCCTACATAAAACAAGTAATTAGAGCCCATTGGAACTACTATTAATCTATTATTCAAGTAAGCATAAACTACCTGAGGTTGCTCCAAGCACCCAGCGTGCACCGTTAGATTTGGCAGTTGCCTTGATCCACCAAGCGAGCATCTACACCTTCCGACATTTGTGAACCAATGTCGGAAAGATTTCCACCTTCAAATAGACATATAGAAAGTTTTAAAAATTGATCTCAAGATTGGTTATCTCTAAAACCCTCTAAAACATTGTTGATAAGTTCTTTCATTTGATTAATCTCTCTAATACCTGCAGGTAGCACATTTATGGAAATGAGAAGTGAACATAGCATGACCACTTAGTTAACATGTGTCCACACTAGGGTTTACCCTAAATGCCATTTAGATGTGTGATTGAACCATTTGTATGTGGGGGTATGGGTAGACACCTATGAGACATATGGTTATTTAAGTAACTATGTGAGTATGTATAAAGGTTTCAATGTGTATATGTATGTGTAGATATATATGTGTGTGATTATTAACGAAAATTTGATGTGTGTAAACATTTGAGTTAACAAATATATATTTATAGTTAATTAATATTTCCTATATTTTATACATTTAGTTAGTTTATCTCATAATATGCTTTAATTATCAATCTTAAAAGTGTGTGTGTGTGTGTATGTAGCTATTAAGGTATTAAACCTTAGTATTAACCTAAATTAAAAATATTAAAGAATTATTAAAATAAAGAACATAAGAAAATGAAAAATAAAAAAGAAATAATTATGAGTGGTGTGTGTGAGTGCAATTAAAAGTGTGGAGTGGGTGGATTATCTATTTAAAGTGTAGTTAAAGTGTGATGCATATAAGTTGTGTAACTAAAGTGAATTAAAAGTATGGTGTGAATAGTTTGTGCACTTAAAGTAATTAAAGGGAAAATTAAAGTGAGGTGTGAATGAAATGTGTGATTAAAGTGGATATGTATTAAAGTGTGGTCTGGATGAAAAGGCAAGTGTGTGCACTTAGTATATATATGTGTGTGTTTTGTTCTTTTTTCTAATGATGTTTTTGTAGGTATTCACTTTTCTTTGCCTTCTTCTGTATGCTTAAGAGAGAGATGTTTTAATCTCCTCTCTTCCTCCTTCCCCTCCCACGAATTTTGATCGCTAGGCAGATGTAGAGGGTGGACAATCTTAGAGAGAGAGATGCTAATCATTTCCCCCTCCTCCCAGCTTCTCACAGTGGCTTCTTATGCACGTAGTAAGAGAGGGAGAGAGTTTCGATGGTGAGAGACTCTCTCCTCCTGACAGTTCCTGGTAGCATGTTGACAAACGAGAGAATTAAAATCTCTCGGTGTTGATAGCTCAGGCAACTAGTGGCGAGCGTTGCAAAAATAGAGAGAGAAAGAGAGAGAGAGAGAAAGAGAGAGAGAGAGAGAGAGAGAGAGAGATTAATCTCCCCCCTCCTCCAGGTAGTGTTATAACACGAAGCACAGAGAGAGAGAGAGAGGTTAATCTCCCCCTCCCACGGCTACAGCATGCAGCACGGACGGGAGAGAGAAAGAGAGAGAGAGAGAGAGAGAGAGAGAGAGAGAGAGAGAGAGAGTGGGACTAACAACTGCTCGCAGAGGTGCTCATGTGCAGTGGGGAGAGAGAGAGAGAGAGAGAGAGAGAGAGAGAGAATTGGACTAATGACTGCTGGTAGAGGCACTGATGCACGGTGGAGAGAGAGAGAGAGGGAGAGGGAGAGAGAGAGAGAGAGAGAGAGAGAGAGAGAGAGAGATTGGGAGAGAGAGAGAGAGAGACAGAGAGAGAGATACAGAGAGAGAGAGAGATAGAGAGAGAGAGAGAGAGATAAAGAGAGAGAGAGAGAGAGAGAGAAAGAGAGAGAGAGAGAGAGAGAGAGAAAAGAAAATAAATATGAGTTTATTATTTTGGTTATTTAAATTATATATTCTATTATTATATTTATAATATATGCAAGAATGAATGACTATGCATGAATGTGAGATAAGGTAGATGCATGTGCATTCTAAGCTTGAGCTTACATGTGAATAGATTTATGAGTGTGCATAGGAAGTATGAATAATGCATGCATGAGAGTGATATGTATGCATATGCATATTAGAAGCATGTGATTGAGTGTGTGCATGCATATGAGAGAAATGCATAAGAGTGATGAGAGTGAACATGCATGTGTGCATGTATGCATAATGAAAAGTGCATAAGCATGAGTGCATGTGTGTATAAAAGTATGCATGAGCATATGCATGAGTATAAAGGTAGTGTATACATGGTGTATGAATACATGAGCATGGAAAAGTTTAGATGTATGTGTGTGAGCTTATGAAAGTGTGTGTTAGCATAAATAAATGTGAGTTAGCATGCATATATGTGTGAATGTGTGTTAGCATGTGCATGAGAGTATGTTAGCATGCATATATGTGTGAATGTGTGTTAGCATGTGCATGAAAATGTGTGTTAGCATATCTTAAAATGAGTTAACATTCATATAAGAATGTGGTAGGTTGCTTGTGTACATGAATGTGTGTGTATGCATAAGAAAGAGTGCATATCCATGTGAGTTGCATATGCATAACAATGCATATACATGTTAGATGCATGAATGTATGAGGATGCATGAAATGAGATGTAGATATGCATGAAGGAATGGTTAAATGAATGAGTATATATATCAATGATAAGAGTTGAAAAGTAATAAGTATGTTTTATGTTTCATAAAATGTACTTATTTTTGCTAATAATGTTTTTGCAACATTGAAGAATACAAAGATTACCGAATGATTTCTCACAATGAGCATTGATAAAGATTGAAGAATATTAACAAAGTGTATCAAGCATTTTCAAGATCAGAGATTGGAGCTGCTTATTTGCTGCTTCATCTACCTTTCCAAATCCAATTTTAAGCTTACTTTTGTTTTAGCCATTTGCACCATAATATTTGTATAGGGTTCATTATAGTTCTGCATCAAATTAGCAAATTTATCACTCAGAAAGGCTTTCGCATTATTAGAGATACAGTTTATAACTTTTCATTAGTCAATTGATAATTTTCATTATTCTATTCTAAATTTCAAATGTCTACTAAGCCTTTGCATGAGTCGGGAAATACTGAGTCTATGAATGAATCTGTGCATAGTGGATCTGTGAACGAAAATATAAATTCTACATCTTTCATTTTAGAATCTTTATTACCACCACCTGCTGAAAATACTACCACTCAACCTAAAGAGAATGATGCTAATAAATAAGTAGAAGTAGAGGAATTTATCAAAGATTGTATTACTAGTGAATCTCTAGTGTCATCATCTTATGAATATTGTTTCTCTAAATTTCTTGCTGCACAACCTTATGGACATGATATAGATTAGGCCATTAACACCGAGATAAGCATTTCACATAAATTGTTCTTAGATATTTAATAGCTCCTACATAAAACAAGTAACTAGAGCCGATTGGAACTACTATTAATCTATTCAAGTAAGAATAAACCACCTAAGCTTGCTCCAAGCACTCGGCGTGCGCCGTTAGTTTTGGCGGTTGCCTTGATCCACCAACCAAGCGTCTACACCTTCTGACATTTGTGACCCGACGTGAAGAATCGGCGTTGCAACTCAGACATACATTTCAAGTTTTGTTGTACATATGCATGTTGGAAGTGAGGTAGGCCCTTAGGCTCATGTCACAGGTCCATGGTTCCATAGGTCCAGTATATACAACATTAATACCAGCAATCTTCCATATTGACAAAACATGAACATACCACAACTTAATCATACAAATGATGAGACAAAGATAGAGAAAGAATAGACAACATGTGTAAGGTGTTACGTAAGCCATCGCTTATTCATAGTATCATATATACCAATGTTCAATGTACAATGTGGGAGCAAAACTCTCAACCACTCTATGTGATGAGAAATAGATGCATGAGTGAATGTACAATGTAACAAACATATTCAGATGTGTGGGCAGTAATCTGAATATACATGAGATGTGTGACCTTATAGGTTATAGAAGAGTGAATATGAGTGACTGAATGAGGAAGGATCAGTGTGAACGGAAATCCTCAAACTCATGTGAACACACCTTCTCAAACACCTCATTAAATATGCATAAAGCATATACGTACTGTTTCTCTTGTACCTATGCCGAATAGGACTCCTCCTGATATGAACGCCACAGCCTCCATAAACTTCAAGTAGTACCTGTGTGCATAAAGAGAATATGTACCTGAATACTTAACATAAGGTGTGAATCTTATGTTAAACTCCATCTAATGTCTTTGAAGTAGCCAGATATCTTCTTGTAGAAGACAATCTTCAACCTAACATCTTCTTGTAGAAGATGATCTTCAAATACGCCATGTAGATGGTCCCATCCAATGTCTTTGAAGTAGCCAGACAGCTTCTTGTAGAAGACAATCTTCAACCTAATATCTTCTTGTAGAAGACAATCTTCAAATACATCATGTAGATGGGCGATCCTCACCTTCAAGCTGCTAATGACCAAGTCTTCTTGCCATGAACAAGAGATAACCTCCTCTCCATGAGGTAGAGTGTGAGAACACCCTTCATCTTCTCCAAGAAGAATCGCCAAGAAGAACTCCATAGCTGCTCCTCAACATGCTTCAAGTTAGCACCATGGCTGCCCCATGTGCTAGATGAAACACCACCTCTACTGAGGTCCAAGCTCTAGAAAGCTTGTGTTGATCCTAGGTGAAGGATGAATAGAAGTGATCCAAGTATCTTCTTATATAGTATTTTTCCATGATAATAAAGCACTTGAAAAGCATACGATCGCAATGTGAATAAAGCACTCCGCCGTCTGTTGCATTTTATTTGAAAAATATCCGCGTTCGCTATCGCTTGTGCTTTAATCTAAGAGCATTATATTAAAAGGTGCCGCGCGCTGTCGCCAAGGGGATTTGAACCCTGGTGGGTCAGATAAGAGACAGACGACGTAGCCACGCGCCCATCCCATTTTGGTTATACAAAGATATAAAAGTAAACAGTACATGCTGTTCTCACCGCCCGTCTACTTGTCTTGAAAGACTAAGAAGAGCAAGTACACATGCTATTATCTGTGAACAATTCTTGACCAATTGGCATTGTTTCCAACAATCCCCCCTGCAATGGCATATTGGTTCAATCTGAATTGGATCTGCAAACTTCATAAGCTGCAAATTACTACAAGCTTCAAATAGCCTGTCACAAGCTTCAAGCTTGTACTCCCGCACTTCAGAACTTGTTCTTCAAAAGTCTTCTTCAAAATTGAATTTGACTTTCTTTCAAGAAAACTTGAACTTGCTGAATATGAACCATAATACTTGAGAAAATATGCAAACTAGATATCCAATAGTGTACTCATCAAGCAATCACTGCTTGACAACAAATGTAGCATGAACTGTCTCCAAACCTGCTATCTCTTGTCTTCAAAAAACTGAAAACATACACTAGGATCCATATATTTGCATTTACCTTCCAAAAAGGTTTCTCAACGTACTTCTGCTGCGTCATGTAAATACACTAAACAAAATCAGGAACTGAATCCTGGAACCTGTGACTGTCAACTCACAACTTAGTGTATTATGAACATTGTTGGTTCATCTCTGACTGTACTGAAGTCAAATCAGCTCAACTCAATTGAAATCAACTGAAATATGAGTCATAGAATCTATGATATCATCATGTCTTCATCCTTTAAATCCTTCATACTTCTTTCCTTCAGAACTTGGTATAAACATATATGTGCGCACGTCTGAAATATACCTTTCTGAGATATCAAGCTTCTCTTCAAATAGAACTCTGGAACCTTCTCCTGAACAGGAACTTTCTCCAAACATTCTTCTTCTTCCTTCTTCTTTCAAAGCTGGAACATAAAGAGAACCTGACAAAGGAAATATAGGAATACCTGAAATAGGAATACCTGTAGGTATGAATCTGCATTCTTTTACATATGGCTTGAAAATAAGTCTTCATGTTTCATCACCCCCCTGGATGACTTAACACTAGTATCCAAAATTCTTCAAAGTATATCAGACTTTATGAAATGTGGAATGTCTTCCTTCTTTCAATAAATCTGATGTTCAGTGATCAATACCTGTATCTGAAACAAAATCTCTAAACCCTTTTATTAGCACTGCGCAGTTGCTAATAGCTTCCACTATAAGTCTTCAGCTTTTCATATTGTAGAATAAGGTTAGCTGATCCTAACATAACAAAACCTTGCTGAAAGCATTTTAGGATTCATAACCTTCTGCAACATAACAAGTATCTTCTTCTCTCTGCAACACAAATCTGATAGAATCTGAATCTTTGACTTACTTCTTCCAATGTTTAAGAATCAAACAAAAGGATAGACAACTGAATCATAAATACTCAAGATTATACATGATCATTCAAGATCAATGATCTCTCCTGTGTAGAATCTGCTCTTATCAAACCTTCATGACTGAATGTTTGATTTACTTCCTGAATGTCTCCAAGTGTCCATGCTTTTCAAAAAGTTGTAAAACTTTTCTACAAACAAAGCCTTTCCAAGAATCTGCAATTCTTACTTGAAACATAAGTGGACATACTTCTCACCTTGAGAACTCCAAAAGCTGCAAGTTGATACTTCATAACTTTCATATTTTACCCGGGTGAAATGTGATAGTACCTGCTTGATCTTCTTTTGGTTAACTCCACTTTTCAATCAAGTGATAGGATCTGATGGAACACATTTTTGAATACAAAGCATGTATTCAAAAATCTAGACAATCATAGAAAGTAGATTCTCCATTGACTAGTACATCAACAAATCTGAATTTTCTGAAGTTTTTGAAAATACTGAGTATGAGGTAACCTTTTCCAAACATAAAACCTCAACGCAAGTCTTCAACATCTGCTACAAAAAACTCTTTTCCCTCAAGAGTTAGATAAAGAAGAAATATACTTCTCTGCAACTTGTCATATACCAAGTAGCTCTGTATTGACACTCCAAGAATTCTTTGAGGGAACATATAAGCTGCCTGCTTAAAAGCTTCAACTAAAACATAACTCATACATATATGAGTTAAAACATATATCTGCTGCTTTTCTTTCTCTCAATGCAATTCTTTGTCAAATCTACTAAATCATGACCAAATGTAATGCAAAACAAGAAACTGCTTCTTCTTTAAACAAGATGTTCTCGTAGACTTGTCTTTGGGTGTAGAGGATAAAATAGGAAAAGTATATGGAAAATATATGAGAAAAGGAAGCCTTACTTTTCTTTTGGAAATGATGGACTTTCTTCTTCTGCATCTTTCTTCCACCTGATGATGTCAACATCTTCAAACTTCTCTTCCATACCTTTTGTTCTCTTCATTTTGAAGTAGCAAACACTCTTGACTTCTTCAAACGAACTTTTCTCTTCCTCTAATGCTAAGAGTAAGAGATAAAACAAACATGGTATATAAATGGAAGTGAATATAGAAACATGTTTTATCATCTCCTCATATCTCTGAATCAAAATTCTGCTTTAAATGTCTGAAACGACTAAATTCACCAATCGTTGTCTGAATGATGAATTGCCCTTCTAGAGTTACCTTCTCTAGATACATTTGTACCTTGATATCCAACCAACTTACAACAGAAAATTGGCTGAAAAAACTCATCTCATCTCTGCACTTGTCTTCTTAGATGAACTTTCTTGCCATGAAAGAGATCTTTCAAATCCCTCTAGAAAAAACCTCTAGATACCTGTTTTGATGTAGCCTTTAACTTTCAAAAGATGAAAGTGTATAAAAGCATTCCTTGAATTTCTTCAAATCTCTTCATAACTTCTCTTCTAAGATATGACCTGCAAATGATAATCTGATAGTAGAAACTGATACCTGTGATTTGATGTTGATCTGATTCCTTCATCTTCTCTAAACCATTGTTCTTCCTTGAATTTGAAGTAGTCTTCTCTTCATCAATCTTGGGTCTTCAAATATTTGCATACTCTTCCAAAAATATTCGGCTGCTAACAGATCATCAACTTCATACTCCACACTGATGAATACACATGTAACTGAAATGTCTAATTCTCAAATCTCTACTCATCTAGATTAAGTGTGTATGTCAAATGTCAAATATTAGAAGATGCTTTCAAATCAAATGTTGTAAATCTGGAATTCTGGGAACCTGAGATATGAATGAGCCTTAATGCATTGATGCCAAAAATCTAAAGTTCTGTAACCAAAACCTTAGTGCTCTGATACCAAATGTTGGAAGTGAGGTAGGCCCTTAGGCTCATGTCACAGGTCCATGGTTCCATAGGTCCAGTATATACAACATTAATACCAGCAATCTTCCATATTGACAAAACATGAACATACCACAACTTAATCATACAAATGATGAGACAAAGATAGAGAAAGAATAGACAACATGTGTAAGGTGTTACGTAAGCCATCATCTACTCATAGTATCATATATACCAATGTTCAATGTACAATGTGGGAGCAAAACTCTCAACCACTCTATGTGATGAGAAATAGATGCATGAGTGAATGTACAATGTAACAAACATATTCAGATGTGTGGGCAGTAATCTGAATATACATGAGATGTGTGACCTTATAGGTTATAGAAGAGTGAATATGAGTGACTGAATGAGGAAGGATCAGTGTGAACGGAAATCCTCAAACTCATGTGAACACACCTTCTCAAACACCTCATAAAATATGCATAAAGCATATACGTACTGTTTCTCTTGTACCTATGCCGAATAGGACTCCTCCTGATATGAACGCCACAGCCTCCATAAACTTCAAGTAGTACCTGTGTGCATAAAGAGAATATGTACCTGAATACTTAACATAAGATGTGAATCTTATGTTAAACTCCATCTAATGTCTTTGAAGTAGCCAGATATCTTCTTGTAGAAGACAATCTTCAACCTAACATCTTCTTGTAGAAGATGATCTTCAAATACGCCATGTAGATGGTCCCATCCAATGTCTTTGAAGTAGCCAGACAGCTTCTTGTAGAAGACAATCTTCAACCTAATATCTTCTTGTAGAAGACAATCTTCAAATACATCATGTAGATGGGCGATCCTCACCTTCAAGCTGCTAATGACCAAGTCTTCTTGCCATGAACAAGAGATAACCTCCTCTCCATGAGGTAGAGTGTGAGAACACCCTTCATCTTCTCCAAGAAGAATCACCAAGAAGAACTCCATAGCTGCTCCTCAACATGCTTCAAGTTAGCACCATGGCTGCCCCATGTGCTAGATGAAACACCACCTCTACTGAGGTCCAAGCTCTAGAAAGCTTGTGTTGATCCTAGGTGAAGGATGAATAGAAGTGATCCAAGTATCTTCTTATATAGTATTTTTCCATGATAATAAAGCACTTGAAAAGCATACGATCGCAATGTGAATAAAGCACTCCGCCGTCTGTTGCGTTTTATTTGAAAAATATCCGCGTTCGCTATCGCTTGTGCTTTAATCTAAGATCATTATATTAAAAGGTGCCGCGCGCTGTCGCCAAGGGGATTTGAACCCTGGTGGGTCGGATAAGAGACAGACGACGTAGCCACGCGCCCATCCCATTTTGGTTAAACAATTATAAAAGTAAACAGTACATGCTGTTTTCACCGCCCGTCTACTTGTCTTGAAAGACTAAGAAGAGCAAGTACACATGCTATTATCTGTGAACAATTCTTGACCAATTGGCATTGTTTCCAACAATCCCCCCTGCAATGGCATATTGGTTCAATCTGAATTGGATCTGCAAACTTCATAAGCTGCAAATTACTACAAGCTTCAAATAGCCTGTCACAAGCTTCAAGCTTGTACTCCCGCACTTCAGAACTTGTTCTTCAAAAGTCTTCTTCAAAATTGAATTTGACTTTCTTTCAAGAAAACTTGAACTTGCTGAATATGAACCATAATACTTGAGAAAATATGCAAACTAGATATCCAAGCAATCACTGCTTGACAACAAATGTAGCATGAACTGTCTCCAAACCTGCTATCTCTTGTCTTCAAAAAACTGAAAACATACACTAGGATCCATATATTTGCATTTACCTTCCAAAAAGGTTTCTCAACGTACTTCTGCTGCGTCATGTAAATACACTAAACAAAATCAGGAACTGAATCCTGGAACCTGTGACTGTCAACTCACAACTTAGTGTATTATGAACATTGTTGGTTCATCTCTGACTGTACTGAAGTCAAATCAGCTCAACTCAATTGAAATCAACTGAAATATGAGTCATAGAATCTATGATATCATCATGTCTTCATCCTTTAAATCCTTCATACTTCTTTCCTTCAGAACTTGGTATAAACATATATGTGCGCACGTCTGAAATATACCTTTCTGAGATATCAAGCTTCTCTTCAAATAGAACTCTGGAACCTTCTCCTGAACAGGAACTTTCTCCAAACATTCTTCTTCTTCCTTCTTCTTTCAAAGCTGGAACATAAAGAGAACCTAACAAAGGAAATATAGGAATACCTGAAATAGGAATACCTGTAGGTATGAATCTGCATTCTTTTACATATGGCTTGAAAATAAGTCTTCATGTTTCATCACCCCCCTGGATGACTTAACACTAGTATCCAAAATTCTTCAAAGTATATCAGACTTTATGAAATGTGGAATGTCTTCCTTCTTTCAATAAATCTGATGTTCAGTGATCAATACCTGTATCTGAAACAAAATCTCTAAACCCTTTTATTAGCACTGCGCAGTTGCTAATAGCTTCCACTATAAGTCTTCAGCTTTTCATATTGTAGAATAAGGTTAGCTGATCCTAACATAACAAAACCTTGCTGAAAGCATTTTAGGATTCATAACCTTCTGCAACATAACAAGTATCTTCTTCTCTCTGCAACACAAATCTGATAGAATCTGAATCTTTGACTTACTTCTTCCAATGTTTAAGAATCAAACAAAAGGATAGACAACTGAATCATAAATACTCAAGATTATACATGATCATTCAAGATCAATGATCTCTCCTGTGTAGAATCTGCTCTTATCAAACCTTCATGACTGAATGTTTGATTTACTTCCTGAATGTCTCCAAGTGTCCATGCTTTTCAAAAAGTTGTAAAACTTTTCTACAAACAAAGCCTTTCCAAGAATCTGCAATTCTTACTTGAAACATAAGTGGACATACTTCTCACCTTGAGAACTCCAAAAGCTGCAAGTTGATACTTCATAACTTTCATATTTTACCCGGGTGAAATGTGATAGTACCTGCTTGATCTTCTTTTGGTTAACTCCACTTTTCAATCAAGTGATAGGATCTGATGGAACACATTTTTGAATACAAAGCATGTATTCAAAAATCTAGACAATCATAGAAAGTAGATTCTCCATTGACTAGTACATCAACAAATCTGAATTTTCTGAAGTTTTTGAAAATACTGAGTATGAGGTAACCTTTTCCAAACATAAAACCTCAACGCAAGTCTTCAACATCTGCTACAAAAAACTCTTTTCCCTCAAGAGTTAGATAAAGAAGAAATATACTTCTCTGCAACTTGTCATATACCAAGTAGCTCTGTATTGACACTCCAAGAATTCTTTGAGGGAACATATAAGCTGCCTGCTTAAAAGCTTCAACTAAAACATAACTCATACATATATGAGTTAAAACATATATCTGCTGCTTTTCTTTCTCTCAATGCAATTCTTTGTCAAATCTACTAAATCATGACCAAATGTAATGCAAAACAAGAAACTGCTTCTTCTTTAAACAAGATGTTCTCGTAGACTTGTCTTTGGGTGTAGAGGATAAAATAGGAAAAGTATATGGAAAATATATGAGAAAAGGAAGCCTTACTTTTCTTTTGGAAATGATGGACTTTCTTCTTCTGCATCTTTCTTCCACCTGATGATGTCAACATCTTCAAACTTCTCTTCCATACCTTTTGTTCTCTTCATTTTGAAGTAGCAAACACTCTTGACTTCTTCAAACGAACTTTTCTCTTCCTCTAATGCTAAGAGTAAGAGATAAAACAAACATGGTATATAAATGGAAGTGAATATAGAAACATGTTTTATCATCTCCTCATATCTCTGAATCAAAATTCTGCTTTAAATGTCTGAAACGACTAAATTCACCAATCGTTGTCTGAATGATGAATTGCCCTTCTAGAGTTACCTTCTCTAGATACATTTGTACCTTGATATCCAACCAACTTACAACAGAAAATTGGCTGAAAAAACTCATCTCATCTCTGCACTTGTCTTCTTAGATGAACTTTCTTGCCATGAAAGAGATCTTTCAAATCCCTCTAGAAAAAACCTCTAGATACCTGTTTTGATGTAGCCTTTAACTTTCAAAAGATGAAAGTGTATAAAAGCATTCCTTGAATTTCTTCAAATCTCTTCATAACTTCTCTTCTAAGATATGACCTGCAAATGATAATCTGATAGTAGAAACTGATACCTGTGATTTGATGTTGATCTGATTCCTTCATCTTCTCTAAACCATTGTTCTTCCTTGAATTTGAAGTAGTCTTCTCTTCATCAATCTTGGGTCTTCAAATATTTGCATACTCTTCCAAAAATATTCGGCTGCTAACAGATCATCAACTTCATACTCCACACTGATGAATACACATGTAACTGAAATGTCTAATTCTCAAATCTCTACTCATCTAGATTAAGTGTGTATGTCAAATGTCAAATATTAGAAGATGCTTTCAAATCAAATGTTGTAAATCTGGAATTCTGGGAACCTGAGATATGAATGAGCCTTAATGCATTGATGCCAAAAATCTAAAGTTCTGTAACCAAAACCTTAGTGCTCTGATACCAAATGTTGGAAGTGAGGTAGGCCCTTAGGCTCATGTCACAGGTCCATGGTTCCATAGGTCCAGTATATACAACATTAATACCAGCAATCTTCCATATTGACAAAACATGAACATACCACAACTTAATCATACAAATGATGAGACAAAGATAGAGAAAGAATAGACAACATGTGTAAGGTGTTACGTAAGCCATCATCTACTCATAGTATCATATATACCAATGTTCAATGTACAATGTGGGAGCAAAACTCTCAACCACTCTATGTGATGAGAAATAGATGCATGAGTGAATGTACAATGTAACAAACATATTCAGATGTGTGGGCAGTAATCTGAATATACATGAGATGTGTGACCTTATAGGTTATAGAAGAGTGAATATGAGTGACTGAATGAGGAAGGATCAGTGTGAACGGAAATCCTCAAACTCATGTGAACACACCTTCTCAAACACCTCATAAAATATGCATAAAGCATATACGTACTGTTTCTCTTGTACCTATGTCGAATAGGACTCCTCCTGATATGAACGCCACAGCCTCCATAAACTTCAAGTAGTACCTGTGTGCATAAAGAGAATATGTACCTGAATACTTAACATAAGATGTGAATCTTATGTTAAACTCCATCTAATGTCTTTGAAGTAGCCAGATATCTTCTTGTAGAAGACAATCTTCAACCTAACATCTTCTTGTAGAAGATGATCTTCAAATACGCCATGTAGATGGTCCCATCCAATGTCTTTGAAGTAGCCAGATAGCTTCTTGTAGAAGACAATCTTCAACCTAATATCTTCTTGTAGAAGACAATCTTCAAATACATCATGTAGATGGGCGATCCTCACCTTCAAGCTGCTAATGACCAAGTCTTCTTGCCATGAACAAGAGATAACCTCCTCTCCATGAGGTAGAGTGTGAGAACACCCTTCATCTTCTCCAAGAAGAATCACCAAGAAGAACTCCATAGCTGCTCCTCAACATGCTTCAAGTTAGCACCATGGCTACCCCATGTGCTAGATGAAACACCACCTCTACTGAGGTCCAAGCTCTAGAAAGCTTGTGTTGATCCTAGGTGAAGGATGAATAGAAGTGATCCAAGTATCTTCTTATATAGTATTTTTCCATGATAATAAAGCACTTGAAAAGCATACGATCGCAATGTGAATAAAGCACTCCGCCGTCTGTTGCGTTTTATTTGAAAAATATCCGCGTTCGCTATCGCTTGTGCTTTAATCTAAGAGCATTATATTAAAAGGTGCCGCGCGCTGTCGCCAAGGGGATTTGAACCCTGGTGGGTCGGATAAGAGACAGACGACGTAGCCACGCGCCCATCCCATTTTGGTTAAACAATTATAAAAGTAAACAGTACATGCTGTTCTCACCGCCCGTCTACTTGTCTTGAAAGACTAAGAAGAGCAAGTACACATGCTATTATCTGTGAACAATTCTTGACCAATTGGCATTGTTTCCAACAATGCATACATACGAATCGACAATCTCTGCATTAGCTTCTACATCCTTGGGAGTTGTGCCTGTTTCTTGAAACCTTCCAATCTTCTGGATGTTGAGGGCTAATCTTTTGATCTGAGTGTGTTGACAGGATGCGGGAAGAAGCAAGTATGGACACACATGCAGATCTAGCACTGAGGCAACCCTTCATTTTTTTCAAAAACCCTCACATCATTTTAAAGTGATTCTCATCACGACAAACCCTTGTAAATATCATTTCACCTTTTTGTAGCTCCATTTTGTACAAGCCGAGGAGTCCTCGAGCTTGAGGAGCCTTAGATGTAGTCGCCTGTCAATTTTCATAATTTTTAGATCTCGTTTGGGCCCTCAAACAAGCCCCGGGACCTAATTTTTAACTAGGCCGGACACTAGGTCTGGACAGGGCCAAAGCTAGTCAAAAACTATAAATAGAGCTAGAGAGCTCATTTTTGGGGTTAGCTTCTTGTAGTTTGAGCTTGTATGAGAACTTTCTTGCAATAGAAGTGATTCCATTGTCTTACTCTTTTTGTTCTTACTGTGTGTGCGCGTGTGTGTGTATGTGTGTGCATGCTTGTGTGCTTCTCACTCACGCACTTGTGCTTCCACTTGCTCGTGGTCTTCATACCATCCTCATGTCTTCCCGGATTGACATTAAAGGAGGTGCTACTCATCACTGAGCTACACCAAATTTTGGCGCCGTTGCCGGGGATCGAGCTTTGAGGACGAGCGTGTGATGGTAAGACGTAGAGAGGACGCGTTGGAATGGTAAGTAGTAGGTAAATTTCTGATTTTTCTCCATCTCCATCTTCATCTCCACCTCCTTCTCCACTACATATTCCCTCTTCCTTATCATTCCCTCATTTGTTGTGTGCGAGTTTGAGAGAGAGCGATTGTGCGTGCTTGTATTTGTGTGTTTTTTGCATGTTTCTTGCAGGTGGCAGCTCCATCATCATCTCCAGCAAGCTCAGCAGGTACAGAAATTGTCTGCACAGTCCCCGAGGCGTTGAGCTCGAGCTATCGCGACACTCCGAAAATTTCACCCAATCACGATTCTGAGTGCACCACGACACTGCGCAGGCCTAGAGCTCACAGGAACACTAGATAGAACAGGAAAAGTCACCATATCCCGAGCTATCGCGACACTTCGAGGTATCGCGACACTCCACGACCTATCGCGACACTCCGAGGTATCGCGACACTCCGAGGTATCGCGACACTCTGAGGTATCGCGACACTTCCGACCTATCGCGACACTTCCCACCTATCGCGACACTCCGAGGTATCGCGACACCCCACGACCTATCGCGACACTCCACGACCTATCGCGACACTTCCCACCTATCGCGACACTTCCCACCTATCGCGACACTCCAAGGTATCGCGACACTCCGAGGTATCGCGACACTCCGAGGTATCGCGACACTCCGAGGTATCGCGACACTCCGAGGTATCGCGACACTTCCCACCTATCACGACACTCCGAGGTATCGCGACACTCCGAGCTATCGCGACACTTCCCACCTATCGCGACACTCCGAGCTATCGCGACACTTCCCACCTATCGCGACACTTCCCACCTATCGCGACACTTCGAGGTATCGCGACACTCCGAGGTATCGCGACACTCCGAGGTATCGCGACACTTCCCACCTATCGCGACACCTCGAGCTATCGCGACACTTCGACCCGACCTATCGCGATACACGGCCTTTAACGCATAAAAATTGAGGGTTAATTTTTTTAGTGATTGGAAGGGTAGTTGAGCTTAATTTTAGGCACCTTGGTATAACTTTAGAACCTTGGAAGTGGGCAAAAGGCCTAGAAACCAAAGAGGGATCTCCTGAACCCTGAGTGCCTGTTTTGACCCTTTAGTGCCTGAATGGTCATAACTTGACCATACGAACTCCGATTGATGAGATTTTGGTCTCGTTGGAAAGCTCATTGAGAATCCTACGTGGACCTCGACTGGTTTTTGTAAGAATCATATGCGGGGTTTTAGAACATGCATTTTTAAGTTGACCTTTAGGTGGAACTAAGTGGTTCTCAGATTCAGGGGGTACAGTGAACTACTCCAAGGGGGCTGAAATTATTGAAGTGTGTCTTTCAATTACTTGTGGCAGTAGAGCTATACTAACAGGTGTGCTTTTGCAGGAACTTTGTGCGCGCTCAAGGCAATCCAAAGCAAGCTAGCAAGGGTGAGTACCAAGCTTGGGAGAAGGCTTCCTGGGCTTGTGTAGCAGTTTGGTCGACCAGCTAATTGAGGTTGGAAGATCTCTCAACCCTCCTTTGTCAATTCCTAGCCTAGGCTAAGTACGACTTAGGTGTGGTAATTAACTAGGGCAACATTAGGCACGAATCAAGTCCAAGAGAATTAATCAACCAAGTGCAAGAAAATAAATAGGTCTTAAGTGCGAAAACCCTAAGGGACAAAAGATAAACGGGAATCGATCACTTATCAAGTGCGGAAATTCACTTAAGTACTCCTGACGACGCAATTTCAGACAAGACCATAAACATAATATTCAACTAAAAAGAACAAAGTGATTGGTGCAAAATCAACCTGCGACGAGAGTGTGCTTGGGTTCCAGGGGGTAAATAAATCAGGCATATGAACCTTAGATCAGGCAGACACTTAGGCCGAGACAGACAAAGCCTCAGATCTTCTGAAGCTAGTGTCAATCACACTGCCAGGTCTTGGGCCCAGCAGTTGAGTGATTACCCATACACTCCCAGATCAGAAACAAGCGATTCCGAGATGTCCTATCACATGGAGAGATCAGTAGGTAGTTCAGGGTTGGCTTATCTGGAAAAGCCAGAAGGGCCTTATAAGACTCAATTGGAATATATCAGGACGAATCGTCTAGGTGCTCGCATCTACGAAGACGGACTGAGAAGATCGGTGGTCCAGATTAAGAACCCCGATCAACCCCAGGGATTAGACCACCCAGTAGTCAAGTTTGAGAATGGAGCATACCTAGATAAAGAGGGGACTATTTATGTAGTCACCACTCTTCCTGATAGAACTGATGAGTTTGGAAATGTGATTGCGGAGACCGACATGGGGGATATAGAGCAAGGGAACTTAGAGAGAGAGCCAAGAACTCCCCGTGGTAAATCTGTCTTGACCAGAATCATGACCCCAGAGTGGATTCCACAGGATAATAAAAGCATAGACCTGCTTTTAAACCGAGAAACCGATGAGGCTTTTTGGAGATATAAATCTTCTCAACCTCAGGAAGTGAGTGCCCTCACAATCTATGAGTTTAAAGATCCTGATAGCCCAGGCCAAGTAACCTACCTAGACAATGCATCAGAGAGAATCTTCGTGGTCACTGAGCATGGCAGACATGCCTACACATGGAAGGGTGAATTTGTTTTTCCCCAACCTCCTCGGACTAATGTGTCTTACAGTCACCAAGGAGCTGGGACCTCCCAAGCTCACGGAGCTCAAAGAGATAGAAGCAGAGACAAACCTGAGGTAAGTTTTGCCAACTCCCTGGGACGAGAAAGAACGGGAACAGAAAGGAATAGAGTGGAACCTGAGAGACATAGAACCCCATGGAATCAAAGGAATATTGATGATTTTCCTTTGCCAAGACCGAGAGAACACACCAGGACCCTGCGACCAACTCAACTGGTGAAGTCCATGAAGAACTATTTCGATGGCACGGGAGACCCTTATGACCATGTGGCAGAATTTCGACAGGTGTTGAAAGCTGAACAGGTGGAGGACCTATTCACACAATATAATGCTTTCGGTCTAACCCTTAGGAACACTGCCCTTACGTGGTTCCAACCACTGAATGAGAGGCATTTCAGAAACATAGACCAACTCTTAGAGGCATTTATTGTTGAGTTTTCTAAGAGTGGAATCAGGCATAACACCTCCTCACTAATTCACAGCTTCAAACAAACACCTCAAGAGACGGTCAGACTAGCTGGAAGAAGATTTAGACAATACCTGGAGAGATGCCCGATGCCGGAGTTACCCACACCAGCCAAACAAGTGGCCTTGTTCCTAGATGGATTGCTGAGCACTAAGCTCAGGTCGTATGTGTACCTGAAGGATCCCAGAACGATAGAAGAGTGCGTGCGCATGTGCATAGACATTGAGGACAATCTAGGTGAGGAATTAGAACTATCAAAAATCTATAAGGATTCGGATAGCTCTAGTAAACAGACATCTGGTCAATCCACATCCATCGAGGAACTTGCAGAGAAGGTAGCCCAAAAACTAGGTGTCTCTAGCAAGCAAATTCCGAGATTTGCCCCAGTTAAGCGGTGTTACAATTGTGGCGGTGAACATATGGCAAGTGTATGCCCCATTATGGCCCAACCCCAGGCGAATCCTAGTAGCCAGTACTGCACCATAGAGCGCAGGTACACCAATCACGCGGCACAAGACTGCCCATATAACAAACAAACTGTTAGGCAAAATTATCCTCAGCCATATCCACAACATGGTAGGTACCAGAATCAGTACCCATCACCACAATACAATAGACCACAACAAACTTATCAGCCACCTTATCAAGGGCAGCAGAGACCTCAACCAGTCCTAGTGCAGCAACCCCCTGCTCCAACCAATGTGATCCCAGTGAAATATGCATCTACTGAAGAAAATCCGAATAGAGCCATAGTTCCAGTCACCCCATTGCTATCAGACAGTGATCCAAGTGACCATAGTTTTGACTCCACACATATTGATAGCCCACATGCTTACTACATGCAGTCACCCGAGCATAACGAGTCATACTATTATGAGGACCCAAGTGAAAATAGTGGGGAACCTGAGTATTCTAATGTTATGTACACAAACCCCAACTCTAGACCTCAACCTAGGCAGGTACTACCTCCATTTCCTAGAGGACCATGCTTCAGGTGTCAGGGAGATCATCTTATACGTGATTGTCCACTGCCTGCCCCTACACAGCCTCAACCAGTAACCGTTCAGGGCTTCTGTCAAGACTGCGGGAAAGAGCATCTCCTACGAGATTGCCCGAAGAACCCTAATAACATGCCTAAAATCACTCCTATCAATGTTGTTGGGTTAGTTGTAGACTCCACAGGGAGTGTGACTTCCACAGCACCTGTGCAGGTGATCACCAGGGCCCAGGCACTTCAACAACACCAAGGTGTGGGTCCCGAAAAGAGCCCCGAGGTGAGTGAAACAGAGAGCATACCCAAAAAGAGAACTAGCGCCTGGAAGGACAGTCGTGAAAGAATGAAGAGGCAATGGGCAAAAAAGATAAACGAACTTGAAGAAAGCGTGAGAGAAACCAAGGCAAAAATCACAGAAATCACATCTCAACCGCACTCCCACACACTTCCACCACTACCATCCCCATCACCCTCCAATTCTCCACCCTCTAACACACCCCTCGTAACCCACCCACCACCCCGAGTAGGATCAGTATTAGCTGACCCCACTCCTGAAGGCTTGGACATGATGTTCAAGGCCTACCAGGCTCGACTTCAAGAAGGGCCAACAGCTGCAAACCTAGACAAGAGTTACCCTAGAGCAGATTTAGAGATTGAACGGATGAAAATGTGCATGAAAATGGTAGAACAAGCTCAAGCTATACTTGAGACTAGTCAAAAGTTCAATCAGACGAACTCTGTCAAGCAGGATTTGCATTTCCAAGGCTTACTAGAAAGATTAGAGCAGTTGGTAAACAAATCACAAGTTTCTTTACCTCCACAGGCTCAACCAGTTGTTGAAAGAGGAAGCTCACCACAAATGGGAGCTTATGTCCCTAATTCTACGGATACTGGAATACCTCCTTCAATACAACAGTACTCTCCAGAGTTCTTGCAGGAAATACAAGAAGAGAAATGGGCCAAGGAGAAGGGTGATTCCCCTCCCATTCCGGAGATTGATGATCTTCGTGATCAATTTCCCCAAGACATTCCCTCTATCTATGGGGATCAAGCAGAGCAACAAGAGGATGAGAGATTAGATTTTGAATCTAATTCTTTACAAGAGTTGCCTCATTTCACAGGCCCATGGGAATCTGAATCTCTCCAGATCAGAGCTCCCACGATATTGGTAAGAAATGAAGACTCAGTGATTCCCAGGAACACTGATGTTGTGAAGAACACTAAGGTTCAATGTCACCTCACTGTAGAGGAACTCCTCAAGGCAAAACCGGAGCTCTGGAATCATGTGAAGGATCAGGTTCCAGAACTTGAATCCGATGCACCAAAAGTAGGCTCTAAACAAAAAATACCCGAGGTACCTCTCGACAAGATAGGAGACATGAGCGAAGGTGAAGAAGGTAACACTTATCTTCCGATCACCTATCAAGGTTACACAACCAAAGCAATTGTGGATTCGGGTGCGGGTGTTGCGATTGCGACTACCTCCTTGTGGAAGCGATGGGGCAAACCCACCTTAAGACCAACGAGAATGAAACTTCAAATGAAAGATGGTCATTTTGAAAGACCTCTCGGATTGCTTGAAGGGATAACTCTAACCACTTGTGGTGTAGAGTTTGAACATACGTTTGCCATATGTGACTTTGAGAAGAATAATGTTTACGAGATGATCCTAGGAAGACCCTTCCTACGACAATTACAAATAGTACAAGATTGGGGAACCAACTCCTTGTACTTACAGCACTTAGGGGTCACCACCAAGGTCAATCTGAAGGATCACACCTTCAGAGATGTACCACCCCTACAGTGGAATCCTATCCACAAAGCGAAAGAAGACTCTATCTCCGTGCATTCTGGAAGTTCACCTGAACCATCCTGGTTGCATGAAGATACTCACTTGTGGATGTGCAAGGTCGCAGAGGAAGAGGAAAAGCGCCTAAAAGCGAGAGAAGAAGGAACTTCCCCAGGAGATAGACCAATAAAAGACCCAGCCTATACACCAATGATATTTCCAGATGAAGAATTTGAGCCTCATGGTTGGGCAGAAATCTTAGCTACCATGGACATTGCAGTCAATGAGGAACAATGGACACCCCATTGTGATGAGGAGGGTTATGATATTTCAGTGTTCATGTGTCAGCCCTTGTTGGAAGAGTGTGATCCTAGTGAGTTCATAGAAGAAGAAGAGAATGACGATGATCTAGAATCCATTGTGATGGATACATACTTTGACTCAGAGGAACACTACTTAGAAGACCTAGGGGTGTTAACCCAAAAGGAAGAAGAACCCCTTGCGAGTATTAAAACGATAAGTTCAAAGAAAGGAAGTGAAGGAGGTCAAAAGAAAAAGAAAAGGAAAGCAGTGAGACAAGAAGAGGAAGAATCATTGTTTGAAGTACCAGAAAATTTCAAGAAATATGAAGTGGAAGACCGGAAAATTTTGGTACGAATGCCTAAGAGAGAGGCCATTATAGGAGAAGCATATGACAATAAAGAAAAGACCCAAAAAATTGTAGTGACCATTGAAGGGAACGAAGAGCGATGTACGTACATAGGAGACGACCTAAGTGCAGAAGAAGAAGCAGAGCTTGTAGCTCTATTAAGGGAATATAGGGATGTGTTCGCATGGCATTATAGAGACTTGAAAGGAGTAGATCCAGAGATTTGCTCTCATACGATTCCGATGACCGCTGATGCTAAGCCCACCAAACAAAAACCCTACACATATAATGACAATTATGCGGCCAAAATAAAAGAGGAAATTGACAGGCTGATTGAAGCCGGATTCATCTATGAGATTGAGCACACTGAATGGGTGTCCCCCATTGTAGTGGTGCCCAAGAAGAATGGGAAATTGCGAGTGTGCATTAACCTTAAAAAAGTCAATGCCGCTACGATCAGAGATAGCTATCCACTTCCAATCACTGAACATCTTTTGGAGCGTGTTGCACGCAAGGAAGTTTACAGCTTCCTTGATGGATTTTCAGGTTACAACCAAGTAGCCATTGCCCCCGAAGATCAACACAAAACGGCCTTTGCCACAGAATGGGGAATCTTTGCATTTCGTGTGATGCCATTTGGGCTCACCAATGCACCTGCAACATTCCAAAGACTCATGTGTCATGTCTTCAAAGAGTTCTTGCGGAAGAGCTTAGAAGTATATGTGGATGATTTATGCGCCCATTCCCAAGAAAGAAGTTACCACATCCCTGAGCTCAGGCAAATCTTCAACAAGTGTAGAGATTATCGAGTGTGTCTGAATCCAGAGAAGTGTGTGTTCATGGTACGACAAGGTAAGATCTTAGGTCACATCGTTTCTAAGAATGGAATTTCAACAGATGAAGACAAAGTGAGAGCAATAGCAGAGTTGCCCAGACCAAGGAATGTTAAAGAGGTACAAGCCTTTATGGGCCATTGTGGATATTACCGTAGGTTTATCCACATGTATGCCATCATAGCTAAACCTCTTTATGGGTTGTTAACAAACTTTGAGTGGAACGAGGAATGCGAGAATTCTTTTAACGAGCTGAAAAGACGTTTGTGCACAGCACCAATATTGACTACTCCGGATTGGAGCAAACCCTTTCACGTCCATGTAGATGCCTCCAATCATGCAATAGGATGTGTGCTAGCACAACCCACAGGTGAAGGAAACCTAGATTTACCGATAGCATATGCTAGTAGGCAACTAAATGCAGCTGAACGAAATTATACCACGACGGAAAGAGAAGGCCTAGGTATGGTATATGCTGTGAAGAAGTTTAGACACTATCTATTGGCCAATAAGTTCAAGTTTTTCACTGATCATCAAACTTTACTATATTTGGTCAATAAACCTTGCAATACAGGCCGCTTAGTAAGATGGTTCCTCTTACTAATGGAATACGACTTTGAAGTGGTTGTCAGGAAAGGTAGAACCCATCTTAGGGCAGACCATCTTTCTCGCATCACTTCAGGAGAGCCACCGCAAGGAGTGTCTGATGAATTGCCCGATGCTTATCTGTTCAATTTAGAAGTTGTTCCTAAATGGGCAAATAAGTTGGTACCAGTCCTAACCTTCGGGCCTGCAAATAAAAATGTTAAGACAAGCAAAGAGGAAATTGTAAAATCGCTAAAGTATCAAATATTAGCCGGAAGTATGTACAAGCAAGATAACGAGGGCGTATTAGCTTGTTGTGTCGAGGATGATGAACATGCTAGTTGGCTGCAACAAGCCCATGAGGGACTGCTAGGGAATCACTACTCTAAACAACGAACCTTGCAGAATCTAAAACGCTTAGGAGTGTATTGGCCTAGCATGGACAAAGAAATACAAGAGTGGATCCAGAGCTGTCTAGGGTGCCAGGAGAGACCCCCAGTGGAGCATGCCACTCTTTATCACATGTCATTAATCCCAGATTGGAGTGCTCCACTGGTCGAGTTCATGAGAACAGGAACATTACCCAATCAGGCTAGTGTTGCAAGAAAACGGAGCATGGAGCAAGAGGCTCAAGACTATGCTTTAGTAGGAGACAACCTGTATCGAAGAGGCAAGGATGGTTACCTAAGACTGTGCGTACATGAATCAGACTACTTGAAAGTCTTAGAAACGGCACACAGCGGTGCTGCAGGTGGACACTTTGGGCCTGACAGAGTGATTAAGACTATTCTATTCTCAGGACTGTGGTGGCCCACTCTTCATATGGATGCACATACTTATGTGAAGAGTTGCGACACATGCCAACGTACCCAATATCCGATAAGAAAAGATGAAATGCCATTAAGACCAATGATGGGAGGACGTGCGTTTTCAAAGTGGGGTATAGACTTTGTCGGTCCCATCAACCCCCCAGCTAGGAACTCCCATGCAGAATACATTATTGTAGCCACAGATTACCTTACGAAGTGGGTGGAAGTAAAGGCCACGACAAAGAATGATGCTCAAACAACGGCTAAGTTCTTATTCGAAAATGTGTTCACTAGATATGGGTTACCAATAGAGTTAGTTAGTGATAGAGGTACACACTTCTTGAATGAGGTCATTGAAAATCTCCTTCAAGAATTCATGGTGGTACATAAAAAGTCTGCACCCTATCACCCACAAGCTAACGGACAAGCCGAGAGCACGAATAAGATCCTGTGTAACGTATTGACGAAACTGGTCAATAATAAACGCTCTGATTGGGACAAACAACTTCACCATGCTGTTTGGGCATACCGAGTTGCCTACAAAACGGTACTCAATGCCACCCCATTTCAGATGGTCTTCGGACAGAATGCAGTGTTACCACTAGATTTCCTAATCCCAGCTTTAAGAGTAGCACAAGAGCATGAGTGGAATGGACATGAGTTGTCCTCTAGGATCTTAGATCTAGAGCGTTTAGGTGAGACGAGGCTACGAGCAGCAGCAGGTATCTATGCTGCAAAGAAACGGCAAAAGGCATACTTTGATGCCCATGTGAAGGATAAGGGCTTGAAGGCAGGAGATCTAGTGTTAGTCTACACATTGAAACAACACGCAAGAAAGCTAGAAAAGAGAGGCTACGGACCTATGATCATTAATAGGATCTCCACGAGTGGAGCAGTACAACTAGCCACTTTAGAGGGGGAGGTCCTCCCAAACTATATTAGCGGATGCAGAGTCAAGCTGTATCAGGAACCCCTCACGGAGGAGATGCTAAGCCGACTCAATATTGCTAAGCAACGTAAAGAGGAGGAAAAACGAATTCGAGAAGAGGCACAGGCAGAGGCCTTAGAGCGTATCAAACGAATGAAGTTGAGAAGACAAGGAAGGGACCAGCCTATGACTAACACTGAAGAGTCTCCAGGCTATCACATGGCCATGTGTGAGGCTTCAGGTGAACGTATCCATAAGATAGTGGACCGACGACCTTTTGTGACCCTAGAAATAGGACAAAGAGACAGCACAACAAGTGTGAGGGCTTTAATTGATTCAGGAGCAACCACAAGTGCAGTTCGGCTTTCTTATTGCCAGCAGCTGCAATTGGAGGTAAAACCCATAGAAGCCTATCTGATAGGATTAGGAGGTGTTGAAACCCCCTGCATGGGAGAGGTGGATCTTCCCCTCTACATACAAGAGGTCCTCATGCCAGTAAAAGTGCTAGTGTGTGAAGACGAGGATCTGACCGAACCGCTTATCTTGGGTCAAGACTGGATCTATGATCACGCAGTCAACCTGAACCTAAGAAGTGGACTTCTTCAGGCTTGGGTAGGCCAAAGTCGTCTCACGATTGAATTAGAAAATCAAGCACTCAAACCAATAGAACAGGCACCAACTCCTGGTCCATCCAGGAATCCACACGAAGATAACCACGTTGTGCTTGTCCAAACTTCTATGGTGCAGAGGAATGTCAATCTTACTGAAGGTTCAGGAGCCAAGAAGGAGTTCCTAATTGATCCAAAGAAGGTTCTAAACGAACGGACCGAACATCACTCTATACGAAGGAGACCGCTGATCAAGAGGGAGGAGCGCCAACCCGCGCAACATGGAGCATCTCGTGGCGTGAAGCAGATCTGGATACGCAAGGATGGGAGACCCATAGCTCCAATAGCAGATTCTCAAGGAGACAAGAAACGAGCCTCACCATCAAGGAACAAAGCTAAGAAGCCCCCTAGGATAACCCCTAGGCACACCATTTCTATTTGGGTTCCTAAGCGGTCAATGAAGGCCACCCCTAATGCTAGACAGATATGGGTGCCCAAGGCTAGCTTACAAGCCCAAATTACTTCACCTTCAGGCACTAGGATGAAGCAGCTTTCACAAGCACTCTTGGCCAACAACTCAGAATGTGACAAGATACCTACACCTCTCACTGTCCCCACTCCCATCAACCCTAGGAATGTCTGGAAATGGGTGCCCACAAGGTCCCAAATACATCACACTCTCAAACCGAAATCTTCACGTGTCCTTAGCTCTAAGAGCTACTACTTACCTATCAAAGTGTGGAGAATTAAACTGTGTACTAAACCCCCTGACCCTAATCTGTAAATCCGTCCACACTAACACAAAGCATTCCGAGCCCATTGCATCACCAAAGTATGCATCTAGGACGACAATGACCTCTAATCACCACTCACACATATCATAAACACCTCACCACTAACCACTGACCTCCGGATTTGTCATGTTAGTATTGTGAAGGGAACACCATTACATCTTGTTTCCTATGCAACACTAATGTGCCTTTCGTCTTCCAGCAGATAAGCAACCTACTCTCATGGCAACAGCGGCAGGCACAAGCTCTCAGGCAGGATCTGGTGCTCCTATCAATTGGGATGCCATGCCAGTGGAAGCTCCACCAACAGCTAGGCCTGAAGAATTCTTGAATGTGCGAAGGATTCCTATTCCAGATCCACCCAGTGGACTAACCGAAAGAGTAAAAGGGCACTCCCATTGGTTCAATGAAATGCCAAGGGATTTGGGAGACGCAGATCACATATGGGAGTCCAAGATGGAGTGTGGAGGGGTTTGGTGGACCTTCCAATTCTTTTCAAGAGAATTTGAGACCTTACAGAATGCAGCTCCACTTCAAGATATCTGGCAAAAGGCAGGACTACAAGCTTACTTCAGTGCAGCTCTACCTAAACCTGACTTCCTCAGGTGCTACTACTTGATTGCTACGTTGAAACCTACCGGGGATAAAGATCATTCAGGCACATTCTGGGTGCCCTCCTTATCCAATCTGGAGGAGATGAGGAAGTTTGAATTAAATGTAACGTTAATCAGGGAAGCCCTTCAAATGTATGGAACTCATGTGCCTTCAGATCGCGACCCTTTGATACCAGAATCAATGAAAAGCAATAGAGTCAAGAAGCTCAAAGAAATGTGCGCCCTCACCCCCAACATCGCCATACCTCTGCGGATGTGCCTCCAGCACTTCGCATTTCCCGCTCAGGACCGTTTCACTCAGCCTCACAAGAAGATATGGTACGGGTTGTATTTAGCAGAGACCGGAAGCTTGCCCATCAAGATGCCGGTATGGATCTTAGATCAGGTGTATGAGGCAGGCAAGCGGGGGGTGAGGAAGCCCACTTTACATGGGTGTTGTGCGTTGACGAGAATCGTCTACAGATGTCTGGCATATGATGTGCCAGTTGCTCGAGCCCTAAAATATGCACACCTGGAGCTGTTCAAAGGGCGAAAGTCAGGGAGTCAGCCTGCAAAAAGAATGCGTGGATCCCTTTCACAGGTCCTGATCCCTCCAATAACCACCGCCGAAGTCTCCACTAGAGAGGAAGCCCAGGTGGCACCTATCACAATCCATCTCCAGGAGTCTCAACCAAGAGAGGTGGTACAGCCCACTCCTTCTGCCCCTCCGCTACCTACCGATGCAGAATTTGCAGCGATGGCCACCTTCACTGAGGACCCAAATTTTGATTTTGAAACATTTCTGCAGACGGCTCATCTATCAGACAGTGAAGGTTGCCCTGACAATGTCGATCCGGGGGCATCAACCCAAAGAGAACATGCACGAGGCGAGACAAGCAGTGTACAGGAGATAGGAGTGGCACAACTTCCTCAAAGACTAAGCACACAAGCTCAGGAGAACGCACCAAGAGATAACCCGGAAGAGAGTGAAGACGAAGCCCCTGCATATACGGCACAGCTCAAACGACCATACCAAACAATCAAGCAGGTACAACGACGCCATAAAATGTCAGAAGAAGCAAATAGGGCCCTAGTAAACCAGATGTTACACTCAGAGCATATCGACCCCCAGTTTGTAGAATCGCTAAATCTTTTGGCGGACACCTGTGGCATCAGTGAAGCAATGAGAACCTTGGTCTATCAAGAGAACCCTGCTTATGATCAAAGAAGAATTGATACACGGCCGCGACAAGGAAAGATGATTCAGATGGAAGTATCTACCGCGTTAGCTACGTCCACATCAGAAGATGTTCACATAATTAGCCCTAGGCCCAACGATGAACCGGAGGACATTACGCATGCACCATCCCCCCCATCTTCTCCTATCCCACCCTCAGAGCCTCTCTCCACGTGTCTTTCTACACAACCATTCTCCTCCTATAGTGAGACCATTGTACACACCCCCGTGTCCACTTTCCTTCCTTCACCCTCATCCATCTCTGTCACTCAGATTTTTGAACCCCAATTAGGTCACCCTTCCTTCCCCCATGCCTTTGGACAACCATCTGTCACTAGTCAGACTCTTTCCATATCTTTACCCTCCACCCCTCCATTTCCTCCCTCCCAAACTCTACCTACCCCATCCCTTGTAACTGCCTCGGGCACCACACTAATCACCCAACCCTCCTTCTGGACCCAACTTGTAAACATTCTTCAACAGGTTGATGAACATAAGAAAAAGTCCCTTCCCCAAATTCACTTCCCCACATTCACAGCCACCACTATCACACCACCCACCATCCCGGTGTTCACATTTCACGAATCACACTCTCTCATGTCCGATCCCATGGACATCTCACCATCCGCTGGGTCACCCACTACCACTGTTCTCACAACACCATCACAGGTTATTACACTCACATCACCACTTCCACACACGATAGGCACAACATCCACTTTTCCCATTCCCACTTCCCAACCCCCTGCATCTTCCATCCTTACCCCCGCATCCACCTCATTTAGTCTTGCACTCGACACGATGCTCGAAGCTGCCACTCAGCTTAAGCAGGAATATACATTATTGGAAGAAAATACAAAGAGCTTTGCACCCTCTCAGCAACTCTCCAAGAGCGTGTCAATGCTTTGGAGTTCAGTCATACGGAGTCACAAAGCAAGATATCCGACCTCGAACAGGCAATTGCGCAACTCGAAGCGAGGCATATGGAAGAGAGCAAAGCCATGGAGGAACAACTGCGAGATCAAATGGGCCGCAATGCAAGGCTTCAACGAAACATGGCTTTGCTACGACGACATCTGGCAGCAGCGCAAGAAGAGAACAGACGGCTTCAACAACAAAACCAAGAGAACCTCGAGGCGGCCATGGAGAACACCCCGGGAGCACCCATAGACCCGGTTAAATTTCAAGCTGTTCCCTCAGAAAGCATACAACAAATCTTGGAAACTTATGCCAATCTTTTAGAAGCACATGATCAGCTTGCCGACCAGCTGAAGGACCTACAGAGACCCCAAGAGTCTACACCACACCGACAGGAACCTAAAGAAATGACCAACGCTGCTACTTCAACCGAACCTGAACAGTCAACGACCAACGACGTACTGGAGTTACGGCAACAGATCGCAGAATTAAAATTGAAGTTGATGCAGTACGAACGACCTCCTTCCCCACCAGAGCAACCGTTAGAAGAAGAAGCAGTTACTATTCCAATGGAGGAAGCATTCGACGACACCTACGAGCCTCAACCATTCCCAGGAGGACGCGTAACAGAAGAAGGTCAAGATACCTATGAGGAACCCCCATCGGCATGGATGAAACAGGTAGAGGAAATGGGGCAAACTCATCAGGAACGGATATCCACTCAGATGCTGGCAATGAAGGCCATTGAGGACACCATCCTTCACTCAGAGTACTTCAGGCACATTGCCCCTAGACGCCTTATAACTAGCTCAGAATTACAATACAAGCCCTATTTTGTATTGTTGGCCGACTACAATGCAGAAATCAAAAGGGTCACCAACAAGTGCCCAACATTTGCCACACAGTTCGAACCAGAAGATATACCAGAAGCGGCACGAAAAGGGGCCATATTCCAACCAACTTGGAGGCAGAAGTTACTCGAAACTTACCCAGAAATGCTTCGAACATGGGATCACGCCCCCATGCATTTGAAGTACAATCCGTGTTTTGGGCCAGTGCAAAGACGCAGATCATGGAAAGCTTTTGCCATCAAGGTTCATAATAACGCAAACTGTAAAGAATGGCTCAATTACCCCGCCATCGCCCCCCCAACCGGTACTCCCACAGTGTCATACATGATCGCAACCATCAGACATTGGATACCACGCCTCCACCCTATGCCAGATGTGGCTGCCCAGATGATGCTCAAGATCTTCGATATGATGCAGGTCGTACTCAAAAATTTTCGCAATGTATGTCGTATTCAACCTCCTATTCCCGGGTTTATTAATGGTAACTACGACCTGCTATATGATATGAGCACAACCCCGAGCATACGAGTGGCTTACGCATGGCATGCACGCATAAGATATCTCCCTGCCTGCTACAAGCAAACATTCGACGATATGTTCACCACGGGGTTTTGGGAAGCACATTCAGAGGTATTCGCGCCACGGCCTACGCATTTACTCCATCTCTTTGCAAGCGAGCAAACAATGCATTCCGAGCTTTACACGATGCCACGACCTGACATGCCTGGTACAGTTGATTGGGAGGCTTTGCAACGAGACCTAATCAGAGGTTTAAGAATCAAAGAACAAGAATTGGCAACCGACCTCCTGCAAAAATACATTGATCAAACGGTGGAAAAGAGGTCTGTCAGAGGCGACAGACCCTAGGGGGGGGAGAGTGTTGACAGGATGCGGGAAGAAGCAAGTATGGACACACATGCAGATCTAGCACTGAGGCAACCCTTCATTTTTTTCAAAAACCCTCACATCATTTTAAAGTGATTCTCATCACGACAAACCCTTGTAAATATCATTTCACCTTTTTGTAGCTCCATTTTGTACAAGCCGAGGAGTCCTCGAGCTTGAGGAGCCTTAGATGTAGTCGCCTGTCAATTTTCATAATTTTTAGATCTCGTTTGGGCCCTCAAACAAGCCTCGGGACCCAATTTTTAACTAGGCCGGACACTAGGTCTGGACAGGGCCAAAGCTAGTCAAAAACTATAAATAGAGCAAGAGAGCTCATTTTTGGGGTTAGCTTCTTGTAGTTTGAGCTTGTATGAGAACTTTCTTGCAATAGAAGTGATTCCATTGTCTTACTCTCTTTGTTCTTACTGTGTGTGCGCGTGTGTGTGTATGTGTGTGCATGCTTGTGTGCTTCTCACTCACGCACTTGTGCTTCCACTTGCTCGTGGTCTTCATACCATCCTCATGTCTTCCCGGATTGACATTAAAGGAGGTGCTACTCATCACTGAGCTACAGAGTGCCTCCACAAAGATTGGCAAGTAGGCAATCCTCATCTCGCCACCCCTCTCATCGATAATTGAAGAATCAAACAATTGCACTCATACATCATATGTTTAGCAAAAGTTGTACTTAGGATTTGATAAATTGACAAAGAATGTATCAAAATTTACATAAGCACTACTTTTGAACCTCTTCTTCAACCCTTGTTTGGTACAGTTTCTTCTTACCTTGAAATTGTTTGGTTTAAGTGCAAATCTTTGGTTTAATTTTAAATCATTGGCACATTTTAAAACATTAAAATTGGACTTCAATGGGATTGTAGAATCGATAGTTGAACATAAAGGAAGGGTTAAAAAATAAGTTCAAGACATTGTTAAAATTGTTCAAACCAAATCAAATCAAGATATAAAAATGGATGAATTATTTAAGAACATGATGCATGAAACTCAAGGTCAAAAAGTTGTTGAAACTCTATTAAGGGACAAAGGAAAGTGTACATGAGTGAATGTCACGAATTACTTAGATACGTTCGAAGAATTAGCCAAGCTTCATGGCTTACCTGATTCTAAATGGAAAACATATCTAGAGTTACATAAATAATTCTATCGAGAGGATTATAGCCAACATAGCAGAGCGGGTTTCATGAAATGGGTTAGTTCTCCAAAACCTCAAGTTTCTATTACTCAACTTCATAGTGAGTTTATGAAACGATTTTCCCAACTACCTAAAAATGATAGGGTAGCCCTTACTCTAGACATAGTCTTATATTTCCTTAAGAGTTTATCCGTGGATGTAAGAATAGAGGTTGAACAAAGACTTGAGGAACCGAGTAAATGTTACGGACTTACAGATGATTGGGCCATTGTAAAGACATTGGTTGAAGCGATTGCTCATATGAAGCAACACCAATCACTTCTTTATGATTCAATACCTAATCCATCTCCTAGTTATTCCCCTACTCATGAACCTAGAGATACACATATAGCTTCTAAGGTTGAGCCAATTGCATCTACATCTAAAATTCTAAATGCAAATTCATGAAATAATGTCAAAGGAGGTATCTTGGTTACAAAATGTAGTGCATGCATTGAATTTACAAGATAAACCCTCTATACAAACTCAACCTACTATATATCCTCAACCTATTTCAAATCTTAATCCTCCAATAGTACCTCAACCTATTCCTCAATCGACCAATCAAAGGAATTTCAATGAGCGAAGAACTCCCAATATTAGGAGATGTATCTAGTGTGATGCAACATATCATCTTACCTATACGTGTGAAGCCTTGAAGGAAGCTAAAGAACAACGGCTTGTTATTGACATTGATGTTGTGCGACTATAGAACGCATCTTCCTTTAGTTGCTAATTGGGGAAAGGGAGGAATGCAGAAACTTTACGAAAATCTTTCTGAATCTAAGAAAGTATCTTCTGCTATCAAAGTAGAGTGTGTAGATAGTGATTTAGAATCCGAGCAATCTAGAGAAACAAGAAACTACTCTATTGAAGCTCTAATTAAATCAAGAAATGACATTATGCAGAAGACTCCTTGGAATTCACCCGTAGACCAATTCTCTATATATTCGCATATTGTGAATGTTGAAGAAAAGAGAAAGCGGAATGATGAACAAAACATAAATGATTCAGGAAGAAGGGTTACTAGGAGCAAAATGAAAGAGGAACCAAAACCAAAGAAAGTACAATTTGAACAAGGCAAAAGTTCCAAGGCAAATGAACAAAGAAGAAAAGAAATTAGAGAGGGAAAACAACCTATGATCAATGAACCAAAAGAAACTTCAAAGAAATCGAAAGAAACTCCTAAAAAAAGAAAACCAAACTGATGAAAAACAAGAAAAGAAACCAAAAGGAACTCCTAAAGCTATTCTCATATCGGAACTAGAACAAAGATTGATGCAAAAGAAATATTATATGAAATCTTGTTGAAAAGTTCAGTAACTATGACAGTTGAACAAATATTTTCAATTGCTAAAGTTGAGTTTAAAGAAAAATTCATTAAATTAATAAAAAGAAAGAGATTCCCTCTTACACAAGAGGTGGAAATGCAAGATGTTGCTGATGTAACTCATTTAATGCAAGAGTCTCTTTCTTCTGATTCAGATGATGAAGAGGAAAATACTTGTAAAGTCAACAAAAACTTTTTAGGTCCAATTATGCCAGATGATGAAAGCAAACTTTCAGAGAGTAACTTTAGGAAAAGCTTTTGGGCAAGAGGCACACCTAAGATGAAGATTAATTTAGGTGACCAAAAGAAATCATATTCTGCTTTGGCTCTAATTGATTATGGGTCTGAGATTAATGTGATTTTAAAAGAGCTATATGACAAGTTTAAATGGCCAATAGATAAAAATCATGGTTGGATTATGAGAAGTGCAGACAATGGATGTGGTTCGCTCTTAGGAGCATGTGCAAATATATCTCTGATGATAGGTGGAATCTCTGAGACATTTCTCTTTTTCATTCAAGACAATTGCTCTTATGAGATTATCTTAGGTCAACCATTTATATGCAAGGCTAGAATGGAAACCAAAGTTATGGATGATGGCTCTGCATATGCGAGAATTAGATCTAAGGATGATTTGCAACCACTCCAAGTAATGATAGTAAGTCCAAATCACATACAAAATCGAGAACAAATTAGAAAGACTCCCATCCGTTCTCACGAGAAGGTATGCAATGATCATATGGCTCTTCATGAATTCGGAACCTATTTTGATCAAAATTTTGCCTAGATGCCATTGTTGAGCAAGACAACAGCCATCCTTGGATTAATGTCTCACATCCATCGGTAAATACTTTAGATAGTTTTGTACTTTATTTTCCTTCATCATATTTGTAATCTATTCGTTATAAAGAAATTCCTTAAAAAATTATGAAAAATTATAAAAAATTTTACAAAGGAAAAGGATACATTTCATCTGATGAACATATCGAACATGTGATTGAAACTTCATCCACATTCTCATTACTTGAAGAACTTCAAAATATTTTGCATGAAAAAGAAACATTTAGATTTGTGCTCTTAAATTCAATTGATGAATATGAACTTATTGTTGAATTTGTTAGGAATTAAATTAATAATGAAGCCAAAGTTGACACAAAATATAAAACTGCTGATAAAAAGATTAAAGCTATTGCCCATTACCAAAAGGGAGTGAAGAGAAATTCAAACAGGTCTCAAAAGATCCTTGTTTATGAGAGCGTACAAATATTGGTCATACATTTACATATGAAACTTTGAAATTAATCAAAATAGGAAATGATGATCAACTTTTGTTACCTGCTGAACGTGACTTATTCCAAAGAGTTATTAAAAATCATGGAAAGGATTTTTCATTATATCCTCATGAGATAGGTTGTGCCGACCCACAACTTGTACCTCCAATGATTATCTTTATTGTACCGCATATCCCATGGAATCTACGTCCTATACCAGTCTCAAAAGCTCATTTACCTGAGCTAATGAGGCTACTTAAGGAAAAGATTCACATGAGGATTCTTGAGCCATCGTTTGCACCTTACACTCAAATAGGTGGTTCATAGTACCTAAGAAAAATGGCAAATTATGATTTATACAAGATTTACAACCTATGAATAAAGTTACAATTAGGAATGTAGGAACTGGTCCTATTGTAGGAGAATTCGCAGAAGCATTTGTTGGTCATGCTATCTATTCAATGGGAGATTTATATTTTGGCTATGATCAATTTCAACTTGCTATTGAAAGTAGGGATATCATGACTATGAAAACTCCTTTAGGCTTAGTCCGCACTTTGCCACAAGGATCTACTAACTCAGTAGCATACATGATGAACGCCAGGAATACGATTTTTACATGAATTCATTCCTAATGTAACCATGTCATTTATAGATGATATACCTATAAAAGGATGTGATGAGAATGCAAAAGATGAAACTCTAGATTCTTTTGGCTATAGAAAATTTATTGTAGACCATATCTCTGATTGTGAATTGATTTTTAAGAGATTTGAAGAGGTTGGTCTTACATTTTCAATTGAGAAGTCTACTTCTTGGTGTTGATGAGGTTCTCATAGTTGGTCATTTATGTGGGCATTATGGTCAGAGACCATATCCACCTAAGGTTAATGCCATAAACAAGATTTCTAAAACATGTAGCAATATTCGTGAAGTGAGATGATTTCTTGGTGCTTGTGTGTTTTATTCAATTTGGATTCCTCACTATGCACATGTTGCTAACTCTTTATATGCATTATTAAGAAAGAATCGGAAGTTTCTATGGACAGAAGAGCATTCAAAAGCTATGAGGAAATTAAAGAAATTGCTTCTTAATGCTCCTATTTTAAAATGTGTGGATTATTTTGAACAAAAATCCATTATCTTAACAGTCGATACGAATCCCATAGGCATAGGATGGGTTATTGGTCAGGATGATGAAGAGGGAAAAAGATATGCAGTTAGATTTGGAGCTAAAATATTACATGAAACTCAAAGAAATTATCCTCAAATTAAACGAGAACTCTGGGGTTTAGTCACCGCGTTAAAAATTGATAAAGAATATTTTATTTGAGCAAATGTAATTGTAGAGACAGACTATTTACCACTTATAGGAATGATAACAAATTGTTCATCACCTAATATTGCTATGCTTAGATGGATTTCTTACATTAAATTTATAAATCTGGTTTTAATACAGATCTTAGGAAAATCTAATTTTGTTGCTAATATGCTTTCTAGAGCTAGGTATGATGAAGATGAAGAAGTAGAATTAGATACGAATGCAATTAATTATGAATCTCAAGCATATGTGTATGAACAATTGGACATTGATGAATATGAAAGAGAGTGGCAAGATATTGGAAGATAACTTAGTACTTTGATTAGATCACTTACATGGTCTTCAAATAGATTTAAGAATATTAAAAAAAGAGCTTTGAATTTTTTCTTAAAAGATGGACTAATTTGGAGACATGCAAGGTGAAAAGTTAAATTTCCACAAAGAGTACTAGAAACTAAACAACTTCAAATACAAGTCATGAAAAATATGCATGATACTTTATGGGCTGGACATAAGGCATCTGCGGCTACTTATGGGAAGATTAGAGAAAGTTATTGCTGGCCAGGCATCTATGTTAATGTAAGGGACTGTGAATTCTTGTGATATATGTCAAATACATTCATCAGTTAAGCATAGGGATCCTTTACGCCCTACCTATCCACCAAGTATACATTATAAATGGGTACTTGACGTAGTGACCATGCCCAAAGGTATAGATAGAATGAGGTATATAGTACTTGCACAAGAAGACCTTACAAATCATGTAGAAGGTTGAGCCCTACAATCTAAAACAACATTCAATGTTTGTAAATTTTTCCTTGAAGATGTAATATTGAGATTTGGATATGTTGAGAAAGTAGTGGCTGATAGGGGTGAATTAGATGCTCAAGAAGCTAAAGATTTCTTTTTTAGGCATGGAATTCATTTAGCTCTTACCACTGCTTATAACCTCGAGGCTAATGGGAAAATAGAAAGAGGGCATTCTCCAATTATAAAGGCAATTTCTAAAGCTTGTAATGGTGATCTTAAGAATTGGCCAAAATTTCTACCATTTTCATTATGGGATGATAGAATGACTTGTACTAGAACAATGGGATATATGCCAACAGAGTTAATGTACTACCAAAAACCTATTTTTCCTATTCATACTCAAATACTTACTTGAACTACTCTTCCATGGCATGACAATCTGTCTATAGAAGATCTTTTGGCTCTAAGAATTAAATAGCTTGAGCAAGGAAATGAAAAGATAGAGGAAGATATTGCTAAGTTAAAAGCATCTTGAATTAAGAATAAGAAATACTTTGATAAGTCGCATAGGTTAGGGCCAAAGCCAATTCAAATTGATGATTGGGTTTTGATTTATGATAGCACATTTGATTCCTAGTATGATGTACATAGGAAGTTAAAATGGCATTGGTTTGGACCTTATGTGGTGCTCAAAGTTCATAACAAATGAACTTATGCTTTACGGGAATTGGATGGAACACCTCTTAAAAATTTAATTAGGGGCAAAAGGATTCAGTTGTTTAAACAAAGGAATGATGAAAATTATGATTTGATGTATGATGAAGAGAATGAATGAAGTTTGATTGATTAATGTTGATGTATTTTCCTCTTAATGTGGATTTTCTTTTTGCAGGAATGAAGATAAATGTTTGGTTATGAAAACTAATTTTACTTGTGTGTCTAGATGTTGTTGATCTTTTCGTAGTAATTTGATGATGATTTGAGCAAACAAGTTGAAGATTTTTCATGAAAAATTTATGATGAAGTTGAACAAGAGATGATTGAAGATGAAGCTAATTTCTAGGTTGTATTTCTCTATGATCTAAATTCTTTATGTTTTTTACCTATGCATATCATTTGCATTCATGACAAAATATAATCATATAATCTAGAATAGGTTTATCAAATTATCAAGTGATTCTATTTAGCCATAGTAGGCATAAAAACATGATTTATGTTTCTAAGTTTATGAATTGAGTGGGGATTTGATATCCATACGACATCAAGAAAGACAAAAGGAGTCTAATTTGAAGTAAAGGTACATATATTATTCATAAAGCTTGAAGATTTCAATACACGGGTGGACACAAGATGGGAGATTCTCTACAGATAGAGAAATTGGATAGGGAAAACTATCCTGCATGGTCAATGAGGATGGAAGCTCATCTTATGAGCAAAGATTTAATAGCCTACATCACAGGAGAAGAAGAGAAGCCACAGTTCAGAGATCCTAGTGTTCCAACTAGGGAAGAGTTAGCAGATTTGAAAAATTGGATGAAGAAAGATGCTCAAGCTAGGAGCATTATATATATGGCAGTCAATGATTACTTGTTACCTCATATTCGAGGTCTTGAAAGTGCAACTGATATTTGGAATGCTTTGGAGGAGCATTTCCAGAATACTACTAAGTCAAGGAAGGCATCCTTATGGGCAGAGTTTACCACCTTTAAGAAGAAGGCTTCTCAATCCATTTCAGACTATGTGACAAGAATGAAAGATATTGCAGATGCTTTAGAAGCTGTTGATGAAGACATTGAGGAGGATAAATTGGTAAGGCAAATTCTTACAGGTTTAAGAGGTGATGACAAATGGAAGCCATTCATTTTGTCTACAGAGTTATCACTTGATCATTTCACTCCTGATTTAAATCAGTTGTTAGGTCATATGCTAACATTTGAGCAGGATGTTAAAGGAGATGGTGACAAGAGTGCAGGTCATGCAATGTACTCAAAGGACAAGAAGAAGAATAGCAAAGGAAAGCAACAAGCAAATGAAGATGAAGGAACAACTAGTCAAGCCAACTTCCTAAGAGGAAGAGGAGGTGGCAAAGGTAGAGGAAGAGGCAGAAACAATAAAGATGGAGGCAAAGCTTGCTGGATTTGAGGTAAGACAAATCATTTAGCTAATGATTGTTGGCATAATACTCAGAGTAATAATGGATATAGTCAAAACTATACTGCAAGAGGAAGAGGTGGCAGAAATCAAAGAGGTAATTTCAGAGGCAGAGGTAGTAGGGGTTACTTTGGAAGAAATGCAGGTAGAGGTTTCCAAAGTCAGCAATATAACAACACCTACTACAATTATGCTTCAGATCAAAAGGAAGATTCAACATTGATAATGAATGCAACTTGTGAAAGGCAGAGTGAAGATCAAAGAGTCTTCTACATTGATTCAGGGTGTAGTAATCACCTGAGTGGTAATATAGCCTTGATGACTGATTTGGAGAATAAGGTATCTAATCATGTTGTTCAAACAGGTGACAACACAAAGCACAATGTGAAGTCGATTGGATCAGTGAAGGCCAAGGATGGTAGCACCTTATTGAGTAAGGTCTTGTATGTTCCTACAATTCCTAAGAATTTGATAAGTGTAGGACAAATTGTGGAAAAAGGTTATGAAGTAAGGTTCACTAATGAAGGAGTGTTTGTGGAAGACCCTAGCAATGGGTATAAACAAATTGTTTCAGGGAAGAAAGAAGGAAGATTGTTCACATTGAAGATTCAAGGTAATATTGGTCATGCTATGTTCACATATGGAGGACATAAGATCTCTGAGTTAGATCTTTGGCACAAGAGGCTTGGACATTTCAATGAAAGAGGTATTAAAGACATGATTAACAATGGTTCAGTGCTTGGATTGCCTAATGTTGCAGGTCAACATATGACATACAAATGTGAGGCATGTCAATTAGGTAAAGCTCATAAGCATTCTTATTCCAAGCATGGTTTTATGTACTCAGAGAAGCTTGAATTGGTACACACAGATGTGTGGGGACCATCAAAGGATTTCAGTATAAATGGGTCAAGGTATTATGTGATTTATGTTGATGATGCTACTAGATGGATCACTATTTATGTGATCAAAGATAAGTCAGAAGTGTTTAATACATTTAAACACTATCATGCATATGCAGAAAGAATTACAGAACATAAGTTGAAGAGACTAAGGTCAGATGGAGGGGGAGAGTATTTTTCTAATGAGTTCAGTGATTACTTGTGGAATGCAGGTATAAAAAGGGAAGTTACTTGCAGGTACTCTCCTCAACAAAATGGTGTAGCAGAAAGGAGAAATAGAACTCTTGTTGAGTTTGCAAGATCCATGATGAAGGAGAAAAATTGCCCTAATTATTTATGGGCTGAGGCTGTAAATACAGCCACTTATTTGGTCAATAGGTTACCATGTAAATCTTTGCAGGGAATGACACCTTATGAGGCATGGTGGGGTAAGAGACCTACACTAGACCATTGCAAAGTATTTGGATGTTTGGCCTATGCATATGTGCCATCACAATTAAGGCACAAATTGGAACCTAAAGCTGAAAAATATATGTTTATTGGTTACGATGATAAGTAGATGGGATACAGGTTGTGGAATCCATCCACAAAACATTTTCTTGTATCAAAAGATGTTACATTTGATGAGCAAGGTACTTGGTATGCAGGTACTATCAATCTTAATACAGATGATGAAGCCTAGGTTTGATCCTGAATATGAAGAACCAGAAACCTCAAGAAGTGGAGAACTTAGGAGGTCTACAAGGAACAAATGGCAACCTACAAGGTATAGCTATGATACTTCATTTCTGGCTACCAAAGATTATGCTTACATGATTAAAACAGATGAAGACCCTTCTACATATGAAGAGGCAAAAGGTAAGGAAAAATGGGAGAAAGCTATGGAGGAAGAATATGATGCACTATTGGAAAATCAAACTTGGGATTTGGTTCCTAAACCAAATAGTCAGAAGATCATTGGATGTAAGTGGGTTTATAAGACAAAAAGATTTGCAGATGGAAGTGTGTCTAGGTACAAAGCTAGACTTGTTGTCAAAGGGTTTGCTCAGACATATGGTGTTGATTATGATGAGACTTATAGTCCTGTGGCAAAGATGACAACCATCAGGACACTTATAGCTATTGCTTCATGTAAAGGTTGGAAGTTATGTCAACTTGATGTGAAAAATGCTTTTTTGAATGGTTATATTTCAGATGATGTGTTCATGGAGCAACCTCAAGGGTTCAGAGATAAAAGGTATCCAGATCATGTGTGCAAGCTCAAGAGAGCTTTGTATGGCTTAAAGCAGGCCCCAAGGGCATGGAATTATAGACTTGTAAAGTTCTTGAAAGAGCTTGGATTTTAGGTGTCTAAAGCAGATAGTAGCTTGCTTGTCAAAGCAAGTGATAATGGTTTCATATACATGTGTATATATGTTGATGATATAATCCTTACAGGTACAGATGAAGAAGGAATACAAAGACTCAAGAAGCAAATGGAAAAGGAGTTCAAAATAAGTGACTTGGGAGACTTGTCATACTTTTTGGGCATGGAGATTACATATACTCAACATGGAGTATTTGTGACTCAAGAAAGGTATTTGAAGAACTTGTTAATCAAGTTTAAAATGGATGATTGCAGGGTAGCACCTACACCAATGGAGGTGAATCACAAATTGAGTAAATTTGGAGGTGAAGAATTCAAGGACATGAGACAATATCAGAGTTTGGTTGGTAGTCTTATCTATGCTACTTTAACTAGACCTGATTTATCATATGCAGTAGGGGTTCTGTCTCAATTCATGCATTGCCCAAGGAAAGAACATTGGATTGCAGGACAAAGAGTGTTGAGGTACATTAAGGGTACACTCAATGAAGGTTTGTATTATGGGTTTACATCAGATACAAATATCAAAATTTATAGTGATGCAGATTGGGCAGGTAATCCAGATGATAGAAGGTCAACTTATGGATACATGTGTTATGTGGGAGATAAACTTATCTCATGGTGTTCCAAGAAGCAACATACAGTTGCTTTGTCTTCTACAGAAGCTGAATATAAAGGAATGGTTGAAGCTGCAAAGGAAGTGATTTGGCTCAAGACCTTGATGAAGAGTTTTGACATTGTGCATGGGATACCAATTATATATGGAGATAACATGAGTTCATTGTATTTAGCTGCTAATCCTGTTTTTCATGCCAGGACCAAACACATTGAGATTCAGTATCACTTTCTAAGAGAGAAAGTGATGGATAAGGAGATTGAAGTCATCCATACTTCAACTAAAGATCAGATAGCTGATATGCTTACAAAGAGCTTGGATGGACCAAAGCTACAGAAGTTTAAAGACATGGCAGGCATAAAGAAGATAAGAGAAACCTCAATTGATGATTGAGGGGGAGCTGTTGGTGCAGACCAATCACCAATTGAATGTTTGGAAGATTAAAGAATGAAGGAAGATTCAATTCTTGAAGCTTGGAAGAAGGATACATTCAGAGGATATGAGGAATGTACACATATGTACATTAGTATAGTTATAGATCACTTAGATCTTTGATTAGTCATAGACTTGTACAAATTTCTCTATAAATACCTTGAAAATGTCGAGGCGTGATATGAGAGCATATGAAAGAATAGATGAGTGAGTATAGAAGTCAAGAAAGAAGAAGTTAGATGTCATGAGACATGTGTAATGTTAGTTGAGTTTTCCTCTCATCACTCAACTGTAATTTTCTGAGTAATCGAAGAAATATTGCGCCCGATGTTTCTGTGTCTGCTCCGTCTGTGTTAGATCATTTGTGAAATCCTTTTGAGGATATCTAAGTTCATAGTTAATGAGTCTATGACTTGAGTTTCATAGTCTAATTGTAAACAGGCTAGGAGAATTGTTAATAGGAACATTCATATGTGATGAGTGTTCACAGTTCTCTGAAACAGGCGCAAATTTTGATCTTGATTTTTTGGTCAGTTCTCACTCCACAGTTTAAAGTTTTGTGCAAGCAAGCACTTAATCTTTAAGTTAGAAGATAAGCTACCTGTATCTACAAGCATTTGTTTAAACGGGTTCGAGATTGATAGAACTATGTGTTAGAAGTTAGGGGTGTCAAAATCGACTTCTCAGAAGTGCAGATTTAGACATAGGTAACTTGTGAAGTTGATTTCTCAAGTTATACTAAACCTTTTGAAGAAATTTAACTTGGAGGAGGTGCGCAACTTCTAGGCAACACTCCATACAAAATTTCACAGAAAACTTTACATGTTTGATAGGTCAATGAGAAGAAATTGTGCAGCAGACTTTCTGTGTTTTATCTTCTTCACAGAATTTTTCAACTTTTGATAATTTGGAGATTGAACATCTAATTTGGTGAAGATTTTGACTTACTCTTGGTATAGAGGTGCTCTAATCATAAGAGTAGGTTATTCTTTTGGAGATTAACACTCTCCATCATATATCCATTGAAAGCATTACAAAGTGTTTATGTGCTTCAAATAGTTTCTGGTTTTGGCTAAAAATCTTTCAGCATGTAAAATGGGCACCTGCTATTTTGATCAAGGGAAAGAATATATGTCTTCTGACTTTAATGCATTTTTGGCTCAACGTGGGATAAAACATTAGTGTACAATGCCATATACACCAAAACAGAATGGAGTTGTTGAAAGGAAGAACATGTCACTCATGGAGTTGGCAAGGTGTACGGTTAAGAGTCAACCTTTACCACATAGTTTCTGGCTTGAGACTGTTATGTGTGCAACATATGTACTTAACAGGTGTCCGACTAAAGCATTGCAGTCTATCACTCCATATGGGGCTTGGCATGGTCGTAAGCAATCTGTTGCTCAATTGCATGTTTTTGGTTCTTTGGCATATGCATTAGTGCCTGAACAACAATGCAGGAAATTGGATGATAAAGCAGTGAAATGTATTTTTGTTGGGTACAGTTATGAAAGCAAAGGCTATTGTCTGTATCATCCATAGACTAAAAGCAGTTTGGTTAGCCGTGATGTTGTTTTTGTGGAGTATGTTATTCAACAATTACTTTCATGTACTAAGGAGACATCTGTTAGCTCCAAAAGACATGTATGATACTATACTCCCTCTTTTTACAAGTGGACAATCTAGTGCTGTCCTAATGAGGCAACTTCTTTGCCTTTATGGGTTTCATGTGATGATGCAAATCATTCCATTTATAATGCAGATTTACATGATGCACTTGTTGATGAGAGACCTGATATTGAAGAGGCAAAAACTATGCCAAAATGGATTATGCAAACTTTGCATGATAGCAAATTAGATGCACTTTGTCATATCATACTCGTTCTGGCTTTCATGGTGCTTCTTTTGCATCAAATTGCTCTTATGGTTGCCTCTAGTCTCTGTGATGAGAATGAGCCTCTTTTGTTTGAGGAAGCACAAAATTCAGAAAATTGGATGGCTACTATGCAATCTAAATATGATGCTATAATGAAGAATGGTACCTGGTCTTTATGTGACTTTGCCTCTTGGAAAGAGGGCCATTGGCACTAAGTGGGTATACAAGTTGAAGCATAAGCATGATGGAACAATTGATAGGTATAAGGCTAGGCTTGTTGCAAAGGATTATGCTCAAGAAATTTGCTCCTACTAACCGAATGACTATTGTTTGTAGCATTTGTGCACTTGCAACTCATCATGGTTGGAATGTACATCAATTGGACATTAAAACTACATTTCTGAATGGTGACTTGCATGATGAATTATATGTTTTCAGCCCCGTGGCTTTGTGTTGAAAGGGCATGAAAACAAAATGTGCAAGTTGAAGAAGGCATTATATGGTTTAAGGCAAGCACCACATGCTTGGTATGAAAAGATACATGCCTATCTGATTGCACATGGTTTTGAGAACAATCCAATTGAGAGCACCTTATATGTTAAGCGTGCAAATGATGAGCTTTTCATCATTGTTGTCTATGTTGATGACATGCTGCTCACTGCTCCTCATGAGAAGCATATTGCTGATTTTAAGGCTGATTTGCATGCCTCATTTGAGATGTCAAATTTGGGGCATTTGCATCATTATTTGGGCATTCAACTTATGCAAGTTGATGGTGGAATAGCTTTGTGTCAAACAAAATATATATGACGCATTATTGCAACATTTTGGCCTTAAAGACTACAAACCTACTACCACTCCTATGGAGACATGTTTACGATTCACAAAAACAACATCATGGCTAACCAAAATGCATTTAGTCTATGGATGATACAAACAATAGCCTTTGCTTTCATGACTGTACCCAACAAAAATACATTTTACTGCTTTATCATCCAATTTCTTGTGATGTTGTTAATGCACTAATGCATATGCCAAACAACAAAAAACACGCAGATGAGCAACAGATGGCTTGCAACCATGCCAAGCCTCATATGGAGTGATAGACTACAGTGCTTTAGTGGGACACCTATTAAGTACATATGATGCACATGACAACCTCAAGCCAAAAACTATGTGGTAAAGTTGACTCTTGACCATACACCTCGCCATCTCCATGAGTGACATGTTCTTCCATTTAGCAACTCCATTCTGTTGAGGTGTATACGGCACTGTACATTGATGTTTTATCCCACGTTCAGCCAGAAATGCATTGAAGTCAGAAGACATATATTCCCCCCCTCAATCACAAGGAAGGGTGCCCATTTCACATGTTGACAAATTTTCAGTCAAAACCAAAAACTGTTGAAGCACATAAACACTTCAGACTTTGCCTTGAGTTGATATACCCATGCATGCTTGGAAAAATCATCAATGAAAGTCACAAAGTAAAGATAGTTTCTAAAAGAAGGTTCTGCATAGGAGCATAGACATCACTATGTACAAGCTGCAATTTCTTCGTAGCCCGAACTGAACCATCTTTTGGAAATGAGGAAGGATGCATTTTGCCCAAAATACAGCCTTCACACACATGTTTTCTATGTGCCTCAAGTTTGGGCAAAGAGGACACCATTTCATATTTCTACAAGTGGAGCAAACTAGCAAAATTCAGATGACCAAAGCGTGCACGCCAAAGCTTTGCATCTAACATAGCCTGAGAATCATGTACTGCACATGTTGAATCATTCACAAATCTTTCATAGTCTGTGAGCTTATACAACCCATGACATAAAATGCCAAAAGCAATAATCATGTCGCCATTTGACATATCATGAACTATGCATCTGTCATCAACAAATTTCACAACCAAGCCAATCTTGGCTAATGCTGAAACTGATAATAGATTTTTCTTGATCCCTGGCACATGAAAGAACTACCATTAGCAGTAGTCAGAATGATCTTACCAACTCCCATGACAGGATAAGAGGAGTTGTTAGCACATGTGACAGTATTCCCTATAGGGGCAGGCTCAAGTGAAGTGAAGAAATTGCACTGCGAGGTAATATGTTTGGTTTCCCCACTATCAAAATACCAAAGATCTGAGTCTACTGTAGACATAGACTGCTCATGAGAAGATGGGTCAAAACTACAAACAATAGTGAATGCCCATTCTTCATTCTGCACAAGATTAGCAGACTCTGTTTTTGGTGTAGAGGCCTCTGCAATGTTGAAGGATAGTTGATCAGTCGGAAAGTGTTTTATCGGAATTATGCTAACTCAGATTTTTACTGAATCCAACTTTGGTGAATCGAATGTTGCTAAAATTGGACTTTTAATGGACAATTATAGTCAGTTAGTTTTTGGCATTGCGTGAAGGTATTTATCTATTTTGTTCGTAGAAAAGGAAGAACAAACGGAAGCATTCCCAAGAAGAAGACGCAAGGAAATAAGCAGGCTCATTTTGCAGCGGCGAAAGGAAGAGTTCAAGGAATGTTCTGTAGAATTACTGAAGGCAGAAGTCTCTGTCAGAAATCAAACCAAATTCTGATGTAGAATCGGAAAGTTGTGAACTCTGAAGTTTTTTGAAGAACTTAATGAAGTCTTTTTCCTTATGTTTGTTGGGCCCAAGTATGCAAATGATTATCTTCTTGAGTAGATGCTATGTTCTGTATTATCTGTAATGCAGAAGGTCGTCAATCTGACTCTTCTGTCTACATGACTAATTATCTACATTTGTCTATTCATTTGGTGTGAGAAACAGAATGGAAGACAAGTTCATTTAGCTGTGTGAGTATTTGAACAGGTTAGTAGTGATGTGTTGAACCCGAACCCCAACACATTTGGTGATCCTACTATGTCGCTAATGAAGCAAGAAATGCATGAGAGGACAAAGAGGAAGATTTGGTAAAGTTTATTATACAAGACACAGGCAAAGGCAACTAACGTGGATTCATCTTCTGAATTTTACGATTGGTACAAAGCATAAGAGGAATCTAATCTGGAAATTGAAGAGGAGGAAGGAGGAACAAGTGAAGCAGAGGTAAGGCTAGTGGGAAAAATACTAGGAGTGTTGATCCTGATAGAAGCAGTTGCAAGAGTAAGAAGACGACTCCAGCTCAACCCACTTGGAGGGGCAACCGGTCAAAGAACTAGGCATACACCTCAGCCACAACCAATGGTGCAACCACCTCCAAATCCCAAGGTTAAAGCAGCCCATTTTAGAGGAGGCTCTAAAGAAGATGTTGATTGTCATGTTGCTCAATTTGAGATAAAGTGGACAGCCAATGGATATCGAGCTATATATGGTGATGACATCAAACTCCAGAAATTTGTCGCTACATTGGAAGGAAGAGCAATGAGCTAGTTTAGTCAATACAGTATTGCTCATCTCGCTACATATGATGCATTAAAATCAACATTTTTACAAAGACTTAGGAAAGAAAAAACTCTCTCTGATGTGTTGAGGAAGTTGAGAGTAATTAGACAAAGAACCATGTTAGTAGAAGACTATGCTAAAAAATTTAGAACCTTAATGGAAAGATTATAGGGTAACAAGAGACCTACCAACAAGATGTTGGCAAGTTACTTTCTAAAAGGATTAAGGAGTAGCATCAGACATGCGGTTGCAAGTGTGGATATTGCTAATGGTTTTGATGTATTAGTGTTAACAGCTGCAAGAGTGGAAAGAAGATTTGGAACAGAAAAAAAAAGACATAGTGATTCAAGTTCAGAGGCTGAATCGGATTCAGAAATGGAATCAAATAAAGGGACAATTGATTTTGATTTTGATACTCAAGATGAAGAAGTGGTGGTGAGAAAACACTGCAAACATAAAGGTAAGCAAAGTAAAGAAGAAACGTTGATTAGTAAGTTAAAGAAACACGGATATTATATAATAGCTCCAAAAGAGAAAAGATTTTGTGATATTTATGATAAAGATGGACACACAAAAAATCAACGTTGGTATAACCCCAAGCATAGAGGGCAAAGTTCAAGGAAGGACAATAGAAATAATAATGAAGTGGCTGCCAATCAAACTATTACAATTCAGGGTAGAGGTAATTTTCAGAGGTAGCAGCAAGGACGACTACCATGGAGAGATCAGGCAAACCAACAAGGAAATAATCAACAAGGAAATCAATAGCCTAGGGTGATGCCTTGTGGATATTGTTCAACACCTGATCATTGGATAGGGCCTAATTGTCCTTTATGGATGAAGCATAGAGAAGAAAGGGGTATGCTAGTAGTTTGCTATAATCAAAATAATCAATAGGGGCAGCAGTAACAATAGGTTCAGCAGGCTGCTCGGGCCAATGCTATAGTGATAGAATTATCAGATCAGGAGTGTCATAACAATGTAGGTGTCAGTACATCAGGAAGCCTACATTTGAATCATGAAAATTAGTGGAGGTGTGATTGCAAGCAATGTGGAAAGGCTAAAGAATTGGATCTCTTGGCAATTACAAGGTCTAAAAATAAAGGTCCCATCTATTGGCAGGAACAAAGACATATCAGAGACCAAGTTCAGAACGGATCCAATAGGATCAGCAAAAACAGGTGCAATTTGCAAGTTCATCTCAGGAAGAGAATGATGTAGTGTTTGTACAAAAAATGAAGAAGGAGGATAAGACTCAATCCAAGCAAGATTTAGATAACGATTGCTTTGGGGTAATAATTAACTCTCCTCTACAATTTTCCTTAGATTAGTTATTGTCTTTGGTACCAGCTTTTAGAGAGAAGTTATTGAAGAAGCTTGTTGGACAGCAATCAGAGCCAGCGGCTAGGCAGGTACCATCAACTAAGAATATTGATCCGGATGATGTAGATTTTGTTGTGCTAGTAATTCAGGTACAGTATAATCAAAGGTGATTTGATGAATTGATGGTGGCTCAAGAGTGAATATATTACCTGAGCATATTTTTAAAGAGGTCGGAAAGGGGCTTTGGCTCCAGCACCTTTTCAAGTAAAAATGGCGGATCAAACTAGAGTTTTGCCATTGGGCATTCTAAAGCAGCAACAAATCATAATTTCAGGGATGTCATTTATGGTAAATTTTGTAGTGATTAGAATGTTTGAGTCTGCATATCCGTATGAAATGTTGTTAGGAAGACCTTGGTTCAGGTTGGCTAAGGTTAAGCAGGATGGGGGATGCAATGTAGTGATGATTACAAAAGGTAAAAGTAGGTGAAGATTCCCATGAAAGGTAGAAGAAACGTGTTGGTACAGAAGAAATCATTGATGACTCAGACTATTAGTTTGGCGGACGAGATAGAAGATGTCGAGGAGGAAGAATTTTCGAAAGCAAACCCAACTGTGGTACCAGTTTTAGAAGTAGATGTGGAAGGTGTGCTAGCAAAGGATGATGAAAGTATTGAAGAAGTTAAGTGAGCCAGTTCTAGGAGATGCATTGGAAGGTGCACAAGTGTGACGGATGTGTGAACAAACTCTAGAAATTCCTATGCAGCAGAAACTGGAGCAGCAAGAGAAAAAGGTAATTAGTTTGGCTGAAAAGATTTATGAACAGAAATATGCAAGTTCTGGCAAGGTAAAAGAGGATGAACTTCAAGAAATTAATTTGGGGATGGAGATTGAACCAAAGATGGTGAGAGTAAGTAAAGAACTCGAGGGTCAGTTCATGGAAGACCTGATTTTCTTATTAAAGGAGTATGTGGATGTTTTTGCTTGGGATTACTCACAGGTGAGAGGTATAGACCTTGATCTACATGAACATCACATAAATTTAAAGAAGGATGCAGTTCTCCTTGCGCAACAAAGGTATCGGATGAATCCTAATTTTGGTAAGCAAGTTAAAGAGGAAATTGATAAATTGTTGGCAGTTGGATTTATTAAACTAGTCAATCAAGTCACATGGTTGTCTCCTATTATAGTGGTCCCTAAAAAGAATGGAGAGCTCAGAATTTGTGTTGATTATAGAAAGTTAAATGTAGCAACAATTACGAATCCCTTTCCTATGCTGTTTTGTGATGCAGTATTGGATGCAGTAGCTGGACACGAGATGTATAGTTTTTTGGATGGATTCTCAGGTTATAATCAGATTCATGTTGTTGAGGAGGATTAGCACAAAACTACATTCATTACAAAATTTGGTGCTTATGTCTTTATAGTTATGAGTTTTGGATTGAAAAATGGACCACCCTCATTTAATTATGTGGCGCATAAAGTGTTTGAACCTTATTTGCAGGATTTCATGCAAGTCTTTGTGGACAATTTTTCAGTGTTTGGAAAAAAGGTACAACACTTGCTCCATCTAAAATCTTGTTTTGACAGATGCAAGAAATTCAGGATGGTGCTCAATCCGTTTAAGAGCGTCATTGCAGTAAAGAGTGGTATTTTATTGGGACATGTCATTTCCAAAGAAGGAATGGCTATTGATGTGAAAAATATTGAAGCCATTAGGACAGCTAAAGTGCCCATAAATGTTAAGGAAGTAATGAGGTTCGTTGGCTAGATTAAGTGGCATGCTAGTTATTTAAGGTATTTGGCCAATATCTCTTTACCACTCACACATTTGACGAAAAAGGATGTTCCATTTGTATGGGTTGAAGCTCAAGAAAAAGCATTTCAGTTATTGAAGAAGATGGTTTCAGTTGCACCAATTTTGTAGCCACTTGATTGGTCGTTGCCATTCCATATATTTGTTGATGCATCTGATGTGGTTGTAGGAGTAGTTATGATGTAGCCGAAGGAAAAAGGATGGTATAGACCAGTATATTATGCTAGTATGGTGTTGTGTGCAATGTAAAGAAACTATCCTATGATCGAAAGAGAAGCTTTAGCAATGGTGTATGCTCTTAACAAATTTATACATTATTTATTGGGTAATAAAGTGATTTTTCATGTTGATCATCAAGCTTTGGTGTATTTGATCAAGAAGCCTTTATTGATAGGAAGATTGGCTAGGTTATTGCTTCTATTGCAAGAATTTGATTTTGTTATTATTCATACTCCAGGAAAAGAGCATGCAATGGCAGATTATTTCAGTAGATTGGAATCGGGTGAAGCACCTACAGGTGTAAATGATGAATTTCTGAATGCGGAGCTGCTTAATGCACAAATTGTTGAACCAGATTCTTGATATGATCAATCATTAGTGTTTCTAACTGATGGAGCATTACCTCAACATTTTACACCTAATCAAAGGAAGAAATTTGCTCTTAAAAGTAGACCATATTTGGTTATAGCTAGTGCATTGTATAAGAAAGGGGTGGATCAAGTCATTCGGAGGTATGTACCAGATTTTGAACAACCAGCTTTGTTACAAGAAGCACATTCAGGTCCAGCAGGAGGTCACTTGTCAGGAGATATTACAGAGAGGAAGGTTTTACAAGTAGGATTATGGTGGCCTACTATCTTAAAGGATGCTCATGAATATGCTAAAAGATATATGATTTGTCAGAAAATGGGCAAACCAAATAATTCATATCAAATGTCTGATCATCCTGTATTACCTTTGGATCCATTTCAAAAGTGGGGTATGGATTTTGTTGACCCATTAAGCCCAGTACTCAGCGTGGTAATAAATATGTTTTAGTAGCAACAGATTATTGTACGAAGTGGGTAGAAGCAGTGGTATTGAAGGATAACAAGGCAGCAAGTGTGGCAAAGTTCCTCTACCACAACATTATGGCCAGGTTTGGTTGCCCTGTAGAGCTGGTAAGTGATAGAGGTGCTCACTTTCTCAATGAAGTGATTTTACAATTAACAAGAACTCATTTGATTATTCATAAAAAGTCTACAACATATCACCCACAGGCAAATGGTCAAGCAGAAAGTATCAACAAAACTTTAATCCGTATTCTTAAAAGGCTAGTGCATGATAATCAGAATAATTGGGATTTGTTACTTGATTCAGCATTATGGTTGTTTAGAACAGCCTTCAAGGTGACAATAGGTATGACACCATTCAAATTGGTGTATGGATTGGAAGCTATAGTGTGGTCCCAAGTTTGAGAGTAATAGCTGAAAAGATGTCTCTTGAAGTTTCAGTTACGCATAGAAGTAAGTATCTTCTTCAGTTGGAGGAGGATCGTTTGGTTAGTGCATATATTACAAAAGTAATTCAGAGAAGAAGACAAGCTTGGGTGAGTATGAATGTGAAATTCAAGCTATTTAAAGAAGGAGATTGGGTGATGGTGTACAATTCCAAGTTAGGACCTCATCCAAGAAAACTCACATTGAGATATAAAGGTCCATATCAGATTGTCCAGGATTTAGTTCAAGGAACTTTTCTATTAACAGATGTGTTTGGCACAAGAATGGAGAAACCGATTAATGGATTTCATTTGAAGAAATTCCAAGGGAAACCGCCCCATATGGACTCGTTGTCATCTAATTTAGTCCAAGCAATGTTTAATTCTAAAAATCGGATTAGTACTCTTATTGATCACAGAAGTGAGAAGGCCTATTTATCTACATGGTCTTCGGTGGTGGCATGCTTTATTGACAATTGTTGGTCCAAGATTACATTAAGTGCTTTTTTGGGGATGCAATGGTTTTCATGTGCTAATATGAAGCTAGTGTATGAAGTAGTCAATTCTGAAGAAAGTCAAATGAAGCAAAGACAAGTGCAGGAGTTGCAAAGCGGAAGGTAGAGCAAGTTAGAGCAGCATGAACACATTATATTGGAGGGGAAGAACATGCAGTAGGGGAAAAATCATGTTCAATTAAAGGTACAACAGAGAGAAATAGTTTCTCCAATGATACTACAGCAAGAGGAAATGTATAGGCATGTAGTGCAAGTTTATGAAGATATTAGAGTTGCATAGACAATTCAGAAGCAAAATTTGCATAAAAAGTTTACTATAGTGGTACCCAATCCATGGATTTTTTCCTCACCGAATTTTGTTCCACAATTAATACATTCAAGCATGCAATTGGATATTCTTTCAGAGCATGGTTGCAGAATAACTTATTTTTCCATGATCCGATTAGTAATGGAATGTTTTCCATGATCCGATTAATAACGGAATGTCTCCTCAAGTATCACTCTGCACCTTGGAAAAATTATGCTTGTACTCTTATCATCACTTTAAAGGTTGGGGTGGATTAGTAGAAAAGGCTTGCATAATGATTAATTTAGTCACATTTAATTGGCCAACAATTGAAGAATTGTGTTCTCTCAGAGTGTCATTGGTCGGATATCCAGAAGTCAGAGTTTGTTCAATCAGTTTCTCATGGCTCGGAGTTGGTCGGATCAGTGTTAAGCAAATCAGACTTTGCTAGGTCAGAGTTTCCATGTGCGGAGTATGTTGGATCGAAAAGTCTCCATTTAGTAAAAGGTGGTTAGAATATTATTTTATTGCTCTTGTTTTGCGCACAAAAGTTTATGAGCTCAAACGCATGAGTAAACAATTTTTAAATCATGCCATCAAATTGCGGGAAGATGCGACATCATTGGGTTTTAAATTCAGTTATGATCAAGCATCATCAACACTCACTGTTTCGTGCAAGATCACCGGTATCATACAGATAATTGAGAGAAGATTTGAAATTTGGCACTTGCGTTTGGCTTTTGTCAAATATTACTTCATGCCACGGAAGAAGATAGCCACTGTAACTTCCATCATTCCAACTAGCATCACAGTGGAAATGAGAGGTCACGGTAAACGTAGAGAGGTGGTAGCTCGCAAGGATGAAACTACGTCTGAGGAAAGTGATAGCTTATTACAGGAGGAGGAGGAAACATTGACACCAACGTCAGCAACCAAGTTTGTACAAACATTGATGGATCCTTTCATAGATTTTAAAATGGAAATAGATGTCAGTTCTCCTTTCAATTTCATATGGCTACAACGGGTGTGTCTATTCGAATTTGCATCCCTTCCTTGGTCAACTTGGCACTGTAATTACTACGCAAAGAGTCAACTAGAGATAATTAAGAAGACCAAAGGATAGCTCTCGATGCAGGTAAAGTTTTCACCAGAATTGGTCGATGAGGTGTTTAACCTACCTTTTTATAAGGATGCTGTAGTTCCTAAATGTTCAAAAGAGATATTAAAAAAAGAGTTTCGACCGAGAGAGGGTGGTCGACAATACTACATGATAAAGATTGCGACCTATGCAAGGCGTGAGCAATTAAAATGGTACTTAGAACATTTGTGTTTTATTGTTAAGTACGATTTTATGTCAAAAGAAAATTTCGCTTTGTTAGCATATGCAGAAGTAAATGGGAGAATTAGTTGAGCACATTGGGTGTATGATCAAACGCACAATGAGATGTTTGTAGGAGATAGATGCAAAATCTTAGTTAATAGCCGAATGGCTACGTATTTGGTAGCTCTATTTCAGTTTGTGCAATAGGTGGAGAGGCAGGAGCAAGTATGGCCAAAGGAGATTACGGATCAATTGGATGCATTTGTGGTTGAAAAACAAGTACAGGTGTTTGCTAAAGAGACAAAAAAACATGAGCATGTATATAATGATCTATATAAGGCTGGTTACAATATGGAGGAGTTAGCATCTGTGGCCCAAAAGTTAAACGGTGAATCATCTAAGGGAGTGATGTTTCGTGACTCATTGGTCCATATCTCGGACATCGAGGAGCAGCCTAGGGTGGTTGGGAGGAAGTTTAAACTCTCAAAGAAAAGAAGATTAGAGCCTCAATTACAAAGAGTTGTTGATAAATTGGTAGATGATCGGAATCAATAGTTACAGAAGGAAATAGGTTCAGAAGTTGGAATAATGCAGAAGAAGTTAGAAGAGGTCTCCAAGTTTTTATGCAAATAGGAAGAACAGTTAGCATAGCAAAAGCACCGTGTGGATATTATAAGCATTGAAGAACACCAATCATTACAGGTACGAATTCGGAATCTTCAAGATGAATTAAACAGCAAAAGTCTAGCATATGAGGAGTTAAGCAATCAATGCAAACAACAACAGGTGGTCGAGATATCAAGGGCAAAGAAGTCCTTACAAGAATTTGAATTGTGGATGATGCAAATGCAGGAGAAGATAGAAATTAAAATGAAAAGTTTGTCAGCTTTGAATTCTAGTTTGCAAACAGATATTGTGGTGCTTAAGTCTAGGATGAAACCATTGTTAGTTTTAGAGCGGCAGACTGTGAATAAGGAAGAAATTGAGCTTGATGCAGTCTTAATGTCGGAATTGGATATGGGAATAATTAAACAGCAGATCCATAAGTATGTGTTGGATATATGGAATGTGGTTAAGGATAGACTACAAACTCTGATTACATTCCCTTATGAGCAATTACAAGATGGCTTTGTTTCTGTACATGAAAAAGAACTGCTTCAAGTCATAGAAAGGTATCAGGCAGAGAATGAAGCACATTTGCAAATGATTAAGGAATTGAAAGAATAATTGGTGCAGAAAAGTGTTGAACAGGAGTTGGATGCATTAATAGATCAAAAACAATTATTTGCAGATACAGGATTGGCTGTGAAGCAGGATCAAATAGAAGCATGTCAGAAGTTGGTACATGTTGAAGAGTTAATTGCAACAGAAGTAGAGGTTCCTCATAGATCATTGGAAATAGTTGTTTACGATCAAGGAATTATAAATCCGAGTTCAATTTTTTGCAAAAATTCCCCACCGGGGCAGTGCTAGGTGTTGAAGGATAGTTGATGAGTCGAAAAGTGTTTTATCGAAATTATGCTAACTCAGAATTTTACTAAATCAAACTTTAGTGAATCGGATGTTGCTACAATCGGACTTTTAAAGGACAGTTATAGTCAGTTAGTTTTTGGCATCGCGTGAAGGTATTTATCTATTTTGTTTGTAGAAAAGGAAGAAGAAGCGGAAGCGTTCCCAAGAAGAAGATGCAAGGAAACAAGCAGGCTCATTTTGCAGCGGCGAAAGGAAGAGTTCAGAGTATGTTCTGCAAAATCTGTACTAAAGGCAGAAGTCTTTGTCAGAAATCAAACCAATCTCTGATATAGAATCCAAAATTTGTAAACTCTGAAGTTTTTTGAAGAACTTAATGAATTCTTTTTCCTTATGTCTGTTGTGCGCAAGTATGCGAATGAATTATCTTCTTGAGTAGATGTTGTTCTGTATTGTCTGCAATGCAAAAGGTCATCAATTTGATCTTTTGTCTACATGAATAATTATCTACATTTGTCTATTCATTTGGTGTGAGAAACAGAACAAAAGACAAGTTCATTTACTTATGCGAGTATTTGAGTTAGTAGTGATGTGTTGAACCCAAACCCCAACATGCAACAACCATTCCAGCCTCTTTCTTCTTTGCCTCTTTCTTCTTTGCCTCTTTAGCAACCAGTTTTGGATAGCTCTTAATGACATGATCATTTGCTTTACAGTACTTGCAAAACAATTTCTATTTTTGTGATTTCTTCTCATCTTTTTCTTCCTTCTTCGAATGTGCAGCATTTGCAGATTTCTGCTTACTAGTAGAAGAGCCCCATTTTCCTTTGCCCTTTTGACTAGCCAGGAAAGCTTGATCTTCAACACGCATAATGGACTTGTTTTGCCTAAACTGATCTTCTTACAGCAGAACAAAAACTAACTCCTCAAATGATAGGGCATTTGGATTGCCTTTCATCATCAAACGAAGAGTAGAAGCAAAACTCTGATATGAATCAGGAAGACCATTCAAAATAGTCTACACAAGTGAACTGTCAGCAAGGACTTCATCAACAAAAATCAACTGTTCCTTCAAATCCTTGATCTTTGTCAAAAACCTGTCCATAGAATCACCTTCATTCATATGCTCACTCTCCAACTATTTTTGGAGATAAGCAGCATGAGCCTCATTCCTAGCCTGGTACAATGTGGTATCCTAAGCATCCTTAGCTGTTCTGCAAGAGCGAATGTGAGGAATAATGGCACACTTGACAGACAACACTATCAATGCATGTGCCTGAGCATCTCTACCATCCCAATGAATTTTCTCCACAGTAGGTGTGATAGGAACTACAGCACGAACATGAATTTGAAGAATATCAACATCTTCAATGCCATCTGGATCAATTTCAATAATTGTATTTGTAGGTGTAATACGACGTTTTTCAACACCCTGCACAATGTTCCACAGTCCTTTTGCAACCAATACATGTCGCATCATATAAGCCCACAATGGGTAATTTGTACCGTCCAACTTATCCTCAATAACCAACATACGGAATACATCACTGATTTCAGCCATGGCCAATGATTGTCAACATCAAGCATTGGCAGGCAGTTAAGCACATCTTTCACTACTTGAGTGGTACCCGACTACTTGGATTGTTTTATCCCAAGGGGGGATCACTACCGCAAGATTTACATGCTTTTTCTAACTCTGACTAAGCTGGTTGTTATGACACTCACGTGTCCACTAGTGGTTTTTGTCATGAGGAAGGAGATAAGGAAGAGAGCACACACACACACACTCATAATCAAAGAGAAGCACACACTCAGATTGAGGCAAGGAAGAATGATCTTCTTCTTCTTCTTCTTCTATTACATAAAAAGGAATGTACAAGAATGACCGAAAAACAAGAATACAACAAGTGCAATATATAAAGATCAATACATAAGGAAAAACCTAATGTCCGCAAATGAGTGAGCTGGCAACAAACAAATGTGCCATCACTCTCGGTAGATAAATCTAATAAAGCTCAATGAAGTATCCCTGACATATATCGGTGTGACCACTATACATGTAAGAGAAACGAAAAACTGATATGTGTCATCCTGGATCATCACATGTTGAGCTTGCTATCTCAACACTCCCCCTCAAGCTCAATGCCATATTCTGTAATCCAAGCATCTCCCGAAACTTCTTCAACTTTTCAACTCCAAGTGCTTTGGTGAAAATATCAGCAACCTGCTCATCTGTTCTCACATAAATAAGATCAATATCACCTGCTAATACCTTCTCTCTGATGAAGTGATAATGTACCTCGATATGTTTTGTTCTAGCATGGAAAACAAGATTTCATGCTAACTGTATGCTGCTAAGATTACCGCAATAAATAGTGATAGGCTTTTGCACTTCCACACCTAAATCTGCAAGTAGCATCTCCAACCATGATGCCTCACATGATGCCTCACATGATGCCTCACATGATGCTATTGCAGTACCTCTATACTCAGCCTTTGTACTCGACAAAGCAAGAGTGGGTTGCTTCTTGCTGCTCCATGTAACAGCTGCACTCCCAAGTGAGAATAGAAAACCACTAGTAGATCTTCTATCTAGAATGCTACCAGCCCAATCTGCATCGGTGTATCCATAAACTTGCAAATCTACACCAGCCTCATAAAACAATGCATAATCCAAAGTAGCACTCACATAACATAAAGTGTGCCTCAGAGCATCCAAATGTAGAGCTTCCTGGGAACCTGCATAAATTGATTTTCAAGTCCAACAGTATAGCTTAGATCAAGCCTTGTAATTGTGAGATATATAAGACTTCCCACAATTTTCCTATACATAGTAGCATTTTCCAATGCTTCACCTGATGTAGCATCCAACTTCAAATTCTGATATAATGGCATAGAGATTGGCTTAGAATCAGCCATACCATACTTTTGCAACATATTCAAGGCATATTGCCTTTGTGACATCCATATACCTATTTTTGTATGTATAAACTCAATGCCCAAGAAATAGCGCAGCACACCAAGATCTTTCATGTCAAATTCCTACATAAGAAGTTGCTTTACCTCTTTGATGCTTCCTTCATTATCACCACCTACAATTAGGTCATCAACATAAATAGCCACAATAGTGATGCCATCATCAACCTTCCTTGCATATAGTGAGTGATATGCATCACACATAGAAAACCCAATGTTGGTTAAGTAATCAGCAATCCTTGCATGCCATGCACGGGGAGCTTGCCTCAGCCCATACAAAGCCTTTTGCAACTTGCAAACATATTTTGGATGCTTTGAATCTTCATATCCTTGTGGCTGGTCCATGTATACTTCTTCCTGTAACTCACCATGTAAGAAAGCATTCTTCACATCCATCTGATGCAAAGTCCATCCTTTTGTTGTAGTTAATGCAACAAAGTGTTTTGACAGTAGACATTTTAGCTACAAGGCTAAACATTTCCTCATAATCAATACCATATGTTTGTGCATATCCTTTCGCTACCAATCATGCTTTGTACCTACTTATGCTACCATCAGCATTGTGCTTTACCTTGTAAACCCACTTGCAACCTATGGGTTGGAACCAGCTTCCTTGTATCATTCCCATAAAGTGCAGCCATCTCCTCATCCATAGCTTTTTTCCAATGTGCACTTCCAATTTCATTTTCAAAACAAGAAGGTTCAACATCTTGTATTACCTTGGTCATGTAGGCACAATGACGAACCATATAACTATCATACGTCAATCGTTGCACTGAATTCCGCATCCTCCCAGATCTTGTTGGTCCTAGGTCACTTCTCCTTGTATCATCTGCATGTGCCCTTCTTACTCTTGGAGTCTTCACAGAGGGCAATCCAAGTTCCTCATCAAGACTCTTTTCTGAATCGCTTGAATCTCCATCAACATCTTCAAAACCTGCACATGTTTTACTATGAGCAGAAAGCTTTTCTTTACCTTTCTTGGATGTATTTGATGAATTTGCTGGACTGAAATTTCCATGCAATCTTCCACTCCATGGATTTGAGTTAGAACTATTGCTTGGTGATGCATTTGGTCCACTCAAAACTTGAGATTCTGCACTTGATTTTTTAGCATTTTCTTTGTCATTTGGTTCAAGATTCAGTCCTTCTTTGGCGTATGTATAGGAGCTTGACATTTCATCAAATACCACATCTCTGCTCACCTTAACCTTTCGTGTGAGTGGTTTATAACATTTGTACCCTTTTTGCTCAATGTACATATGCAATACAGCCAAAAACTTTCAGATGTGATAAGTTTGGCTTTTTACCTGTAAACTTCTCTTTAGGTGTAACTTGATGTACAACAGCAGTCGGAGTTCTGTTCATGATGTATACAATAGTATGCACAGCTTCTGCCCAATAACAATGAGGCATATTCTTCTCAACCATCAAGGCTCTTCCTATTTTTGCAATATGTCTATTTTTGCGTTCAGCGATGCCATTCTGTTGTGGTGTGTACCTACATGAAAACTGACGTCGAATTCCATGACTTTTTAGAAAAATGTTGAACTCATTTGACATGTATTCACCTCCTCCATCAGATCTTAATGTTTGAATATATTTCTCTGTCTGTTTTTCCACCATAGCTTTAAAATTCTGAAAGTGAGTGAATACCTCACTCTTCTCTTTCATGAAATATACCCATACTTTGTGTGTATGGTCATCAATGAAAGTAACATAAAACCTGCAACCACCCATAGATGTGGTATTTGCTGGACCCCAAACATCTGTATGTACTATTTCTAGTACATTCTCACTAACATGCTTGTCATGTGGAAATGATGCTCTTGACTGTTTACCAAATTGACATGCTGCACATACCTTTTGCATTTCTGCAACTTTGAAATTTGGTAGTCCATGGACAATCTCCTTTGATTGCATCAATTTCAGCCTTTGCAAGTTTGCATGTCCAGTCCGTTTGTGCCACATCTCTATATCTGCAACAACTCCTGCACCTTTTGTAAACATGGCTGGATTCATTTCAGGAATCTTCACAATTAAGGTGAACATCCTACCCACTTTGTTTCTTTTGGCAACCAATCATCCATCCTGCTTGTACTCTTCTACATATAATCCATCAGCATTGAGCCTGACTTGTAATCCCTGTTCAACCATTTGTCCAACAGAAACTAGATTCTTTGTTATATTTGGAACATGCAGCACATCAGCAAGATGTTTTACCTTTCCATCCTCCATAGATAGTGCTATGTTTCCTGTAAGCTCAATAGGATGTGATGTGTCATCACTTGTTTCAACATATCCAAGAACTAGCAATTTCTACAAAGTACTAAACCATTCCGCATGACTCATCATGTGATTTGAAGCACTTGAATCAACATACCAGACATTATCATTTGATTTTGAAACACCAATAGACATCGTATTCATCATGTGATGTTGAACCATGAACAGCTTCTCATAATCATCTACACTTGTGGATGCATAGTTATTCTACTGCCTTCTGTTACTTCAACCTACAATCACGTTCAAAGTATCCAAGTTTACCACAATTCCAACATCCTTTATTGTCATTAACTGAATCATTTCTTTGGAAATTTATGCGGCCTCTTTGGCTCCCCCTACCTCAAAACTATAATCTTCCTCCTGCATGATTTTGTTGTTGACTTTGGTCTTGGTTACTATTTCCTCTTCCACTTCCAAAACCTCTACCTCTGCCTCTTCCTCTACCAGAGTAGAATACCTGCTCAAAACTAGATTTTCCTTGGGAGTTTGAATCCTCACCAAGATTCTTTTCTTCAATAATCAGCATAGATACCAGATCAGCAAAATTCAGAATATTTTCCCTGGTCTATATAGAAGTTCTGAACTGCTTATATGCGACTCCTAAACCACGAAGACACACTTCCACCTTATCATCATCATCTACATTCATGCCAATAGATGCAAGTGACTCACATATGCTTTTGATTTTCAAGGTGTAGTCACTTACCGACATGCTCTTCTTCTGCAATGTATGCAGCTCGTTCTTGAGTTGCAATTTATGTGCCTTTGTATTGGTCTCATACAATGTGACCAAACTGTTCCAAGCCTCTTTTGGAGTCTTGGCATCCTGTATGTGTCCAATCATGCTATCATGTATGCTAACAGATAGCCAGTACATTACCTTTCGTGCTCCTTGATTCCATTCCTCATATGCTCTTACCTGATCTGTAGTACGATTCCTTTCTGGTAACTATGGAGCATTTTCGTTCTCTCCTTTGATGTACTTCCAGTAGCCTTTTCCCATCACTAATTCGTCATTCTAAATCTCCAAGCATGGAAGTTGTTCTTGTCCAGCTTATCGCTCATAAGCTAACTCATTCCATCTGCGTTTGCAATTTCTAAAGCAATTCACAACACTGCAAAACACTACAAGCAGCACTTCTGCTTGAACACTGTCGCACTATGACGTGACTGTTCGATATCAGAAAAACACAGTTTTCGTGTATCAACAGTGCATGGAATTGCTTGAAATTCTGGATCTGGAATATATGAGTGTTGTCGAATACAGTGCAAGTTACAGTTTATGAAATTGTTCTGGTTTTTCTATGGGCCCCACCTTGTAGGCTCGAAACGGAGGTCGAGATGGCTCCGAAACTTTGATCTGACAAAAACAAGTGACCCTAAAGGAATAACTCTCGAAAATATTTTGAGGTCTTCTACCTTCACGCCAAGACAGCATCTCTTTGATTTATAATTGTCTCCTGGTCGGCAAGTCGGGCCTGTAGCTCCTTAATCTGTTCTCTTAAATTATGATTTTCTGCTTTGACTTCGACGAGTTCTTCCTGGAGTGGGCTAATATCAGCTTCCAGAACATCCACCTTATGTTGTAATTCATCCCGGATGTTATCTGCCACTTCCTTCATTTGTATAGGTAGTTGTTGCGATAGTTGGATTAGCATTTGTCCCATGGATGCTAGCTCAGAAAATACAGGAATTGACGGAACCGGAATATGAGGACGGGGCTGAGATGAAGAGGCTGTGAGGAGCTGATGGGAATTTGGTGGTGAGTAATTTGGTGATGAGGATGAAGAAGCGGTAGGTTCCTCAGTGACAATGGGTGGGACAGGGACAATGGGTGGAACAGGTGGAGAAGTTAGAAGAACAGAGTTAGGTTCAACTACCTGTTCAGTGGTTTGTTGTGTAGTATCCTCATGGTCGGCAACTGTAGACTCCACTTCTCTAATCAATTCTTCGAAAACTTCTTTAATGATAGGTTCTCCATCATCTTGCTTTTCCTGCTCAGATTGCTGTTTAGATTCTTCTTTTGACGAGCTCGTTTCAAAATCGGTGGTAGCATGTTGTTCTTGTTGCTTTTCTGAAGAAGACTGCGCTGATGAGTCATGATGCATTGATGTTGCAGTGTCATGGAAGGTTTCTTCTTCCTGTCCTTGTTCTTCTTTGTCATCTACTTTATCATTTGCAGCAGAACCCTGTACTTCACTGTCAGATGAACTTATTCTAATTCTTTTCTGGCGAATGAGGTGGAAAATCTCTTCGTCATCCTCTTCATCCTCGTCCAATATTTGTGCAGACTCTTCATGGTGCAGAACGGATCCTCGAGGTGGTGGTTGTGCTGCTAGAATGGTCGGAAATAGAAAAGATAGGATGTGCGGCAATCTCGACCTTGGCTTATCTCCCTTATTGACCTATTTGATGATTGAAATGCATTCCTTGTGAATGCGGCTGAAGTAGTATGATGCAAAATTTACAGGCTCTCTCGCAACCATATCTATTGCCGAATAGAAAGGCCAAGAGATGCCATATGTGCGCTTTTGCAGATTTAAAATGGCAACTAAAAATTGGAGTGCCGATCTTTCACGCTCGGGGCAACAGAGTATTGCATATTCATTGGATGAGTGCCTAGGGAATAATTGATTCATTGTGGCAATCGGCAGATTTGGGCCATTTTCCCTACCTTGCAGAGAGAGCCGGAATGCATCAGAGAAGGTTTGGAGAGTGATTACAGTACGGGATGGCAGGGAAGTGATAGGCCAACTCTGCTGTGTAGTAGGTGTGGCAGCGATGGCGGCGATGATTTGTGCGTAGAAAGGGTGGCAATCCACTGAATGCCAAGGCAATTCAGCGAAATTGGCCAACTTGCAGACGCGCAGGAACTCACCTACATCAACAGGGAGTCCTTCACGGAAGGTGGCAAAGTTTGCCAGAGCTTCCATGATGCACAGACAATACCAAGCACGATAACACAACTACGCAGGGTATACAGAGAGCACAAGCACACAAATCACGCAAACACAATAGTGATTAGCAGCGAAACGAAAAAGGTTAAGTAGATACTTGATACCGAGAAGCAATTAAATTCGTTAATAATCGTGCAATATTGAGATGATAACTTCATAACTGCGGTGTGCATGCATGAGCAGAATCGATAATGTAGGGCGGCTGTTGATCATAATTAGATAGCAAAACGAGGATATTTACATACTTATTTTATTAAGCACGCAAAAACAAAAAAAAAGAAAATAAATAACATGAAAAGACGCCGAACACGTCAGCGAGAGTCAGATGCTTGATGATACGGCCGCAACTTTGAACCATTGATGACTTTCGAAAGAGGAATTCCAGCCAAAGTAGTCAACCAAAAAGTAGTTGGACCTACTTGTTCAGTAATTTGGTAGGGACCGAACCATCGTAACTTGAATTTTCCAGTCGAGCGATTTGATTTTGCATTATAAAATAACACAAGCTGTCCTATCTTAAAAACTGGAGTTTTAAGATACCGGTCATGAGTACGAGCTTGTCTTAACTGTACTTCCTGAATAGTCAGAAAACTTTCCCAGCAATGCTCATCTAGTTTACTGAGTGTGTCCAACCGAAATGGTAAGGACTCTTCCGGTAACAACTTCTGAGTAATGGTCACACGTAAACTAGGAATAACAACTTCCATTGGAGCTATGGCTTCCAGTTCGTAAGCCAGTTTGAAAGGGGTTAGTCCTGTTGCTACCTTGTATGTAGTCCGGTATGCCCATAATACTGCAGGTAACAGCTTATCCCACCTTTCCGGTGATTCCAGAATCAGTTTTCGAAGCATATTCAACAAGGTTTTGTTTGTACTCTCAGCTAAGCCATTAGCTCAAAGATAGTACGGTGAACTGAACTTATGCATAATCTGAAAAGAGTGTGTGAGTACCTTCATTAAATTGTTAACAAAATGCATGCCTTGATCTATCACAAGCTCCAGAGGTAAGCCAAAACGCGGGAAAACATCTTTCATTAGACACTTTGCCACCGAAACAGCTATGGCGGACCGTAAAGCCCAAGCTTCTGCCCATCTGGTAGCGTAATCTGTACATGTTAGAATATAACGATTATTACTGAGTATGGCTGGAGGTGTAATTGGCCCAATAAAGTCAAGGCCCCACTTCTGAAAAGGTTCTAAAGGTAAGACAGGTTGTAGAGGGAAAAAATGGCATTGTAACGGCTGTCCAGACCTCTGACAATTATCACATTGTTTGACAAACTGAGATACATCCCTGTACATAGTAGGCCACCATAGCCCGTTTTGCAGAATTTTTCGATACGTTAAATCTGCTGCAAAATGCCCACCGGAAGGTATTGAATATGCCAATGCTATAACTGAGTTTACTTCATGTGGAGGAATATAGCGAAGTAAAACTCCAGTGCGATCCATATAATACAACTCTCCAACAATCAATCAAAATTTGCGACTGTAAACTGCAATTTTCTTACGCATTGTAGGAGAAATCTGAGCAGGAAGACATCCATCAGTAAGAAAAGTTAATATCTGATCATAATATGTAGATGGCATAGGGGGTTCTGCAGATTCATCATCAGTTGGTTCAGTAACATAAATTGTGGGTGTGGTATCATCTACACCGACCGGAGCTTCACCGAAATCTAAGCGAGAAAGGAAATCTGCTAATACATGTGAACTGTCGGGCCGATGAATTACTTTGTAATCAAACTCTTGTAAAAGTAGAACCCAATGCGCTAATCGACCACCTAAATGTTGTTGCCGTACCAGATAGACAAGTGCAGCATGATCTACATGAAAAGTAAATTTGCGGCCAAGTAAATAGTGCCTGAATTTCTTTACAGAATACACTAAACCCAGACATTCTCTTTCAGTTACAGAGTAATTCTTTCTGCAGGAGCAAGTCTTCTACTCGCATAGTAAACAGGCCAGAACCACTTATCAGTTTGTTGCATTAAAACACTGCCGATGGCGATATCTCATGCGTCTACAAAAACATGAAATGAGCGTTCCCAATCAGGAGGTTGTAGAATTGGAACCTGCGTTAATAAGCTTTTGAGACGATCAAATGTTGTTTGACATTCCTGAGTCCAAACAAATTGTCAAAGAGTACTGGTTATTAATCTATTGAGAGGTATTGCCAGATGAGCGAGCCACCGTAAATGTCGACCATGCCACCTGACTTGACCCATGAATCGCATGACTTTTTTCGGCGTAGTAGGCACATGTGCTTCTAACACAGCTACAATTTTATCTGGATCGACTTGGATGCCTTGTGCAGACACAATATGACCAAGCAGCTTACCACATGAAACCGCAAATACAGACTTGTTTGGGTTCAGGCAGAGTCTATATTCACGACACTTCTCAAAGCAACACCGTAAATGATGCAAGTGTGCTACCATCTTACCAAATAAAGAGAAATCATCTAGATATACTTGCATGAAAGAAGTAAGATAGGGGGAGAAGATTTCCTGCATACATCGTTGAAAAGTACTAGGAGCATTTCTTAGCCCAAACCACATAACAGTACAAGCAAAAACACCCCAATTAGTAATGAACGCTGTTTTTGGTATATCTTCCTCAGCCATTCTGGCCTGATTGTAACCACTGTATCCATCTAAGAATGAGTACATTTCATGTCCTGCTACTCTATCAAGCATGGTGTCAAGAAATGGAAGAGGAAACGGATCAAGCACCGTAGCTGCATTCAGTTTCCGGTAATCCACACATATTCGCAGTTGCTTATTCTTTTTAGGAACAATAACAATTGGTGAGATCCATTCAGCGTGCTCTACCGGTACAATGAATCCGACTTTTAGTAACCTATAAAGCTCTACCTTTACCTGTGCTACATAGTTTGGATTCATCCGGTAGCTGGGTTGTTTGATTGGTTTTGCTTCTGGCTTCAGCATGACCCTATGTTGATAAATGCGAGGGTCCAAACCTTTCATATCTTTGTAATCCCATGCAAAAACATCATAGAACTCTCGAAGTAACTGGATTAGATCTGCTTGAAACATTTCAGGCAATCCTTCCTTTATTTTGACAGGTCGTGTATTAACTTCATCCCCTAAATTATATGTGATCAACTGATCTTCTGGAACATAGAATTGACGAGGTTTTTCTGAATCATCGGCTGATTGTAAAAGCTGTTGTATAGCAGTTTCATCCTTAGCAGCAGTATTTTCTGTTTCTACTTCTTCGGTCACAGGAATCACCGTACACACTGCCGGATTCCAGTGATCTACAACAGATTGTAAATCAACAGTCCCTAAGGAAATTAAATCTATGTTATTCTTAAAAAATTCTTCTTCTTCGTCATCGGATAAACCATCTAGCATGTGAACGGGTTTTGCCACATAAGGTCTAGCATGTAGTTCACAAGGCTGAATAGCATCTAATTTTACCACATATTTTCGGTTATTGTCTTTGAAAGTGAGTTCCTGTGCGGACCAATCTTGTATAACCTTAGCTTGTTTCAGCCAAGGATGGCCGAAAAGAAGGTTATAATCAAGACTAGACTCCGGTAGTTCTAAAACTACGAAAGTCATCTTAAAAGTGGTTCCCTGCAAAGTGATTGGCACATTCCGTACGAGTACTGGATGGACTCTGGTTTGGTCGGCCATTCTAACAAAAAACTGCACAGGTTCAATTTCGGTCCATCCTAACTTTCTACAAAGTGTTGCAGTAGCTATGTTTACACCGGACCCACCATCAATTAATACTTGAGTAATTTTATGATTTTTGTACCATACCGTAATTAAACAAATCGAGTGATCCACCGTAGAGTCAGTTTCTGGTTGTACTGTTGTCGTTGCTAGAATGCAGGCAGACTCAATACTAAACTATTGCTGAAACTGTTGTCGAACTCCTGGTACTAAGGCCAGTAATTGACCAAGAGGAAGAGTAATAGACGCCTTGGATAGAATTTCCCATGCCTGATCTACTTGCCTTGTACTTTTTACTGATTCTGAAGACGATGCATCAGTTACTGGGGTTGACTCTTGCTCTTGTGCAGTTTCTTTGGCCAGAGGAACTTGTGTCACCGGAATAGGATCTGGGAACACTGTAGGTTCTGTGGTGGTCCACTGACTAGCTTTGTCATACATTCTTTGTTGTTCACGTATACCTGGTTCAAACACTTCAGCTGCTGATTGCAGTGGCTTACCCGATCTGGTCTGAACTACTGCAGCTTGTGTTTCTATGGTGTGATCTGAACCATATTTGTCATTGGGTTCTGGCACTCCTCCTTCCTTTGATCATATTCGGCCGCATCTTTACAAAATCTTCGAATGTGTCCTAATTCACCACAGAAATGACAATGAGGGGGTGGCAAAGCATTACCTTCTTGTGGTGGACCTGTCTGCCAGCGGTTTGCATTGTAGTTATTATTTCTTTGTCCTCGATAATTCCGGTAGCCTTGCTGTTGGTTGTTTCTCATTTGAGGAGGTACATAGTGATTGGCAGGCTGCCCTGGTTCTTGTATAATTGCATTTACTGTTGCTGTTCCCTGCACTTTGGCGTTGTATGCACAGTTTTCAATGGAATGTCCGATCGTATTGCAAATAGCGCAAAACAACTGATTGAGGGCACAAGTGGCACTGGTATGCCCTGAATTCTTGCACGTGGTGCAGAACATCTGTCTGGCCAAATCTTCGGCAACATTCTTACTCGCTTTTAACCATTTTCTGCCGGATTTTTCTTTAACCGGAATCTCTGCAAAAATGCATCCCTTACTGCTTCATAAGTCACAAAATGATTAAAATCATATTATGTAAGCCATCTGGCTGCTTCATTAACCAATGTGGACTGGAATACAATAGCTTTGTATGCCGGATCAGGGGGATGATTTAATACTGCATAACTAATTTCAAAAGTACGTACGTGGGCATCAAGGTCATCACCTGGAAACCCACCGAATTTGGTGTGTGTCACTCCTGTTGGAGCCAGTCGGGGTGGAAATGGATGTTGTTGTTGTTGTTGTTGTTGTTGTTGTGGTTGCCCACTCATCGTGCTGGCGGTTGTATTGTTACTATCTTCTGAGTCCCGAGGCTGAATATCTGAACCGTCAGAATCTGTATCGTCAGCCTGTGCACTTTCTGACTTGATAATATGGTTCAGTATCCTTCGGATTTCAGTTTCGAATAAGCTACCTTCCTCCTTGATATCAAATGTAGGGAAACTTACTCCGAATAGTGGTGACTGGAATGAAGATTCACCAGGAAATGGTAAACCATCACCGGAAAATTGTGAACTCTTGGCAACGGGTACCGAAGTATCACCAAAATTTGTCGTATTTTCACCAGAACAAGGTAATGTTTCACCTTCACTGACTTCATTGGCCAACACGCTTCTATCCTTAGACAAACTCGAATCTTGATTAGATGGTGTTAAGTTAACTGCATACTGCGTCCTGGTAGATTGTGGAGTGTTGCTCTAGCACAATGGTGAGAACCACGTTAAGAAGCTCCACCTCCTTAATGTCAATCCGCGGAAGAGATAGGAGTGATATGAAGATCGTGAACGTGAGATGAAGTGAGAGTGAAGGTGAGAAGCATAGAAATGCACACACACATACACACACACTACGAAGAGACAAGCAAGACACAATGGAAGGTGAGAAATGATCTCTATTGCTCAAGAACACTATTACAAGCTCAAAATAATTCTAAGCTCACACTATCCAACCCCAAAAATGAGCTCTCTAGCTCTTTTATAGTTTCTAGATTAGTTTTGACTGGTTTCACATCTAGTGACCGGCATAGTTAAAAATTAGGTCCTAGATGCTATTTGGAAGGGTAAACGGTGTCTAAAAATAATGAAAATTGATACGCTCATTCTACCTAAGCTCCTCAAGCTCGAGGACTCCTCGGCTTGCACAAAATGAAGCTATGGATTACAAAATGGGGTTTTCTATGTTACAAATGTTACAATGAGTGATAAAAATCATTGTTGAGTGTTTTGAGAATTAATTAAAAACATATTTGTTTGAAAACTTGATCCGACTGGCTCCCTGCTCCGTCGTTACATGCTTCCACGTCGTTTATGCCTCTGGCTGCTTCCAACACCCCCCTCCCTCTCGCTTCTGTCATCCCTGACAGAACCTTGTTGTGAGGTCTGCCGGATATAGTTCTGTAGGAGGTCTTGAGCGAGGGTGTGCTCGGAGATACGAATGCCTCAAGCCAAGTCGGCCTCGAGTTTCTCCCAGTCTATTGGTTGCGGTTCTTCCGGTGGCGGGAGCTGATAGTGTGTGGAATAGACCATTCGTTCACAGGCAAATAAGTGTAATAAATGTGTAAGCCTGCTTATGAATACCTCTGAATGGTATTCCCAGAAACCGGTTATGAACATCTCTTCAAACGTCTGCTTGTAGCACGCCGGTAGGTACTTTATTCTGCAATGCCAGGCATAACACACCCGTAGCGATGGCGTTGTACTCATATCATATACCAGATCGAAATTGCCATGCTCAAAGCCCGGAGTGTTTACATGAGGTGCCTTGACGCGTCGGAAGACTTTAAAAACTATTTGCATCATGTCAAAGATTTTGACAGTCATGTGTGCCGCTATATCGTCCATATGCTTTAGTCGAGGGAGCCAGTGGCGAATTGTAGCCATCATGTAGCCTACAGTTGGTAACTCAATGGGTGGCTTAAAATAGGGGTAGTTCAACCAGTCCTGGCACTGTTTATGGTTTTGTACCTTAATAGCGAAGGCAGTCCAGGAGCGGCGTCGTGGTACTGGTCCCCAACATGGGTTTTACTTTAAATGCAAAGGTGTCTTTACCCATGTACTCATCATTTCTGGATACTTTTGTAATAACTCTTTGCGCCACTCTGGTTGATAGATCTCTCCTTGCTGCGCATCGAGTGGTAAATCATCCTCCTCAAATTGAGTCGCATGCGATGGTTTCTTTCCTGTATCTTTCTCAATGGCTAACTGGTATTCGGCCATTAACATAAAATACGGTTTATACTGTAGCTCATGCCCAGATATGTATCCTCGCGGGGCCAAATGAGCAAAGAATGGAGACTGTAAAATTCTTTCTTCTATCATCGCCATGGCATGTAATTGTGCCTCTACTCTAGCTTAGTGTGTTGTCCCAAGTTCCTCAATTGTCTTCATCCATGCGGGAGTCGGGAGTTCGTAAGTAATCTGGCCTTCGGCCATGACGCGTCCGCCTGGGATGGGTTGTGGCTTGTACGCCTCTTCAAACGTTTCCTCCATCGGGATGGTGACAGTTTCGTCTTCAGCTGGTAACTCTGGTGGGGAATCTGGCCTTGGTGGTGCTTCATATACTGCAATCCTTGATTCAAGGTTTGATACCTGGGCCCGTAATGCGTTGAGTTCCTCTAAGATGTCAGGAGAGGGGTCCACAGGTGCTGGTATGTCTTGGTGTGCCGGTGCTCGTAACTGGAGTAATTTATGATCTTCTTTGAGTTTCTGTAACTCCTCGTTCATGCGGTCGTATTCATCTAGCAGTCTTACATGATCTTCTAGCAGCATCTTCATTGAGTCCGAGGGAATGGCTTTGAACCAACTAGGACTCAAAGGTTGGTCTGGGTGGTCGAGCGCTGCTTCTAAGTTTTCGCGGTTCTGATCCTATAAGCGCTGGTTTTCTTCCTTTGCTGCTGCTAGGTGTCTTCGTAGTAAGCCCATATTTCTCGTTAATGTTGCGTTGCGCATTGTCTGGGCTCTTAATAAGTTATCCAGGTCGACAGTGGCTTCTTTGGTCTTTCTTCGCTTTCTAGTTCTAATTTATGATAGGCCTCTCGTAATTCTTGGTATCGGGTGTTCAGTGAGGCATTCTCAATAGACAATAAATTAAGCTGCGATTGTAAGTCATTGGTTGTCCTTTGCAGCTGCTGGTAATTATCGCCAAGAGATGTGAACTCATCTCTTACTTGCGTCATACACATGAACATCTGTCGAAATGCATTATCTATAGTGGGTGATAGTATTAATGGGGTGTTAAATGAGGATGCAGTGGGTGTAGATGCAAAGGGAACGGGGAATGGGGTTGGGAAGGTGGATGCTGTGGTGATTGTTGAAAATTGTGATGTGCCTAAAAATGTTTGTGCTGTGAGTGAAGTTAGTGGTGGTGCAGTGGGCGGTGAGATGTCCATGTCATTGGACGTGTCCAGTGCAGTGACTGTGAACAAGGGTGTGACTGTGGGTGCTTGTGCTGGTGTAAATACTGGATTTACAAAGGTTGAGGAGTAATCTACAGGGGGACTGGCTGGTGCAACTAGGTGGAAAGGGGAAAGAGGGGTTACGGTGGGTCGGGGAGGTGAGACTGGGGAGAAGGTTAATGGCGGTGGGAATGGGAAAAGGGGTCGTGGAGGTGTGGGGAAGGACGGGAAAGATGGATTGAGGAATGGGTTGGAGAGAAAGGTGGGTGTGTGAGGGGGTAGACTGGGTCTAATGGGTGCAGGAATTGTGGGGTGAGTGGTCGTAAAAACGATTTCTGCTACGCCACCGGCGAATGAAGATGTTGGTCTGGGAGAAGGAGGGTGAATAGGGGAGGTTGGATGGACGGGCGGTGATGGAGGGGCGGTTGGGGTGGTCGGTACTTCAGTGACTACTGAGGTATGTACAGTGGTAGCACGGGGTGGGGAATCTACAAGGATGGTTTCTGCTGCCAACGAATTTTCGAGGACTAGGCGTGCCTCCCTGGCTTGTTCTGAAGACTGTGCTCCTGTTGGTACACAAATGTATTCGCCGAGCTTTGAGAGTAGTCGTATTCTGTGGGGTTCAAACTGTGGTAGTGGCTTTCTTTGCAAGTACTTGAGGGCTTCGTTGGAGCCTACTGATTTGACTAACTCTCGGAATCCTTTGATGTATGCGTCTTCGAATCCGCCTATGACAAGTTCCTGTTCTATTATTGCTTGACTCTCTTCCTCAGTCAGCTTTTTGCGTGCCCAAACTTTTTCCATAGTTCTATACAGCTTCTTAATAGCCAGTGTGTAAGTTGCTGCTTCACAAGTTTCATCTTCATGGGTACTTGTATCACCATGTGTGTCTGTTTGTTGGCCTTGGTCATCTGTCTGTTCATGTTCTTGGGATTCGTGAGTGCCCTGGCTGGCTTCGTCATCGCCTTCGTCGTCATCGGTTGCTGTTCTTTCGTCATCAGAGCTAGACACAATCTGTCCTTGTGGCTGATCCCGGGGTGTGGTGGGATAGCTGGGCCTTTCATATTCTTGAGAAAACAGTTGTCCTTCTGAAAATTGGAACTCATTGGAGAACGCATCGGGCATTTCAAAATCGAACGTTGTGTTCAGTGGCGCTGCTTGTTCTGCTTCTAAATGGGGTATTGGAAAAGAGAACGCTTCCGCACCAATAGTGGTGGGAATTTCCACTGCCGTGGTGATAGGTTCTGAGGTTGTGGCTGCTTGAGGTTCAACAGTACTGGTGGTGCCCTCCGTTACCACTGGTCTTGATAATCTGATACGAATAGGTTGTACGGTGGGAGTGGCTGCTGTCGGTGACTGCTCTGGAGATGGTTGTGGTGAGGGTGATTCCGGGACTTGTAAGCACGGGATAGTGCCTCTCATCCGCTTTCCGGCTCTGCCTTTGCTAGACTTTCTAGCCTTCTTAGTGGTCCCTTTGAATGCTTTCAGTTCCTCACTAGTCATGGCACGCTCAATCGGTAAGTCATACGCCAAGCACATATATATAATCCTTGTAAGTGCACAACATCCATTGATGACCTTCTTTCGCTCCCACCTGTGTTGTGCTAAATAGAGCTGATCAATTATCTAGCTAGCTAGGTCAACAGTTTGGGGTCCAGTACATGCTAAGTATAAGCCAAACCAGATTCTTTTGTGGGGCATGGTAAAACGATCCTGAGCTGAGAAAGCAAAATGCTTCATGCATATGCTTAACGGTTTGGAGAGCTCAGGGGTTATAGCTGAAATATCCTCCCACTTAGTTACATCACCACGTTTCATCGGCTCTGGAACTAGCCGTTCTCGTTCCGTTGAAGTGTGCGTTCCATGTATTTTGAGAGCTGCGCGAATTAAATCTTTAGACAAATAAAACCTTCTGAATGGAGGGTCATTTACCAAGGATGGTAACATGAATGTGCCGGGTAGATCCTTGTTCTCTGAGGCTATCAAGGTGGTTACTAAGTAAAAACATCTGTAAAAATCAGGTTTCGGCAGAGGGTCGCTAAAATATTTTGTAAATCCCGCTCGTGCCCAAACGTGCGTTAAATCTTGTGTATTCTGTAGTCCTTCAAAGTCTCTAGAAAAGAACTGGTACTTGGCCCATGTGCGATAATCAAATGCCAAATTGGCCTCAAATATGAAATCAGCGTCTGCTAATGGTCCTGCTAGGCCTTGACCAGTGAGAGTTACGATGAATCTTCTCAGTATATCCTCTAGGAGGATCGTCGATTGGCATGGGTCCTGGAAAACCTTGAAACTCTGGTGGTTGCATCGTCGGATGAGATTCCACGAGTAATTTTCCAATATTGGCCATTAGTGCACTGGGGCCAGCTTCTGATGGTCCTTCTTCGGTTTGCATGATGACTGACGAGCTAATGGAAAAGATCTACTACAAAAGATTAGCACATTAGTATGGAAATTAATTATGATCCCATTAAGGTGAGACCGCAATCCCTTTCCATAACCGATGTGTAACCCGTGTAGCCAAGTGTCGTGAAGTGATTGATGGAATGATTATTTGCAAAACTAATGCAGGTCTCTAGACACCTACATGCTTCAGATTATGCATACATTTCTTGATGAGCTTTTATTATGAGTGATGTGGGGTTATGGTGTGTGAATTTATGCAAGGTTTGGTTGAGGGTGAATTATTACAAAGATGAAGATTAGTTGAGGTGGTAGTGGTGTCAGACAATGGGTTAGGGGAAGTCTTCTTGACACGTTTCGGTATCCATTTCCTAAGGGTTTTTGAGCGGATGGTGTGTTTGTGCTGAGGGACAAAAAGTGGTATCGGGTTTGGTGGTCTTGAAGGATGGAAAGATTTCTGAGGGGTATATATTACATGGCTAGAGGGTTGGGCTATGATACATTGTTTAGGTACCCAAATTTGCGTGGGTGTCAGTCAGTTTGTTAGGTACTTCTTGGTGATCCAGATTCGTCGAATATTCGTAATCGTAAAAGAAGGTTGAGGAGATCTTGGATACTGTCTTTGCTTCAGCTGAAACTTCTTCTTGACACTGTCTGTGTTGCTGAAATCCGTTGGTGATTTCTGTCCTTTTGGCACCCATATTTGTCTCGTGCCACTTGTTCTGTGATGTTGATACTGCTGCTTTCTCTGCCTTGTCTGGTGGTGTCGTCGTGGGTTCCTCTGTTGTGGTTGACTCCTTCGTGGTTGGGTTTGAGAGGTCCATTGGACGCTCTGCTTTGGAAAAGAAGGGAGATCCAACACTTGCATGACCTGCCCATTAGGAAGTGATTTGTTCTTTATCTTTAATCTAGGCCAGTCCGCAGCAAGTTTGGAAGGATGGGCACCGCAGGGTGTTTTACCCATATGTCCACTGATGCAACCCACCTGACCGCTGATTGTTTCCATCTGCCTTAGCGGTTGGGTAATTGCCCCTTCTAGTTTGCAGGAAGCCCCAGGAAAAATCTCCTGTCGTCCTTCTGATTGACAATTGTCTATAGCCAAGCCTGAGTGGGTTGGTGTAGACGTAACGTGACTGATCTGACCAAAGATCTTCCGGTCTTCCGTCGCATGCATTTCATAGGGTCTAGGGTTACAAACTTCAGTCGGAATGCCATTAGGGAAGTCAAGCGGTATCACTCGCTTCTGTTCTAAGGTTCCAATCTGTAAGGAGCCTTGTCTAAGATTTAGGTCCACTGAGTGATCGTATAGCCAATCTTGGCCAAGGATTAGGGGTTCTATCAGGTCGTCATCATGGCACACTAGTAGCTTCGCTGTCATGATCACATCCTTAATGAGGATAGGAAGGTCCACCTCACCCATGCAAGGGGTTTCCATGCCTCCTAGCCCTATGAGGTATGCCTCAATTGGCCGCATTTCTATTCCGGAATCCTTATAGAGGGACCATCTAATCGCGCTAGTCGCAGCACCTGAGTCAATTAAAGCCCTGAGCTCTTGGCAAGGGTTGTCGTGCTCTAGCCTGACTGTAATGAATGGTCTCCTGTCCACTATACTAGGATGAGTGGTTGACTTTACTTGACACATGGCCATGGGATATCTGGGTGTTGTTTCCAGATGGTTATAATGTTCTCTCCCTAGTCCTTGTCTTCTTAACTTCATGCGTTTAATGCGTTCTATTGCTTCTGCCTGAGCTTCCGCTCGTATTCTATTTTCTTCCTCCTTACGCTTCTTTGCCAACGTGAGTCGTCTAAGCATATCCTCAGTAAGAGGTTCCTGATATAACTTGACTCTACAGCCACTAATATAATTAGGCATTATGTCTCCTTCTAAGGTGGCTAACTGTACTGCTCCACTTGTCGAGAGTTTGTTAATGATCATAGGTCCATAACCTCGTTTTTCTAACTTCCGTGCGTGTTGCTTTAGCGTATATACTAGAACTAAATCTCCTTCTTGTAGGCCTTTATCTTTCACATGTGCATCAAAATATGCTTTTTGTCGCTTCTTCGCTGCATATATTCCTGCTGCTGCCTTTAGCCTGGTTTCTCCTAATCGTTCCAAGTCCATTATTCTTGCTGATAATTCATGGCCGGTCCACTGATGTTCTTGTGCAACCTTAAGGGTCGGTATCAAGAAGTCCAAAGGAAGCACAACATTCTGACCAAAAACCATCTAAAAGGGATTTGCATTGAGTACGGTCTTGTAGGCCACTCGATATGCCCAAACAGCGTGGTGTAACTGTTTGTCCCAATCTGAACGTTTGTTGTTCACGAGTTTCGTCAGTACGTTACAAAGGATCTTATTAGTGCTTTCAGCCTGACCATTGGCCTGAGGATGATATGGTGCGGATTTCTTGTGAATCACCATAAAATCCTGTAACAAATATTCAATGACTTGGTTTAGAAAGTGAGTTCCGCGATCGCTCACTAACTCTATAGGCAATTCATATCTTGTAAAGACATTCTCAAATAAGAATTTTGTAGTTGTGTGTGCATCATTCTTTTTTGTGGCTTTTGCCTCTACCCATTTGGTTAGATAATTTGTCTCCACAATAATGTATTCCACATGTGTACCTTTTGCAGGGGGGTTAATGGGTCCTACAAAGTCTATACCCCACTTTGAAAATGCACGTCCGCCCATCATGGGTGTCAATGGCATTTCATCTCTGCGAGTAGGAAATTGAGTTCTTTGGCACACATCACATATCTTAACATAGGTATGAGCATCCATGTGAAGAGTGGGCCACCATAATCCTGCAAAGAGGATGGCTTTGATTATCCTATCTGGTCCAAAATGACCTCCTGCAACACCTTGGTGTGCAGTCTCTAGTATGCTCAGATAATCGCTTTCATGAACACATTGTCTTAGATATCCATCTCGTCCTCTTTTGTATAGATTATCGCCAATAAGTGAATAGTCTTGAGCTTCCTGCTCTAGACTGCGTTGTCGTGCTAAGGTCATTCCTTGAGGGAATGTGTTCGTCCTCAAGTACGTCACTAAAGATTCACTCCAGTCTGGTGCGAGAGACACGTGATACAATGTAGCATGTTCCACTGGTGGTCTTTCACAACAAACATGGCATTCTTTACACAATTTGTAGACATCTGTTTCCATCGAAGGCCAATATACTCCTAGTCTATGCAGAGTCTGTAGTGTTCGATGTTTCGAATGATGTTGATTTGGGAAACTTGTCTTATTTCTTAGGAATGCAAGTTGTGTATACTCAACATGGAGTATATGTTACACAAGAGAGATACTTGAAGAATCTTCCGATTAATTTCAACATGGAAAATTGCAAGCCTTGAACCACACCATTGGAGGTAAATCATAAACTGAGTAGATATGGAGGAGAAGAATTTAATGATATGAAGAAATATCAGAGTTTGGTAGGTAGTTTGATCTATGCTACCTTGATAAGACCAGATCTATCATATGTAGTTTATGTCTTATCACAATTTATGCATTGTCCAAAGAAAACTCATTGGATTGTAGCTCAAAGGGTACTTAGATATATCAAGGGAACCCTGAGTGAAGGTTTTTATTATGGTTTTACTTTTGACACAAGAATCAAAGTTGTTAGTGATGCAGATTAGGCAGGTAATTCAGATGATAGAAGGTCTACTCATGGTTATCTCTGTTATGTTGGAGATGAGTTAATCTCATGGTGCTCAAAGAAGCAACATACAATTGCTCTGTCATCTACAGAAGCTGAGTATAAAGGAATGCTAGAGGCTGCAAAGGAAGTAATATGGTTCAAGTCCTTATTGAAGATTGCAACCATTCGCATGTTCTGATTCATCTACACAACAAGCAAGAATCTTTTGATTATCTTGTTTATATATGCTTCCTGCTAAGATTTGATATCTCTGAGATTTGGTAATCTCTCCTTCTTTGATCTTTATCCTAGGATTCTTGGGTCCGTATGTCAGAATAGGGACCATAGGCTTAGCCCATTCTGGTGCTATCTCAAGATTAAACAAATATGCATCTGGTAGATCATCCGCTACTCCTTGAGGAGCTTCTCCTGAGGTTAATCTCAAAAGGTGGTCAGCTCTGAGATGCGTCTTTCCTTTCCTGACTACTACTTCAAAATCGTACTCCATGAGTAATAGAAACCAACGTATTAGTCGTCCTGTGTTACAGGGTTTATTGACTAAGTACAATAGTGCTTGATGATCTGTAAAGAACTTGAATTTGTTGGCCAACAAGTAGTGCCTAAACTTCTTTACTGCGTAGATCATCCCTAATCCTTCTCGTTCCGTCGTGGTGTAATTCCTTTCCGCTGCGTTCAATTGTCTGCTTGCGTAAGCTATGGGGAGATCTATGTTACCTTCATTCGTAGGTTGTGCTAACACACATCCTATGGCATAATTGGATGCATCCACATGTACATGGAATGGCTTACTCCAATCTGGGGTAGTCAATATAGGTGTTGAGCACAAACGTCGTTTGAGTTCATTGAATGAATTTTCACATTCATTTGTCCATTCAAAATTGGTTAAAAGAGAGTACAAAGGCTTGGCTATGATTGCGTACATGTGTATGAATCTCCTATAATAACCGCAATGGCCCATAAATGCCTGTACCTCTTTCACATTAGTTGGTCTAGGTAATTCTGCAATTACCTTCACTTTTTCTTCATCCGTAGAGATTCCATTTTTTGACACAATGTGTCCTAGAATTTTGCCTTGTCTGACCATGAAAACACATTTTTCTGGGTTCAAACAAACCTGATATTCTTGACATTTGTCAAATATTTGTCTTAACTCAGGGATATGTGTCTGTCTTACATTTGAATGTGCACATATGTCATCGACATATACTTCCAAACTCTTGCGTAAGAATTCCTTAAAAACATGACACATGAGTCGTTGGAAAGTGGCGGGTGCATTTGTTAAGCCAAATGGCATCACACGAAATGCAAATATGCCCCATTCAGTGGCAAAAGCCGTCTTGTGTTGATCTTCTGGAGCGATGGCTACTTGATTATAGCCTGAGAAACCATCAAGGAAGCTGTAAACTTCCTTGCCTGCAACTCTTTCCAATAAGTGTTCCGTGATAGGAAGAGGGTAACTGTCTCTAATCGTGGCGGCATTAACTTTTTTAAGGTTAATACACACATGCAATTTTCCATTCTTCTTGGGCACTATCACGATGGGGGATACCCATTCGGTATGCTCAATCTCGTAAATGAATCCTGCTTCTATCAAACGGTCTATCTCCTCTTTAATCTTAGCAGCGTAGTTATCATTGTACGTGTACGGTTTTTGTTTTGTCGGTTTTGCATCTGGAGTCATAGGGATTCTATGAGAACATATATCTGGATCTACTCCTTTCAAATCTTTGTAACTCCGAGCGAACACATCTCTATATTCGTGCAATAGGGCAACTAGCTCTTGTTCTTCTTCCTTCGTCAAATCATGCCCTATGTATGTACATTTTTCTTCTTCTCCTTCTATGGCTACTATTATTTTCTTGGTTTTCTCTCGGTTATCATATACTTGTCCGTCATTCGCCTTTCTATTAGGCATTCGTACCATGATTCTTCTATCTTCGATTTCATATGTCTTGAAGTTCTCGGGTACTTCAAACAAAGATTCTTCTTTATCTGACATGGTTTCTTTCTTCTTTCTTTTCTTCCCTTCACTCTTAGTAGTCACTTCTGTGGCTAACCTCACCTCATTCGTAATTTCCTCGTGTCTCTGAGGGTGAGTCTCTACTTCGTAAAAATATTCTTCCTCTAATGCAAAGGGTGAGTCCATGATAATTGATTCTAAATCAAAATCGCTTGCATCCTCAAATGCATCAGTGCTAGGTTCACATTCTTCTAAAATTGCATCGCACATGATTGGCTCTATCGTGAAAACTGAAATGTCATAGCCATCCTCGTCACAGTGGGGTGTCCATTGTTCTTCATTGATGGCTACATCCATGGTTGCTAGGATTTCTGCCCAACCATGGGGTTCGAATTCTTCATCTGGAAATACTACAGGTGCATAAGCTGGGTCTTGAAGAGTTCGTGGATGTTGTTCTGCACCTAAGGTCCTTGCTTCTAACCTTTCTTCCTCTTGTTTGGCTACCTTACACATCCATAAATGAGTATCCTCATGCAACCAAGAAGGATCTGATTCTAATGAGTGCACGGATTCCGTCTATACCTGAGTCTTATGGATGGTATTCCATTGTATTGGGGGTACATCTTGATGTGAATAGTCTTTAAGATTGACTTTGGTAGTCACTCCTAAATGTTGCAAGTACAAAGAATTAGTTCCCCAATCTTGTACAATTTGCAACTGACGCATGAATGGTCGTCCCAATATCATCTCATAAGCATGATTTTTACTAAAATCACAAATGGCAAAGGTATGCTCAAATTCTACACCACAAGTGGTGAGAGATATTCCTTCTAGTAAGCCTAATGGTTTTTCTATGTGTCCATCAGCCATTTGTAGCTTCATCCTGGTAGGTCTGAGTGCTGGCTTACCCCAATGTTTCCATAAAGCGGTGGTAGCAATGGCTACTCCGGCTCCTGAATCTAAGATGGCTTTCGTAGTGTAGCCCTGATGGGTTATTGGAAGATAAGTGTCACCTTCCTCTCCTTCACTTACATCTCCAATCTTTTCTACTGGTATCTCTGGTACCTTCTTACATGATCCTATCTGTGAGGGAGTAGTAGCAAGCTCAGGGAATTGATTTGCTACATGTTTCCACAATTCTGGTTTTACCTTTAACAACTCCTCTAGAGTGAGATTACACTGTACTTTGGTGTTCTTGATCACTTCCGTGTTTCTAGGGATTACTGATTCTTCGTTCCTCACTATTATCGTGGGTGCTCTCATACTAATAGACTTCGCTTCCCAAGGTCCTGTGAACTGAGGTAATTCTTGTAAAGAATTAGATTCAAATCCTGTGTGTTCACTCAGTTGTTCCTCCTCTACATCATTGTAAATAGAGGCAATGTCTTGGGGAAATTGTTCCTGCAAGTCGTCTATTTCTTGAATAGGAGGATGGGTTCCTTGTTCTTTTCTCCACTTTTCTTCTTGGATTTCCCTCAAAAATTCATGTGAGTATTTATGTATGGAAGACAAATTGTCTTGACTTTCTGTATTGGGTACTTGAGACAGGGATGGTGCATTCCTTTCCTGTGTCTCTAGGACAATAGGGTTCCCATGCTGATCCTTTTTCTCTTTGCTATCAATCAAATATTCTAGCCTCTCCATTAGTCCTTGAAAGTGTAATTCCGGTTTTGCCATATTATTCCAATTTAGATATCTAGAGGCTTCGAACAAAGCTTGCGCTAGTTCTACCATCTTCATGCAAAGTTTAGTTCTCTCAATTTCTAGATCAGCTCAAGGGTAGTTTTTACTCATTTCAGCTACCTGAGGTCCCTCTTTTAATCTAGCCTGATATGCACGAAACATCATGTCTAGATTTTCTAGTATGGGTTCCGCTAAAACTGATCCTGATTTTTGAGCTCGATTCTCTTGATTCAATTCCTGTGAAGTCAATTCTAGGATTTTGGCTCTCGACTCTTTTAAACTTCCTTCCAACTCAGTTATATTTTTACTCCATTTTCTCTTAATTCTTTCTCTAGAATCTTTCCAAGATTTTGTCTTTTTACTACTAGATTCTGCAACTTCACTGGTTGCAGTTGCTTTCTCTTGATTAAGCTGTTGGTTCTGTAAGAGCGCCTGGGCTCTAGTGATAGCTTGGATAGGCACGTATGTAGGGTTGGATCCATCTGCGTTGTTTACAATGCCTATCACGTTGATCGGAGTCACATTTGAAGCGTTAATTGGGTTCTTAGGACAATCTTTGATTATGTGCTCTTTACCACAATCGGCACAAAAGCCTTGTATATTATAGTATTGTGATTGTCCTGATATCGGGGGAAGTGGACAATCCTTTATGAAGTGATCTCCTTGGCACCTAAAGCATGGTCCTCTAGGGCCCTGTGGTCTTTGTTGTCTCAATTGGGGCCGTGGATTTGGGTTGGTGTACATCACATGAGCGTAGTCGGGCTCCCAACTAGGTTCCACTGGTGGACTATCGTAATGATATGTCTCCACATGTTCTGGTGACTCCGTGTAATATGCGGGTGGACTATCTACATGCGTAGAGTCAAAACTATTTGAGTTCGGGTCACTCTCTGTGATCAAAGGTGAAGAAGGCACTAAGGCCCTACTTAGGTTCTCTTCTGCAGCAGCGTATTTGACTGAGATGACATTCGCTGGTGGGGGTGGCTGTTGAGCTAAGACGGGTTGAGGTCTCTGATGAGCCTGGTATGGGTAGTTCTGAGGAGGCCTATAGTAATAAGGCTGAGCATTGTATTGGCCTTGATACCTACCTGGTTGTGCGTATGCTTGCGGGTAGTTCTATCTCACGGTCTGTTTGTTGTATGGGCAGTCCTGAGCCGTATGATTCGTGTATCTTCTCTCAATCGTACAGTATTGGCCACTAGGGTTGGCTTGTGGTTGTGGTGCATTGGGACACACATTCGCCACATGATTTCCACCACAAGTGTAACAATGCTTGTTTGTTAGTACCCTAGTTTACTAGAAACTCCTAGTTTCTGGGCCACTTTTTTTGCTAGGTCTTCTATTGAGCTTGACAATTTTGTGGATGCTAGAGATGAACAGTCTGAGTCCTTGTAGACTTTTGAGAGTTCCAACTCATCTCCTAAGTTGTCCTCAATGTCTATACAAATTCTTACACATTGCTCTAGCTTTCTGGGTTCTTTTAGGTACACATAGGAGCGTAGTTTAGCGCTCAACAAGCCATCTAGGAACAATGACACTTGCTTGGCCTGTGAAGGTAGCTCTTGCATTAGACGTCGTTCAACATATTGTCTAAACCTATGTCCTGCCAGTCTGATTGTTTCCTGAGGGGTCTGTTTAAAGCTATGAATCAACGAAGACGTGTCATGTCTAATCCCACTTTTAGAGAATTCATTGATGAATGACTCTAAAAAGTGATGGATGTCTCTAAATTGCCTTTGTTGCAGCGGTTGGAACCAAGTTAAAGCGGTGTTCTTTAACGTTAGTCCAAATGCATTGTATTGCGTGAACATGTCTTCGACTTGTTCTGCTCTTAGTACTTGCTTGAATTCTGCAACATGGTCATAGGGATCTCCTGTCCCATCAAAGTAATTTTTCATGGATTTCACTAATTGTGTGGGTCTCAATATTCTTGCGTGTTCACGTGGTCTAGGTAGAGGAAAATCATCTCTACCACCTGGTATTCCATGATCTCTTTGTCTATCCGCTCTATTAGTGTTCGTGGTTGTTCTATCTCTCCCTATGGGATGAGTGAAGCTTACTTCGGGTCTTTCTTTATTTTTCTCTCTTTGATTTCCATGGGCTGATGATGTTCCTGCCCCTTGTTGACTTGTATTCATGTTTGTTCTAGATGGAGGGAATACCAATTCACCTCTCCATGTGTATGTGTTTTTAGCATGGTCAGGCACCACAAAGACTCTTTCTGAAGTCTCATCCAGGTATACAACCTTTCCAGGTGTATCCGGGTCCTTGAACTCGTATATCGTGATGATACCTACCTCACTATGTAATTCTGTCTTGTATCTCCAAAAGGCTTCATCAGTTTCTTTATTTACAAACAACTCTATGCTTCTATTGTCCTGAGGGATCCATTCTGGGATTAGTACTCGTGTCAGTACAGATTTCCCTCTAGGTGTTCTAGGCTCTTCTAATGGTTCTTTTCCTTGAGATTTAGTTTCCGTCTCTAGCTGAATCACGCCAAACTCGTTGGTATTGTTTGGCTGCGTACTTAAGATGTACATTGTTCCTTCTTTACAGTCTATGTACGCGTCTCTCTCAAATTTCACCACTGGGTGTTCCAATCCCATGGGTTGATCGGGGTTGTGCATTTGCACCACTTGCCTTCGCAAACCATCCTCATAGATGCGAGCACCTAATCGGTTGGTTCGGAGAAACTCTAGTTGTGTTCTATAGGGTCCTTCTGGTTTTTCTAAATAGGCTACATTCGACCCTCCTTCTGGTCTTTCTGTGCTAAATGCCATTTCTGAATCACTAGTATATGTGCTCTGGTAGGGATAACTAGTGTTCAATTGTTGAGCCCACGATCGTGCAGTAGTTCTTACACTTGCCTCTGATGATCTAAGGCTTTGTCGGTCTGACTTACCTATATGTTTGCCCGATCTAAGGTTCATTAATTTTCTTCCTTGCACACTCAGTACACGCTCAGATCGTCAATGATTCTTTGTTATTACTTTCTTGATTCTTTTTATATTTCTTTAGATTCTTGTCTTAGTGTATGCGTCAAGAATTCGACTTTCTATGGTACTTTGAGTTCTCGTTCCGTCAGACTTATGTTCTTTCCTTTAGGTTTTCGTGTCACACACCTTTACTTTAGTCTTGAACTTGATAAATTTAATTCTCTTGATCTTGAGGCGTTCTTATCGTCTTTAATCCACAATACTACTGTTTATCCTAGGCTAAGAATTGACTGAGGGGGTTGAGTAATTTTCCAACCTCGAGTCAGCTTTTCTGGTTGCTCTGATGCCCAAGAAGCCGCGCTTCCCAAGCTTTATGCCCTTCACAGCCTTGCCTTGGTTGCCTTTGATTGCCCTTGCTAGACCTGGAAAAATTCAATATTAGAACAATTCACAGTTGGATGATCAAGTACTTGAGTATATACACCCTTAAAGTCCCTTCCCTTTTTCCCAACTTTTCAATGCTTGCCCCCTAGCTTTCTAGTCCCAAACTAGGTCAACCTCAAAATAGTTTATCTAAAAATAGACGTATCCTTTAAGAAAAAACAGTTGAGGTCACGTAGTACTCGTAAAGAGCTTTCTAACGAGCTATTAAGCTCAAAAAACGGACTTCGGATGAAAAAGTTATGACCGTTTAGGCCCTGGGGGGGTAAAAACTAACAAGCAAGTTTTTCTCCAAATATGAGCTAAGGGGTCTCCTATGAGTCTAATCACCCAAAAATTTCCCAAAAATAGCCCCAAAATTGGCCAAAAAATGAAACCCTAAAATTTGCAATGGGGGTGCACAATCGCGATGGTGTGAGACAATCGCGATGGTCTGGGACCGTCGCGATGGCGTGAAGGTGAACAATCGCGATGGTCTGAAATGCACGGTCGCGACGGTCCAAATGTGAGCAATCGCGATGGTCGGGGTGAGTGAACAATCGCGATGGCTCGATCAAGCGGACAATCGCGATGGCGTCAGTCAACGGTCAACGTGAACAATCGCGATGGTCCAAAAGTGAACCGTCGCGATGGTCACAAATGCGATGGCTTGAGCCAATCGCGATGATCAGGGCGCGATGGCGTGAGCCAATCGCGATGGTCCAAAATTCGAGTTGTCGCGATGGTCTGAGGGTATCGTCGCGATGGTCCAACTTGCCACGTGGCATCGTCGGTGTGATGGCGTGAGCCTATCGCGATGGCATGGGGTCAACCGAACAGTCGCGATGGTCCGCGAACCGTCGCGATGGTTCAAGTGAACCGTCGCGATGGCGTGAGACCGTCACGATGGTCCGGCCGAGCCGTCGCGATGGAGTGAGCCAATCGCGATGGTGTGACACAATCGTGATGGTCTGAGCCAATCGCGATGGTCCACCAAAATGAGAATTTTGCAGATGCGTCTATGGATTCGTGTGTGCGCTTGTGTCGCCTATCCCGTGTGTGGTCGCTTACCAAAAATTTCGCACTTGGCAGACCATCGCGATGGTCTGACACAGTCTGAAATCTCTGACAGAAAGTGAAGTTTTTACCTTTTCCAAGCTTTCCTGATGCTCTGGAGCACTGTACCTGCAAGAAAACTCAAGAACACAAAAGCACATGCAAGCACAAAAGCTCTCTCTCACTCTCTCGCATGCACAAATGAGGGGAAATGAGGAGAATGGGTAGATATGGTGAATTTTCTGATTTTTTTGGAGATGAAGATGATGATGCGGTGATGAAGATGGAGTGTGGGGGAGGTGAAAAACACTAAAAACTAAGTGAAAACAACAACAAAAACTGAAATTTTACCTTCCAATGCCACTTCTTGCTATACTCTTACCATCACACATTCGTCCTAGACTCGATCCCTGGCAACGACGCCAAATTTGGTGTTGCTATAGCACAATGGTGAGAACCACGTTAAGAAGCTCCACCTCCTTAATGTCAATCCGCGGAAGAGATAGGAGTGATATGAAGATCGTGAACGTGAGATGAAGTGAGAGTGAAGGTGAGAAGCATAGAAATGCACACACACATACACACACACTACGAAGAGACAAGCAAGACACAATGGAAGGTGAGAAATTATCTCTATTGCTCAAGAACACTATTACAAGCTCAAAATAATTCTAAGCTCACACTATCCAACCCCAAAAATGAGCTCTCTAGCTCTTTTTATAGTTTCTAGACTAGTTTTGACCGGTTTCACATCTAGTGACCGGCATAGTTAAAAATTAGGTCCTATATGCTATTTGGAAGGGTAAGCGGTGTCTAAAAATAACGAAAATTGATACGCTCATTCTACCTAAGCTCCTCAAGCTCGAGGACTCCTCGGCTTGCACAAAATGAAGCTATGGATTACAAAATGGGGTTTTCTATGTTACATATGTTACAATGAGTGATAAAAATCATTGTTGAGTGTTTTGAGAATTAATTAAAAACAAATTTGTTTGAAAACTTGATCCGATTGGCTCCCTGCTCCGTCGTTACATGCTTCCGTGTCGTCTATGCCTCTGGCTGCTTCCAACATGGAGTGACTATATCTTCGATAGACTGTGCCACAATCGCACCGGAATCTCCCGAAATTGCAGTACGTTCCACCAGAATTTTATCGGAATCGCTACTAGCGTTCTTCACTTTCTTGATAACTGGGTTAAACTTATCTGCGCTTCTTCCTCCTGGAGGCGTCCTTAGCAAATTAGGTATCGCCCAGGACTGTTGGTTTCTTCTATGCTTCGGGTATGATTCACCGGAACGAGTAACCGGCATATACTACGTTTGCACCTTTGCATACTATTCTTCTTTACGGTCGATTCACAATCTATGACCACTTTCACAATCAATCAACGAACACTCTGGATGTCACTTTCCCACAATTAGCTGGCAACACTCTTGATGCCACATTCGCACAGACAAATGGCAACAATCTGGTGCCACTTTCCCACAGACGAATGGCAACAATCTGGTGCCACTTTCCCACAGACGAATGGCAAAAAATGGTGCCACTTTCCCACATACAAATGGCAACAATCTGCTGCCACTTTCCCACAGACGACGCCAGTGTTAAACGTTGCTTGCCGTCAGAAGCGCGTTTAAACACCTATTCGGGTTCTTGGGAGTGGAAGGGGTCTGTTAAACAGAGGCCCTATGCTTGATTTTCCCCAAAATAACCACTTCATACACAACAATATACTAATGTTCAAGAACTCTATCAAGAATCTGTTTACACTTCACAATCTTACTATCTGTAATAGGACTCTTCCAAAGCTTACCGAACACACTCCAGTTAATGCTCTCTCAGCATACAGCGCAGGCAATGTTCAGTACCGTAGTACGAGATTACTTTGGTCTAGCTTAAAGAAGTGATCCAACACAAACTACAGTGCACAACAGAGTCAATAACAGTAACTCAATCTGCACCGTGCAGGTGCGGATAATCCACCAAACTGTCATTACTAGAGCATGGGCTTCATCAAACAACTTACAGAACATCAACAAAACAGAGAGACACAACAGTACATAGCATTATCAGAACAATCACAACGGGAACTACACAGAACGATTCGCCCAGACAAACAGTCTGGCGATCTTCTGGTCGTCTATGTAAATCACAAACCAAACAGGTATCAATAAAGAAACAAGACAGCGACGAGAACAGAATACTCAGAATTACTCAACGCACACCACAGCAACGTTACAGCTCAATCACCCAGACAGACAGCCTGGTGATCCCAACTGATCGTCATCAAAGTGTCTCTTTTTCATTGATTTATATAAAGATTACAAATGTCTTTGTAACAACCTTTCGTTCGTGCGGAATCTGTAAAGATTCAGTCTTTACAATTGCCAATCCGGTGGCCGACTAACAGCACTATCACAGTGCTTGTGTAGGCTATTTTGTCTTTTTGTGCCAAAGGTATATACCAGTTTTGGTTCGCCAGTATAAGCGTCTCGAAGTCTGCTACAGGTTTAGTAGAATTCGTATGGGCAATTTTGCTCAACTTTTTGAGATACAGTCAATTTTCTGCATCAAGGTATTTTAGTAACTGGCCATGGCTGAAAGCAATGATGTATTTCGTATGTTGGTTGTTGAGGATAAGTTGGATGGTACCAACTACCCATTACGGGCTTATATGATGTGTCATGTATTGGTCGCAAAAGGACTATGGAATATTGTGCAGGGTGTTGAAAGACGTCCTATTACACCTGCAAATATAGGTACTGCAAATACAAGTGCTGGGGCTGATGGAGATGATGTCAAAGATGATGATATTCTATAGATTCCTTTTCATGATGTTGTTTCTATTGCACCTACTACAAAGCAAATTCGTTGGGATGGCATAGATGCTCAGGCACATGCATTGATAGCTTTATCTGTCAAACATGCCATTATTCCTCACATTCACTCTCGTAGAACACATAAAGATGCTTGGGATACACTTACCACATTGTACCATACTAGGAATGAGGCTCGTGTTGCTTACCTCCAAAAATAATTGGAGAATGAGCACATGAATGAAGGTGATTATATGGACAGGTTTCTCACAAAGATCAAGGATTTGAAAGAACAATTGATTTCTGCTAATGAAGTTATACCAGATAGCTCACTTGTGTAGCCGTTATGACTATTCTTCCTGACTCATATCAAAGTTTTGCTTCTACTCTTTGTTTGATGATGAAAGGAAATCCAAATGCCTTGTCATTTGAGGATTTAGTCTCTGTTCTGTTGTAGGAAGACCAGTCTAGGCAGAACAAGTCTATTATGCATGTTGCAGATCAAGCTTTTTTGGCTATATAGAAGGGCAAAGCTAAATGGAGATCTTCTACTAGTAAGCAAAAATCTGCAAATGCGGCACATTCGAAGAAGGAAGACAAAGATGAGAAGAAATAAAAAAAGTAGAAAATGTTTTGCAAATACTATAAAGCAAATGATCATGTCATCAAGAGCTCTCCAAAACTAGTTGCTAAAGAGGCAAAGAAGAAAGAGGTTGGAATGGTTGTTGCAGAGGCCTCTACACTGAAAACAGAGTCTGCTAATCTTGTGCACGAAGAAGAATGGTTGTTTACTACTGTTTGCAGTTTTGACCCATCTTCTCATGAGCAGTGCATGTCTGGAGTAGACTCAGATGTTTGGTACTTTGATAATGGGGCGACCAAACATATTACCTCGTAACGCAGTTTCTTCTCTTCACTCGAGCCTACCCCTACAGGGAATACTGTTACATGCGCGAACAACTCCTCTTATCCTGTTATGGGAGTTGGTAAGATCATTTTGACTACTACTGATGGTAGTTCTTTCACTTTGTCAGATGCTTTGTTTTTGCCAGGGATCAAGAAAAATCTGTTATCAGTTTCTGCATTAGCCAAGATTGGCTTGGTTGTGAAATTTGTTGATGATAGATGTACAATTCATGATCTATCAAATGGTGATGTCATTATTGCTTCTGGCATTTTAGAGATCATCATAGAAGAACTAGAAAATTTGAGATTGGGTTCAGGTGAAAAGTTCCCAAAGTTTGTGACTAGGGCCAAAGCACTAATGGCTAAATTGTCAGATCCACCACATGATTTTTTTGTTAAGAAATGGTTAGCTAAGCCCCTACCAGTGGCCACCCAATGCAAAATAAAGGAATTAGTGTTACCTACAGCCTCCATAGAGGAGTTCATCAACACAGCTACAAGATTGGAACAGATAAGGCAACAGTATGGAGCATCTTCTTCTCAACTACCATATTCTACAGAAATGGAGGATCCAGTAATCCAACTAAGGAAGGAGCTAGAGGGCTTAAAAAGAAATAAGCCCCACAAAGAGGAGGAGAATGTTGTTACTCAGTTGCGAAGGGAAATTGAAGCATTAAAGCTCCAAAAGGAGGAGGAGGCCCAAACAGAGGAATTGGACCAACTGCGACAGGAGCTGCAGGAACTCAAAGGGGGTGGCATCAAGAGTGGACTTTGGTGTTCCATGTGCAGTAAGCAAGGGCATATAGTAAGTGAATGTCCTCTGTTAAGTGTGACTTGCCAATTATGCAGGAAAGCTGGTCATGAGGCCCAGGAATGCCAATCAAGAGGAATGCCTGCAACAACATATTGGACACAAGGAGGACCCCTACCACCAGCAAATGTGATGGAAGCTGCACCAAATCAAGGCAACAATTACAACCCTAGACAGAGGGATAACTTTGGAAATGGGCCTAGGAGGCCAATTATTTGTTTCAGATGTGGAGAATGTGGGCACTATCAAAGTAGGTGCACTCTCCCAGAAAATGCCCCTCCTTGCAGGAACTACCCAGAGGCTAGAGACCACTATACTAATTGTTGTCCTAGGAACCAAACATCTTCATTTGGGCCTCACATTCAAATGATTTCTGTGTGCAAAGAAGAAATGGTAGATCAAGCTAATGTGCCATCACCATCTACCAGGGTGGTGCAATTAGAAGAAATTGAATCTTTTACAGTGAAGACCAAAAGCAAAGGAAATGTTCAAGTGGAAATGGGTGAAGAATCAATGATCAATGGATTGAAGAAAGACAAAGTTGCATCTAAAGATAAAGCCACCACAGGTGCAGATACAAGGCAAAAAGAAAATTTCATAGGTACCAGTGATGCCATTGGACATGCATTCAACAGGGCTCATGAGGAGTTTGATAAGTCAAATGGCGCCCATGCTCTTAAGGAATCAGAAGCTTCCAGGCTACTCAAGTCCATGAAAAAGGAGGTCAGTATTTTTTATTTAATAAAGATGGATGGAAAGTTCAGGTCAGAACTCTTGCAGATAATTGATGAAATGTCCACAATAAGTTTAGTGGCAAAGGCTGCAGTTATGCAAAAAGATAAAAGTGTAGGGGAAGCACCCCTCACAGATTACAAGAGCCCTCGGCTAACAGTCTCTATTAAAGGTCATGAGTTTCAAGGAGTTATTGTGGATGGTGGTTCTGGCATTAACCTGATGCCTGAATATACCATGAAAACGATTGGACTATACCCTTCAAGACCTGCCAACTTCACTGTAACAATGGCAGACCAAAGCATAGTAAGGCCTAATGGGAGTGGTCCCTGGAGTCCCAGTCAAAATACAAGGTACCATCTTTAACTTGGACTTTGTTTTTTTAAGGCTGCCACAGGTAGAAAGAAGTTTCCCCCTGTTAATTGGGAGACCTTGGTTAAGGCATGCCAATGTGCTGCATGATTGGGGCAAGGATACAATGTGGGTAAAGCAAGAGGGAAAAGAGTTGCTTGCAGATAATTTTAGAAGAAGGTCCAGACAATCAAAGACATACCAGCATGATGCAGATAATTGGTATTTGTATGGAAGAAGAATTGGTGGACAACCCGGAAGCAGATCTATTTGAAGGAGCAGATTTATATGAAGATGAAAACATGTTGGCTTGGCTCCATGCAGAAGAGCCATCTTCCTGTTATGGAATTTTTCCAAACTCAAGTAGAGAAGAAGCATATGAAGAAAAAGAGGAAAACACTCAGGATACTGATTCGAGTGAAACAGTCTCAGTCAAAGGCCATAGCAAAGAGAAGAAAAGCAAAGCCCTTAAGTACAGTAGTGATGAAGATATTCCAACTCATATGTCAATGGCCACTTTTTTATGGATACTGGTATGGATATCATCTCTTATGTCAATTTTAATGATAGCAAGTGCAGGGCTTTACAAGAATGTGGAAGGAGTACCTACAAGTCTTTGGAACAGGAGGGTTCCATTTGATGAAGAAGCTGGAATAGTGAAATTGAAATTTTGCTGATTAATCTATAAAGTTGATAACACAAAGATACACATGTTGCAGTATAGAGGAGACAATATTTTACTGAAGGATTTAGGGTACCCTTATCAGATGACTAGTGTGCCCAACAAGAAGACAAAACCAATGAAGTGCAGTACAATTGGAGATTATGGAGGAGTTTCTCTGAGCCAACACATCAAGGTTCAAGACCAACTAAAGAATTATGGATCACCTGGGACCTGCAAAATTTGTCCAGGTTGTATATAGCATTCTCATGTTATTTTTGTTTAAGTTTTTAGTGGTTTTTATTCATTTTCATGCTTGTTCTTGGTGTTTTAGCATAATTAGCAACCCTTTCATAGCCCTTGGCATAAGTACAATGTTTGGAATTTTTCTATGAATTTTTCAAGCAATTTTTAGATTTTTTTTTCTAGCATTTTTCCCTTTTTATGTGTCATTTTCTTGCAAAATTCAAGGAATAAAGGAAGCTCTGTGTGGTTTTGAGGGAGGAAATTGGCATACAAGTGTAGGATATTTTCTAAGAATTTTTCTAGCTGTTTTTTGGATTTTTTTTTGTTTTTTTTGTTGTTTTGGGATTTTTCTGTAATTTTCTTTCCTTTTGGGTAATTTCAAAAAAAAAAAAGAAGGGGCCCCAGGCATTTCTCTTTTCAAAAAAAAAAAGAGAGAAGAAGAAGAAAAATTCGAAAAAAAAAACCGCCCCCTGCCCCCTTCCCCTCCCCCTCTGCCCCCCCACCCCCCCCCCCCTCCCCCCTGCCACCTGCAGCCCCCCGCCGGCACCCACCCGCAACCCCCCCCCCTTCCCCCCCCACCCGCAGCCCCCCCCCCCCGCCCACCCACCCGCAGCTCCCCCCCATTTTTCCATTTTTCCATTTTTTTAAATTTTTTTTTCATTCTTTTTATTTTTATTTTTATTTTTTATTTTCTTTTCTATTTACTTTATTTTATTTTATTTTTATTTTTTTTTGCTTTCTTTTATTTTCTTTTTTTTATTTGTTTTTCGGCGGTATTCAAATAAAATAAAATTAAATAAAATAATAATAATAATAATAATAATAATAATAATAAATAATATATAAAAATCTTTCTCTCTCTCTCCCCCCGCCCGCCAGCCCCCGCCCACCCGCCCGCGAATCTCTCTCTCTCTCTCTCTCTCTCTCTCTCTCTCTCTCTCTCTCTCTCTCTCTCTCTCTCTCTCTCTCTCTCTCTCTCTCTCTCTCTCTCTCTCTCTCTCTCTCTCTCTCTCTCTCTCTCTCTCTCTCTCTCTCTCTCTCTCTCTCTCCATCCGCAACCCCCCACCACCCACCCGCCCCCGCAGCCCCCCGCCCGCAGCACCCCCCCCCCCCCGCACCCCCCCCCGCCCGCAACCCCCCGCCCCCAGCCCCCCGCCCGCAGCACACCCCCCCCCCTAGCAGCCCCCTAGCCCGCCCGCCAGTGTCCCCTCCCCTCCCCCCGGAGCGCGACCCCCCCCCTTCCCCCGCCTTTTTTTTATTTTTTTTTATTTTTTTGTTTTTTTTTACTTTTTCCTTTTCTCTCCACTGCGTGCGCGCGCCCCCCGTCGACTTTTTTTTTTTTGTTTTATTTAATGGTTTTGGTTTTTATTCCATCCCGCCGTCGGCATCCAGTTTTTTTTTTGTTTATTATTATTTTATTTTATTATTTTTATTTTTATTTAGTTTAGTTTATTTATATATATATATATTTTTTATATATTCTATTTATTTTAATTTTCTTTCATTTTATTTTAGTTTTTTATTTTTCTTTTTCGAATAAGATTGTGCGTTCGGATTTTTTTTATAAATTAAAAAAAAATAAAAATAAAAATTCAAAAAAATAAAATAAATAAATACAAAATTAAAATAATAATAATAAAAAAATTAATAATAATAATAATAATAATAATAATAAACAATAAAAATATATATCACTCAAATATATATATATACATTTATTTTTTTTTTTAAGTCGCAGGTTCAAACCTTTTGGCTTTGGATCGTGCCTTGGTTGGCCATTTTTTTTCAAAAGTGGAGTCATTTTCATGTATTTTGGCACCTCTGGATTCATTTTTTGCATTAGTTTTTCCAAAATACCACATTTCCTCTGAGTTTTGTTCAAAACCAACATGCTTTGAGCACATTTATCACATGTTTTTATTCCACCACCTTGACCATATGGTCTATTCTCACTTAATCTTACCTTATGTTTCATAATTTCCCATATGCACCCTCTGTAGCTCTACTGTTTGGTCATTTTTACCCTCTCCAGACCCCATCACCCTACTCTCTCACCATCCCCTTACCCTTCTGCCCAGCCGCATCCGTAACCCTCTCTGCCCCATCCATCTCCGCCCCCTCAGCCCTCCGTCCCCCCTCCTTTCTACCCTTCCATTTCCCTCCTTTGCTTTTCCATGCAAAAATTCTAATTTTTGGTTCTTCTCTGGTGCTTGTTCTTTCCTGTTTTTGGTGGACTTGGTAGCTGTTCAGTGTCCTTTTTCAAGATCTTGTAGCACAAGTATTATGGTGTCCTATCTCCTCACAGTTTTGGCTGTAGTTCTCCGAGACGGAGAGCACATTAAGTGGTGGGTAACTGTTGAGCCCATAAAAGTCATATTCGTCAAGTCAACCGCAGTCAAAGTCAAACTGGTTGAAGTCAACATGGTCAAAGTCAAAGTCAACAAGGGTAAAAGTCAAAGTGTTCAAAGTGCAGGTGTCAAAGTGCACAGGTAGTGCACAAGTATTGTCCACAAAGGGTGAATTGGAGAAAGTGGTTGCAGGTTGCAGAGGTATTTCTCTAATTTCCATAAGGTTTGAAGTGTTTTTAAAGTGTTTTGGAAGGTTCAGGTGAACCCTCTCTTATGTGAAAAAGTGAAGACTTAAAAGGAAAATGTGAAGGTATGTGAAGAGGCAGTACGCAGAAGTGAAAGTATGCCCCCCAATTAAAATTTTTGTTTTAAGCTAAAGTCACTATAGGACAAAACAGGGATTCATTGGCTACCACTTGTGAAGACAATCTTGGGACATCAAAGTGAGAACCAAGATACTCTTGCAGTTAGGAGCGTACGTGAATCGACACTCAACTCAAGGCAAGGACTATTCTTGGACAATCCTAAGTGTAAGCAAGAGAAGTATAGTCTAAGTGAAGCAAGAGAGAGAAGTGCAAGAGACACACAGTGTGCGACGCAGAGAAGTGAAGTGCAAGGTGTGCATAAAGAGTTACCAAGGAAGTGTGCAGAGAAGTGCTAATCTAGTCTCCCAAAGATCCCAAGGTCTTATTGAAGTGTGTGCGTGCCGACAGAAGGTACCCATCCCTCCCCCTTAGTGGAAGCTTGGTGCAAGGTGTGCACAAGTGCAGGCTTGGAGAAGGTGGAGGTTTGGTGCAGAGGAGGTTGGCAGCAACAAGTCCCTTGGGTATTTGGTATTTTGTAATTGAGCCCTCTGTGGGATTTTGCCCAGAAGCATTGCCTTGTATTGTGCTTCAATATTGTATTTGTCTTATTATAATCAATCAACAGAGACTTCCAGTGTGTATTTTCTCTTCTTGTCTTACCCATTTCTCCTACAAATACTCAAATCCCTTCTTGTCCAAGAATCCCCCAACAAAAGTGGACCCAGTCACTTTAAAAATTTGAAATTGCTATAAAAATGGGTTCTATGTGCTCATTTCTCACATTTGCACTCTCAAAGAGCTAGAAAGCACAGACAAGCCAATAGAATTCTTGCGCACAAGCATTGGCTGCTAGCACTTCCACTCCCATGAAATCTTTTCGAAATCTATTCATGGACTTTTTGGATAGTATAGACTACAACAGTCGTACGAATTTGTATGAGCTAGTCTGTAGAGTCCCTAATCTTGAAGGGACAATAGCCATGAACTCTGATGTGATCGATGAGATCACAGATTTCATGGAATTCTATATATTAAGATATGTTATAGATATTCCAGCATATGAATGTAAATGGCTCCTCTGTGACCTACTTTTCTACATTCATAAAGGAGATGAGGCATTTGCGAAGCGCTTAAAGCGTTTCATGGCTGTTGCTGAGTATGCAGGGCACCTGTTAGATGACACAGTGTTCTTAATTAAACAATTAAATAAGAAGAGGAAAATGGAAAGAAAATATCTTTCCTATGTTGCAACAACCATCTTTTTTGTCAATGAGGAACCCGAACCTACACCCATGGAGCTACCCCATCTTGTTACTAGGGGTTTTGTAGATGAAAAGAAGGAACCCCAGACAAAAACTCTCAACTTATTAGAAGAGAGTCAAAAAATTTGCAAAGAATTTCCACAAGGAGTGGTGGACAAATTAAACGAAGCCAGTACACAGAATAGTCCACCCTCCAACTTAGAGCGCATGGAACCCACTCTACCAGAGGTAGAGATGGAAATATTTTCAGTTGTACTTATCGACGGAGAAGAATTTTTGTTCCTGCATGATAGTGAGAAGGCGTTCGGTCTACGCCTCAACGAATGCTTAAGTATTTTTTGCTCGACCTCGGATGTTCCCATGGACAACACTTCTGACATAATAAAAAAGACAACAATTCCACTTGGTGATTCAGTTGCAGACACCATTGCATTTGTGTGTGAAGAGATTTTGAGCCATGCCAACCAAAATGCCACTGAAGAAGATCTGGCTGCAGCAAGGGAAAGAATTTTGGAGAGGAAGATTCCAACATTCCCTGTTGTGGAGCAAAGTGGCATGGCTCACTCATCGATTCCACTAGATGCAATGGGAAGAGGAGAGGATGAAGATAGGCTTCAAGATGTAAGTATCTAATGACATTTATGGTTGTCTCATATTCATACAAGATGTATCTATTGAATTTTATGATTGTCTATGTGCAGGAAGCAATTGAAGTGGATAAATTTGTAGCAAGGAGTGGTGGTGACCGTGTTGCCCATGGTCATGGCTCTTCCTTGGCACATTACATTGGAAAATTGACAAAGGAAGATTTTTTCATAATCCACAAGGACTTTTCCCCTCAAGGACACTTCATGACTTGGTGTTTGAAGGCCTTGAGCAAAGTTTTGTGCCTATCTACAATAATGCAAGGGACCAATTGTATATTTCTGGTTAGGAAGTCCTTTGCCCTTACTACCCTAGGAGTTAACTTTAGAGGAAAAATATTAAGTCAAATAGGAATAGCTTTAGGTCTTGGATTGACAAACCCTAAGTTAATATCCCAATCAGTTTCGGCTTACCAATTGCCACTGTCTTTTCAGAGAATAAAGAATGTAGTGGAGAGGCTCAAGACCAAGAGCCAATTGCAAAAACTCTATAATACCAATTATTGTTTTTCCATTTTCCATGTGCATTCTCTTTATGTTTTTGACAATCTCTTAACTTTTGCACAATTTAATCAGTCTTTTTCCATTGATTCTTGTAAGTTTTGTTTCCCAAAATGCATGCAAAGGCCTAGGAATGAAAAAAAAAGGCCTGCCACAGACACGCGGGGATGGGCCCTGCAAAAGTTTTGCAGGGGCCATCCCCGCATTTCTGTGGAAGGCCTTTGTTTTGCATTCCTAGGCCATCCCATGTACTAGGTTCCCTATATTGGAAGTCTATGTCCCTGAATTACAACCTAGAATTGGGGAATTATGGAAGACTCTTCTTATGTGCAATTATTAAAGAATATTTAGACTCCTCTGGGTGTATATAAGCATGCAACAATAAATAAGTACATTTGAATGTTCATCAACATTGTTTATCTATTGGTCAGAGGGTTAGCATGCATTGTGCAATAGAACGAAATTACGAACACCACATGCTTGAGAGATGACTCTCCTCCCAACCAAATGCCTCTATATATAGCTCTCTCCAGGGGACTGCCTTCTTGGGCAGGTGGATACTAATCATCCAAGTGTCAGCCATGTAACTACATGTGTGCCAAGTGTCCAGTGGATGTTTCTAGAAGGTTCTAGAGCTCTTTGGGCAAAATACTCTTCCCATGTACCCCATGGGGATTGAACCCAAGACCTCGTCCTTCACACCCTTGAGTCTTAACCATTAGGCTAAGTGGATTACTTGGTTACAAGAGTAAATGACCTACCAGAAAGTCTAGACTCGAGATCTTTGGCCACACAAACGAATGACCAAACGGAATCCGATTTCAGATCTGTCTGAACCAATCGGATCCCTAGATCACCAACTTACTTTATTACATTCTTCCCCCCTTGGAAAAGATTTTCGTCCTCGAAAATAGAGCTATATACATACTGTAGGCAACCCCCGAGCCTCATGTTCTAAAACTAGAAGAACATGGTCATGTTCTAGAACTGGAAGAACATGTCTCATCTCTGTGGTGGCATCCTTGCCCAAATGATTCAAAACACTATCTGGTTTTGTACTTTGATGAACGGGACAAAGTACAAACTAGTGAAGAATAATGAGGGTGGATCTAATGACATCCCTGGCTAATTCACAGTTTCTGGATGTGCGATCTAGGCACAAACATGTGAACTAGGTGGATTCAAATTACTAGTCCATTTCTAGGCATAACTGGTGCATGGGCTTAGTAATGAAGGTGGGATTCTTATCCCTCGCAAGACTTTGAGAATTCTTGATTCACTTGAATTTGTTTTGGAGAACTTGAAGTTTGGTTGTCCCATACATCTAACTTTAGATGTCTGTACAATGGTTTACTTTTATCGAACAGTTACTTGATTTTTTCACCCGACTAGAGGACTACTTTGTCCCAATGAGTTGAAAAAATCCTATGTAAACTGTAGGAGAAAGTTTACCATTTCGGTGGAATCAACCATACTAACTTCACCAATTCAAATTCAAAATGAAAATTGTCCAACTTAGGACACTTTTCTCAAAGACTTTTAACTGAAAGTTCTTGGGAATTGTCAATCTGATGAGCAATTCCTAACTTCCCTATTCTAGAGTATACTGGACTCCAAGAAATGATTTATGCTATAACTTGAAGCAAACTCAAATGAATAAGTCCACTTAGACTTATCATCTTTTGAAGATTGAAAAGGTTCTTGTACATAACATCTATCTAGGATGTTCAAGTTAGTTATTTTATTCTAACCGGCTAACCCTGGTCTTTTGCAAAAGGAATCAGATACCATATCTGAGCCAATTCCAAAAGATTTGGAAAGCGGAAAGAAATAACTAAGACTCTGTACAACCAATTCAAACTTCGAATATACATAAACTTGCTATGAGTCAAAGACTAGATGACTCAGGACTTCAACTTTTCAAAGATCTATTTCAACAGGATATTGAAGCATTGTCTTTATCTTTAAGAGAAATAAGCTGGATTCTCAAAAAGATTCAAAGCAACTTGAAAACATCATCCAACCACAAGATACTCGTGTGGAAAACCAACATCAGTGTGTCGACCCACTGAGGTTATGTTGATAAGTTTTGTATTCAAATAATGCTTCACTTGAGACTAAGTTCAAGTCACATTCAATCTTTTTGACTCCTAATTGTGAATGCAATTCTTGTGCATTTCTTTGAGTCAGAAGAGTGAATTTATCAAGTTACACTAGGAACTTGATACTTGACTTAGTCAATTGAATCTTTAGTTGAAAAGATCAACTCAAAGTCAAAGTCCAACTTCTTTCAGAAATTTATCAAATATTTCTGATCAATAACACTTAAGCTTGAAGTGTTCTAAGAAGATCTTGGAAGTTCCTTACTTCATATCTTCAATTTCCTTGATCTTGAAGTCATCTTGAAGTATCGTAAGATACTACTTTCATCCTTTACGAATTAAACTTTTCTTGAAGTCTTAATTCCCTTGAGGATGAAACCTAACTTCAAAATCCAAACTAGGACTAAAAGATAATTATCATCCCACGGTCCGATGTCCCATACCATCTTTCCTATATCAATCTAAGTATAGAATCTGGTGTCCCATACCACCCTATTTTATATTCACATTAATGTGTGGGTGATTCTTATCCTAAAGTCTAAACATCTCTTGATAGAGTACCTTATCTCTTCAATTCTTTTACGAGAATTTAGAAGTTCCAGGTATTACCTCTAACTAGATTTTCTAGGTTTTGATTCCTTCACATGATCGTCTCACAATCATGTGCTTTACCTTGGGAACTTGAAAACCTCTTAACAGAATATCAATTCTTCTTTGCTAGGGTTTTCAAATGAAAACCAATCAAAATTCCAAGTACTTGAATTTTCATAGATTCAAGTTCAATTGGATTATCCTTGACCAATTTTGTAGCGACAAGAGCTTTTGACTTCTTGTCTTTAGATTCCTTTCTTTACTAATGCTTTAGGTACCTACCCCGGGGACTTTATTTAGGAATCTCTTTACTGCTTAATTCTTAAGCATCCGCTCATGCTTTCTGGATTTGTACCAAAATCCCTTTAAGGATAGGTAAACACTTATGTTTTACCTTCCACAGACTTAATTACCATTTTCACGGTTGCAGACTACATTCTTGGAATTTCTTTACTCTGTTTAGACTTGGAACAACTTACTCTTTTTCACAGTTTTCCATCGAATAAATGGAACCTGAGTGAATAATTCCCAAAAGGAATTTTATTGCCAATACTTGGGCAATCTACAAAGTAGTTCTAATCGCACATTACTTGGACAATCATGGCCAAGATTGATCAAGTCTGGTTGATCTTGCGATAAAAATAAAGACTTATAGTCTTTATCTTTAAGATCTCTTAAACTATCTTTAAGCTTCTTTGCTTAACTGCAGGATTTTTTTTTTTTGAGATCTTTCTCAAGTCCAAGCATACACTTATGCCTCTCAGATTCCAAAGCTAAGAATCTTTGATATACCTTTAGGTTATATCACAAATAGGACCTGAAATACCACTTCTAGTGGTTTGGGATGTCCGGGAACTACTTACTTATTGTTTAAAGAGTATGAAGAATTTCATTCTCAATACTTGAAAGAATGCCATTTCTTCAAAGACTTGAGATTCCTTCTAAGGAATAACTTGAGCAAATGATTCATCTTGGAATCTTTTGCAATATTAAAAGAACATTTGAAAGAAATTCTTTCAAATAATATCCAAAAAAATTTACTGATTCAATTGTATTCATTTCCTGAGTATCAAACTAGAGACAAAATATCACATTTTGGATATGGTTTCCCATGCCACTATGAAAGTTTGAGTTGACTTTTTGTTTATGTGATATCGACTTCTATTCTTGAGTTTGATACCAGACTCGTTATTATTGGTCAATCTTCAGATGTTACTAGAGTCCTTTAAACATATTTCACTAATCAAATTTATGTTTAAAGTCCAAGCATCTATTGATGATTGATCCAATAGTAATGCAACTATGAACACTTTGAACTTTATAACTTGTTTAGGAGAAGTTCATGGATTTAAGATCCATTTCTTGGAACTTTCTATTCCTAAATGAAAAGTTCACACTTGCTTCAAGTCTTTAGGAACTTATATTATTTCCTAAAGATTGCTTAGCTAGTTGCATCATTTACTAGAGATGCAATTATAGAACCTAACATCCTTTTATTGATATCAAGGATCAATTGATGTTGAGGTTTAACCTTTGATTTCCATCACTCCTTGAGATGAAATCAAATAAAAATTTATAAAAGCTTGGTACCTTTATATCTTGGCAAAACATTTATATCCTAAAGAGATTTTTCCTTCATCATTCCTTGGACCTATCATATAATATGAATTTATGTGTATTTTGGGAAGAGTTCATGAATCAATTAAGATCCTCTACTTGGAACATCTACCTTCCCGAAAATAAATTCATCTTAAACATGGTAGGAGAATGATCTCACATGAAATAGAAGGCTTGACTATTTCATATCTCAATTCCAAAAAGTTACTTACCGAGGTTTCATCATGAGATACAAATCTTGAAACCACAAAGAAACTTCTTTAAACTTTCGAAATCTTCTAAATAGAAGAGTACTCAAGGAGCTTGGAAATATAGTTGACGTTCTCATCCAACCTTGGGATGCTTGAGAAGTTACATAAAGTATGTAGCTAATCAAGTAAAGCTTATCCGCATGACTTTCTAAGTATCATCATACATCATAAAAGAGTTTGCAAGTAATTAAATTTTCTTGGTTATCAAGAAAATTTATTACTTAACTTTCTCCTAGTGCTTACTTATACCTAGCAAAACATCTATCATACTTAATTATCATTAAGTATTTGTCTTTGATAGCGGAGTATCAACTTGGGAAGAAATCGACTAATTACTTGAGTTGCAAACTAGAACTAGTATGTCTTTGCAACTAACTAGTCCTTGGTCTTCCCTAATGTCAAACTACGAGCTTTATAAAGTAAGCTAAATACTAAGAGAGTACATTCTCATATCTACTTGCAAACAACATTCCATTCTATCATGCAAATGCATGTATCTTCATGCAAAAGCATATGCTCATATGCGTATGCATGCATGTTCTTTGCATGCCCAAAAAATAATACAACAATCATGCATGAGCTTGATGCACGATTTTTTTTTTTGTACTAAGAATGTATATCATGCAATCCTGATGCATGAATATCCTTTCCTTTGTTCTAATGCACTATGATATAAAAACATACCCTTGAGGTGCAATAGAAAACTTACTCAATGGAAAGGAAATATGTATTTAAACTACCAAAATATATTCTTTGATGCACAAGGATCTTTTTGAAATCAAGTCTTTCCTTAATGCAAACTAATGCTTGGAATGAGAAATGGATTAATTCATTATTCTAATCTAGACTTAATCAATTGAAATCTTGGCTATTTCAATGTGCATCTAGGATTAAGTGTAGAATAATGAAAACAAGATATTCAAGCATTAAGGCCAAGTTTGCATTAAGAAATTGATTGTTTTCATTATCCTAATCTAGACTTAATCGATTGAAATCTTAGCTATTTCAATGTGCATCTAGGATTAGGTGTAGAATAATGAAAACAAGATAAATCAAGCATTAAGATCAAGCAAAAACTGGAAAATACTTAGCTTTGATCATAGCTTCGTCCATCCCTTGATCCTTGCCAAGAGCTATTCACCATTCTTGAAGCTTCCTCATCAAGAAATAGTTCTTGATGATTTGGTCCGTCAAGGTCGACGAAGTTAGGCCTCCGGATCTCATCAAGAAATAGTTCTTGATGATTTGGTCCGTCAAGGTCGACGAAGTTAGGCCTCCGGATCTTCACTCCACGGCTCCACTTCCTTCAAGCTTTGCTCAATCTTTGATTCTCCTTGGTTGTTTCTTTGGCTAAAAGCAGAATACTTCTCAGATTCGGCCAGCAACAACTGATTTGGCTCCTTGGATGGATGAGAGTTGGGCTTGCACTTCAGCTCTGATCACTAGTTTAGTAGAGTTTCTTCTGCACTAGAGAACAAGTCAATCGCCTTGGGCGCGTGGATAGGTCGCCTCCCTCTCAAATCGATGATGCAGGTTCGAGTCCCGTCGGCAGCAGACACTCGCGAATTATTTTGGTCTTGCTCTTGATGAAAGCTTTTCGGCGCCAGACTTTAGCAGAAGACCGATTTCTGCTGAATATCAAGCGTGATCCACCAGAGAGTATAAACTTTTGGATCTTCTTGGTTGAAGCCTCCTTTAGGGAACTAATGATCTGTAGAGATCTTCTGCTTATAGGATATCGCAAACGGCGCTTCTCTCTGTGGATAGGGCAGCGCACTCTAAACGTGGGGACGGGGGTTCGAATACCCTCTGCTTCTCCAGAGAATATAGACTTTTGGATCTACAAATTGAGATCTTCTCCAGCGCCGACTCTGATCACTAACATCTGCTGCGGATATATCTTCACGTGGTCGATGTGCTCTTGTGGTTAGAGCAACGCGCTCCCAACAGAGGGGCGGGAGTTCGAATCCTGCCGACAGCACACAGAGATGATCTAATCTTTTGCTATGCTTCTCTTATCATGCGCGAGTAGGATGCTTCTATGTCGTAGAAGGAGCAAAACACACGCAAGTTGAAGAAGAAGAAAGCTATGGAGAATGAAGCTCTGATACCAATGCAATAGAACGAAATTACGACCACCACATGCTTGAGAGATGACTCTCCTCCCAACCAAATGCCTCTATATATAGCTCTCTCCAGGAGACTGCCTTCTTGGGCAGGTGGATACTAATCATCCAAGTGTCAGCCATGTAACTACATGTGCGCCAAGTGTCCAGTGGATGCTTCTAGAAGGTTCTAGAGCTCTTTGGGCAAAATACTCTCCCCATGTACCCCATGGGGATTGAACCAAGACCTCGTCCTTCACACCCTTGAGTCTTAACCATTAGGCTAAGTGGATTACTTGGTTACAAGAGTAAATGACCTACCAGTAAGTCTAGACTCGAGATCTTTGGCCACACAAACGAATGACCAAACGGAATCTGATTTCAGATCTGTCTGAACCAATCGGATCCCTAGATCACCAACTTACTTTATTAAACATTGCACCCTATCTAAGGCCAATCATATGCTCCAATGTGCATGGCATGTGGTTTCATGGCTTAGAAATACAAAAAAAAGGCTTGCCACAGAAATGCGGGGATGGGCCCTGCAAAACTTTTGCAAGGCCTATCCCCGCATTTATGTGGAAGGCCTTTTTTTTGCATTCTTAGGCCATTGCATGCATTTTTAAGCAACATCACTTACAAGAAATACAATAAAAAGAGTGACTAAACTATGCAAAACACTTTAAAGAGGTACTAAGATTATATTCATCATTTGGGATTTACAAAATATTCATCATTTGGGATATACAAAAAGTTCTCCAAACAAGGGAGTACAAATATTTGTTAAGAGTTATTCCCTCTAATTCTTCTAGCTAGCTGCAAATCTTTAGGTTGTATTGTCACTCTCTTTGCATGGATGGCACACAGGTTAGAGCCCTCCAACGTTGAGATAAGATACACCTCTGCAGCTTCTTGGAGGGCTTCAATGGCTATCCCTTGGATACGAAGTCCAGCGCAATAGCTTTGGATCTCTTCCTTCACAACTCTTGCAAATGACCTTCGAGGAATAAGAAGCTCCACAGACTTTTGATAGTGTCGAACCTCTGCAAAGGCTCTGGTTTTCTTTCTGTGCCTTTGCAGTGCTCTTGCATTTGGGGGGATGTTGGGTTATGGTCGTTGTGGCCTACGACGCGGTTGATAGTTCTTCTTTTTTCTTGGAGCATGCCTAGATGGTCCTACCTCATCATTTACTTGCTCTGCCCGACTTTGCTCTCTTTCTTCATTGGTTGGTCTTTGTCCTTGTCTTGCAGGGAGTGTCTTGCCTCCTTGTGTTACTCGATGGCTCACGGGGATATGATCATGGTTCCATGGTGGCTTGTTAACACTTTCTTCATCCAAGGGACTCTCTAAATTTGATGTTGTCTCCATCACAACTTGCATCCATCCTCGTTGTTTGGGCCTTGCCTTGAGTGGTGTCCTCATTGGGGGCTCATCATCAGATGTGGGAGGGGAATAATTTATTTCTTGTGTTACATCTCTCTCTTGTGAAGCTTCATCTCCCATGATGGAATGCTACCAGAGTGTGTCTCTACATCCGAGTTTCGTTTAGAAGAGTGGCTTGTGGCTCGACGCTTCTTGTGGGGTGTCATCCATGTTAGGCACTGAGTACCTTGCACATAGCTAGGGTAAACGACATAATCCTTTCTAGCAGTCTGCTTTGTGCGTGCCATTCTCTTAGGTTGTAAAGTGGTAAAATGAGGAAGGACACCTTTATTTATAGCCTTTCACTTAAGAATTTTCATGTTCATATTTAAATGGGCTTCAACAACAACTCTAATAAACTTTCCTATGGGTGAGTCTATAGTAGAAGTGATTTCTTTGCTGTTATATAGCTATTCATCAGCTTGAATTGCTCTTGTGTTGTTGATGAAGCATTTATGTCTTGAATAAATGACCTACACAATGAAAGATTCTATTACAAATCTTCATTAAAACATATAAAACTAAAACAAACACTCACCTTGTTGCATATATACGTCGCTTGCGTGCTCCGCCACCTACTGAAAGAGCTTCAAAGGATGATAATTCTCTTTTCCTATATCTCATACCAAGTGGAGTCTCTTTCAGCTGCTGGAGATTGGCATTTAACTTTGAAATTGTGCTTTCTTTTGCTTCCATATCCTGTTCAAAATCTGCAAGTTGTTTTTGTAAAGATATGATTGTGCTTTCTAAAGTGACCATCTCATATGATGGAGTTGATATTATTGGAACTAATACTTAGCAGTAGCATGTGAATGTGTAGATAATCGCTTGCAGTAACCTAATAGTCCAGCTTCACCCGCACCAATGAACTGAAGTAAAGTTGAGAGGTTATGGAATGTTGGATGGTAAGAAGATATTGGATCAAGAGGATATAGTGACCCATGAGTCCAAAGATCAATACTTTTTTTCTCCAGCTGCACGACGTTCATTTTGAGAATTGGCATCATTGTTGCATCGTGTATTTAGAGCAAACTCTCTAGGCACACGAACATGGATACTTGTTGATGAAGGAGCATGAGGACGTTCTACTGTGAAGTTTGTGATACATATCAACACCATCTTTGCTAATGACCAACAATACCAAAAACAAAGATGGAAAATTAGTAAGAAGCGACTCTAAAGCATATGTTTTGCTCAAAAATTGTGTTTTCTTGTATGTGTATGGGTTAAAGTGTATTTTTCCACTGTGTATGGTTGAAAATGATGAAATTTGAAAAAAGTCATTTTTTGGGGAAAGCATAGTCACGGATTTGATGATGTGGCACTTACTTTTGGGGGGAGTTTGAAAATTATACTTTTTCTAAAAGAAAAAATGAGCCCAAAAAAGTGCCTTTTGACATATATATTAAAAAATAGACCCTTTTGAGTTGATAACACAAGGAAGAAAAAGAAGCTTGGAGCACAACACACAATGTTGAATGTATTACTACTAGAATGTACAAAGATAAGTAGCATTAGGGCAATAGGCGTATATACAAGTCGGGGGAGAAAAAACCTCCTAAAGAAGGAAAAAAGTACCCCAACGATCCTAGAGTGTTCACACATATCACTACCTAAATATATCAACAAATCTCCCCTGGGAGTGATGTAGTAAACAAGGAGTTGGCACTCATGTATAAGGAAGTGCCAAGCTATGTGGAATCAATCCACAAAAGGAAGTAAGCCCATAACTTTGCGGAAAGCTTCAAACTTCTCCCGAGATAAAGCCTTCGTAAAAAGGTCTGCAATGTTCTCCTGCGTGGGCACATATGCCAAGCTGATCTTCCCAGCAGAGAACCTCTCCCCGACATAATGATAATGCACCTCAATGTGCTTAGTGCAAGCATGGAACACATGGTTCCTCGCAACTGCCAATGCACTATGACTGTCAGTGAAGATGGTGGTCGCAGAAGACTGACCAACACCCAAATCAGCCATAAGGCGTCTGAGCCACACACACTCAACAGTCATTGTGAAAGCTGCCCTATACTTAACCTCACAACTGAAAGTGGCCATAGTAGGATGCTTCTTGCTCAACCAAGATATACATGAGCTACCAAACATGAAGCAAAAGCCACTTGTGGACACACGAGTGTCATAGCAACCAGCCCAATCACTGTCAGAAAAAGCATGCAAATCTGGCGGTAGTGATCCCCCCTTATGATAAAGCAATCCAAGTAGCTGGGTACCACTCAAGTAGCGAAAGGTGCGCTTAACCGCCTGCCAATGCTTGACACGTGGGCAATGCATAAACCTGCTCATATGTGAGATAGCAAACTAAATATCTGGCCAAGTAATGCATAAGTAAATCAAGCATCCAATAGCTTGCTGATAGAGAAAAACATCAAATGCATCTCCAGCATCATGAAGACTCAATCGTAAACATGTCTCCATAGGAGTGGCAATAGACTTACGGTCTTCAAGGATAAAATGCTGCAATAATATATCAATATATTTCATTTGACACAAAGCCATTCCACCATCAACTTGCATAGATTGAATGCCCCAATAGTGATGCAAATGCCCCAAATCAGACATCTCAAATGAGGGATGCAAATCAGTCTTAAAATCAGCAATATGTATGTCATAAGGACCAGTGAGTAGCATGTCATCAACATACACCACAATGATCAGAAGCACATCATTAGCACACTTAACATATAAGGTGCTTTCAGTTGGATTCTTCTCAAAACCATGTGCAATGAGATAGGCATGTATCTTTTCATACCAAGCACGTGGTGCTCGCTTTAAACCATATAATACCTTCTTTAACCTCCACACCTGTTCTCATGCCCTTTCTACACAAAGCCACAGGATTGAAAAACATCATTAGGATAAAAAATGAACCCTGCATGGGTCTTGTAAGGATCCCTAATTTTTAGGGATTAAGCTTAATTCTGTTCTTGTTTAAGGGGACAAAGTGCATTTAATAGGGTACTTTTTAGTAGGTTGGAGTAGGCTTTTTTTTTGGCTTTACTAGGCCTCTCTCTTTCTTCTTCTAGAGAGAGGGCAAGAGAATATACTTTTTACATCATCAAACTCGTGCGTGTATTTGAATAAAAAAATGAGTTTTTTTTAAAGTCTCATTTTCAATTTCGTGTGCTTCCGCAGACATCTAACTCCAACAATATCTTGGTTGAGCAAGAAACAGCCTACTATGGCCACTTCTAGTTGTGAGGTTGAGTATAGGGTAACTTCCACAACAATTGTTGAGTGTGTGTGGCTCAGATGCCTTAGGGCTGATTTGGATGTTGGTCAGTCTTCTACCACCACTATCTTCACCGACAGTCAAAGCGCATTCGTAATTGCGAGGAACCCTGTATTCCATGCTTGTACTAAGCATATTGAGATGCATTATCATTATGTCAGGGAGAGGTTCTCTGCAGGAGAGATCAGTTTGGCATATGTGCCCACAGAGGAGAACATTGCAGACCTTTTCACAAAGGCTCTACCTACGAAGAAGTTTGAAGCTTTCCGCATAGCTTTAAGCTTACTTCCTTTTGTGGATTGATTACACATAGCTTGGCACTTCCTTATACATGAGTGCCAGCTCCTCATTCACCGCATCACTCTCATTTTTTTCCCAGCTTGTATATATGCCTATAGCCCTAACGTGTTACTTATCTTTGTATATTCTAGTGGTAATACATTCAGTATTGTGTGTTATGCTCCACACTTCTTCTTCTTCTTCTTCCTTGTGCTGTTGGCGTGCATCTGCAGACCTCAAACTCCAAAAACTACTCTATCTAGATCTGCTAAACCTGTAGAAGACTTCGAGACACTTCTAGTAGAAAACCGAAACTTGTATATATGTTTGGCACAAAAGGACGAAATTGCCTCCATAGGCATTGTGCTAGTGCATTCGGAGGTTGAAATGAGCTATGATCAAAATTTTGACACACAAAATGAAGCTGTTTTGAACTCCTAATTGGCCCGAGTATGCTCACCAATTTTTGTGCGATTCTGAGACTGTGATCGGAGGGGTATTGATGACTCCCTAAATGAAGCGGCAACTTGCTCTGATACCAATTGTTAGAGTTTGAGGTTTGTGGAAGCACGCGAACAACACAAGGAAGAAGAAGAAATTTGTCTTTAGATTGCATGGATAATCATAATATATAGTATTACATTGATGAACTTTTGAGGATTTTTCTTTGACAAACTCAAGATCTTTCTCAAGAGACTAGTGGAGACCATTCAAGGAAAGATGGTCATACCAAAATAGTGAATTAGATATTAAAAGACCTCCCTAGAGCTCATGACTTATAAAATCATAGTAATTAGGATAGCTCCCTTCTTCTTGTTGACTTCACCCATAATAGTTTTCCTCATAAGGTGAAAAGGATGTCTCCTTTCGAGGTAGTTTATGGGGTGGTCCCTATAGTTGGGATATGTAGTAATTATCTTAGTACATCAATCTTCAAAATTTTTTATCTAATTTGAATGTAGCAAGGATAAAAAAAATGTCGTAAGCCATTGATAGAGTCGATGCTTATGTAGAATCACATACATCTCCTAGAAATTTCAAAGAAGGAAACAACATATTTTTACAAGTACAAGTGAAGTCAATACTCTCGACATGACAATATGCAATGCTATCTCCAAGGTACTGTGGTCCTTGTAAGGCTATCAAGAACCTCAGTTATGTTGCTTATCAGTTAGATTTAGCTCCATACTACAAATTTCACCTGATGATTCATATTAACAAGTTATCAATATACATCCAAGGAGTATAATCTGGTTGAAGGTATAATTTTTTAGAAGAAAAAGAAAGTTCAAATCATTCTTGTGAGAAGATGAGAAGATATTGGATATGGGAGAGAGAGGTGCTTACGAAACCATACTCTTTCAAAGTATATAGTACCTTGAAGAGGATTACCACTCACAAATGCTACTTAGGAATCAAAAACTCTAGTTTCTAAGTATTACCTCTCATTTACAATTGAAAACTCTAGTTTCTAAGTATTACCTCTCATTTACAATTGAGAACAATGATCTCTAGAAAGAGAAGAGAATGTTGTACATTTGAAAAGCTTCCATATGTGTAACCATGAAAGCTTTCTAATGTTGAGAGGACTCAATGGTGGTGGACTTGATATATGCATCATTGTAGCAAAATAACTAAAATTGCTATGCTAGTGGGCAGTCTGTGCAATTAGCAATGTGACGATTTAAGCAATATATTGCTAATTGTCCACCTCGTGAACTATCTTCCAAAGAATATGCTCCATCATAATAAATGATTGAAAATGCTCTAAGTGAAGCTTTACACTAAGACAAAAGTGGCTACTCCCACCCCCATCTCAACCAGCCCTAAATTTAATAAACTTAGGGTATCCATGTCCAAAAAAAGATCATAGTTCAATGCGCACATGAACCTACAAAAATGCCAGAAACATTAACTCCATGCATTTTCATTTGGCATGGGAAAGTGCGAAAGGAAAAAGATGTTCACAAAATGCTTCAGACATGCATTTTCATTTGGCATGGGAAAGTGCGAAAGGAAAAGGTTGTTCACAAGTTAATGCCTCAAACAGAGACGAAATCTAAACTGAATTTTAAAGGGACATCGATCATCTCGTGGCAGTCAAAAAACCTCTTTTACAAGACTTGGCCACAGGAAAAATTTGATGCTTCTTTTCCGCTTGAGCTCATGATGGTTCCACGGTTCCACCTCAAGCAGGAGCACACCGTGAGTCTGCTGGCTTCTCCCTTCTCCGTTGTGTAGACGCTTCTCTCTCTCTCTCCTGTTGTGTTGTGTCTAATGTCTGAACAAAGTTATAAATCACCTTCTCCCCCTCTCTCTCTCTCTCTCTATGTTCCCGTACGTGCCTCTAGCGCATCGCCACCTTCCTCCAGGAAAAAGTTAACACGTTCGTCCTGTCTACAGTACAGCGATGTTGGCTGCCTACTCTCATCTGTTCTCTTGCTGTTCCTCTTCATCTCTGAGTCCACACTGCGTGTAGCATCTGCCTCCCTTTTGCCCTGCTCTTCTCCTTCACAAACGAGTTGCCGTACTCCTCGTTCTCTCTCTCTCTCTCTGTCTTCTTCATTTCTAACTCTACCCCGGCTGCAAGCATCGCCATACCTCTGCGAACAAAAATTTCACGTCTCCGCTTCTCCATCTTCGTTATTATCCGAGGGAGTGGCAAGTCGCCGCTTCTGATAGAGTGTCGTCTGACCGCTATCTTACACCCTGCTTCAACCCTAACAAAGGAAGTGATGTTCAACCCTTACAGGGCTCGCCCCTGGCTGCGCTGGGCTTTGTTTGAAATTGAAGGCTGGTCGGCCCTCAGGGCTTCCACGAATCCACCACGCAGAGAGACGGTCTGATGTCAGGAATTGACTATTCAGGAAGAAGACATCTTTCCATTGACACTCTGGCGTTTATAGATGGGGCTTTAACCCCAATTTCCACATACTCTTAATCTATCAGCCGCATTTAACCCCAATTTCCACATACTCTTAATCTATCAGCCGCATCTGGTCCTTTTTAACTTATAGGTGAAAATTAGGATGCCAATTAATACACCTGCATCTTTCACCGGATTAGTTCTAGTGCTCCCTGCTGCTGTTTTTCTCCCTCTCTCCGCGGCTGCCTTCCCCAGTTGTTGCCTCCCTTATGTCCCGCTTCCTCTGACTACTTCCGCATTAATCATCCCACTTCGCTGAAATTCTGTTCTCTCCTCCCCCCCTTTTCCCCGGATGCTTACGTTGAATTCCAATTTCCGTCGCCACAATCGCACAGCATCCGAATCCAGCAGCAACAAGGTGGTCTCGAAATCCCCGATTTGCAATATCACTTTGAGCTCCGACTGCCATACTCTCTTTCTCTGTCACGCACACGCAGACGTTGAGGATCACCCCCTTCCCTTTTTGTGTACACACACATGCGCGCGCGCACGGACGCAAGCAGAAACATCCCTTTTGCCTTTCCACTTTTACGCTCTTCTGTTATTTACCCTCTTGCATTCGCTTCTCTGTTCTCTTTACCTTCTTGGACTACAATCCCATCTGGGTTCTTTCTCATTCTATTTGAGTCCCGTTACAATCCGAGCAGAAGCAGGTCCAGATTTAGGTTAGTCCATCCACGGAACGTATCAAAGACATACCCTTCATTTTGCAGGTTCAGTGCGTTTCTTGACTCACATTTTGTTGTTCACGGAAAATGGGATGCAGGCCTCGACATTCCTCCGATTCTGCTATAGTTCCCACTAGGGTTTATGTAATGGAATTCGTAAATATGTAGCCATGCTGAAAATAATTCCTTTCCTTTGTTTTGTTTTGTGATGTCCGCTTGTGGTTATTGAAATTACATAGATGACCAGTACTTATACCTTGCGGATTGTGGAAATTGAAATGATTTTTCTCCTGCCTTGCAGATTTATATAGAATCTACCTCGATTAACCCTCAACATAAGACGCGTAAAAGCGTATTAGAAAGAACGTAGATTCCTTATATCGCCTTTGCAATACGGGGTCGATCGAAGGATCAAGATATTCTCATCGCGTTTCAATCGCTTCTCAGGTTTTCTGCAGCATCATATGCGATCAAATCACTAGGCCTCTGGACTTTGAATCAAGAATCAAAACATCCATAAGAATCCTTTTTTGAGATTATTTGGACATGTTTGGTTCCATATCCAGAAAGTGACCATTGAGCAACCTCGATGGAGAAAGTGGAAGGGCTGCCATACAGGGGAAACGATGGGCCCAGCATTCAGTTATATCCAGTACAACGGCAACATGATTTTTACCAAACACAGGCTTGTAATATTGTGGCACAGAATGGACGTTCGGTTGCAAGACCTCCCAATTCCATGGATGATGCATCAAATTTGAACATTTTACCCATGCCATGGCACGCTACACAGTTGGATCCACATAATGTGGATACTTCAGGAGCTAGAAATTGGTCTCAGAGCTGGGAATGGGACAGCTTATCACTTACTGGGCGTGCAGCAACTAATGGGCATGGGGTGCACAACTATTCTCAGCAATGGGGGGGTGTGGAGACTGATTTCAGTTCTCCATCTCCACCAGACAATTCTGAAGAAAATGTTCTGATTAGAGAACCGACATTACTTGAATTTGGACTTAATAGAAGAACACGAGCAGCAAGTGAGGAAGATGGACTCCTAGATTTGAGGCTTGGTGGCAATGGTCAGGTTTCAGGTGCAGGTGAATCCTCTCCTAATTCAAAGAGAAGTCGCCATTCTCCTTCTGAAACGCATCAGATTCGATGCCAGGTTGACAATTGTGCAGCAGACTTACAGAATGCAAAAGATTACCATCGGCGGCATAAAGTGTGTGAAGTTCATGCCAAGGCCCCTAAGGCTCTGGTAGGTACAGTCATGCAGCGGTTTTGCCAGCAGTGCAGCAGGTTAGTGTAAGAGACTGGGGTTTTGGTTGCTGGCATACTGCATTAATGGTTTCTAGCTTACATGGTGATACGCTTTATTATATTTGTTTATGTAAGCAATATTGCTAGTGAAAGTGTGTCCATGCATATTGGGTTATGTGGATTTAAACTGTCACATGTAGGAATATCTTGGTCCTTTACATAACTTATATCTGAGTGCTCTACAAAGTTTAATATTTCAGTGGCATTTTACACATATAATGTTGAAACCAACTAAGTCAATATGTTGGCCTTCTCTGAGGCTTGATGGCATAGAGAATGGCACTCTTGTTTTGCTGAAATCAATGAACACAAACATTTAAAGCTTGACGTTTAGATAATTTCGTTTTCAGATTTCACTCCTTAAAGGAGTTTGATGATGACAGACGAAGCTGCCGTAAGCGCCTAGCTGGACATAACCGTCGGAGACGGAAGTCCCAGCCGGATGCTACAACAGCCTTGGCTTGTTTGTTGGCAGATCAAACTATGCTTTCAAGGATCATCGGACCATCAGGACATGATCAAGGTGCAGAACTGACTGTTTTCTGCCTTGATATTTAAGCCACATGTATCTTGTCTCATATGTGTATAGGATGTCAAAAGGTGATTCTGTTTCGCTAATTGTACTTTATCATGTATGTTTATCAATTGAGGTTGCATTGGTCTTGATGTTTTGACTAAATGAGTTTTTTGGGAGTTCAGTGCTAGTTTCTTAACACTTTTACTTTGCACCATTTCTTATGTTGATTCAGAGCCCTAATAGGTACGATTTCAGAGGATATTACACTTTTTAGGAGGTGTGCAAGAGTTGTTCTTAATGTAAGAAAAGAAATAAACTTTTCCTTCTCAAAAAGTAGTGAAGAGGAAGTATTTGTGATCATACTTTTAATGCATACAGCAGATCGTTTAGAAGCCTGCTAGTGCTATGATATTTCGGATGTATCGAGATTCAAGAACAGGATTTAGATTTCGATTAGGTTAATCGACACTGTTCCTTAGTCGATCTGTGATCATTTATTTACTTGAACCTATATGACTCTAAGAGCTAAAGGAAGATGTTTGGTGTAAATTTTAACTTGCAACAGAAGTTGGGCTGCAGGTATGTTCTTTCAATATAGTAGAATCACTGTCAGAGTTTGTAACAGATAATTATAGAAAAAGAATTCCATATTTTCAGACATTGGATTGGCTTTTCTGTACCCCAAAATCTGGGATTCAAAGAAAAAATATTTTTTACCCTTGAGGCTTGTACTTGGATTTTCAATATTGGATCATGATAATGTGGATGATTCTTTGATTCCCATGTTTCAAACTCTCAATTGTCCATTTTTAAGTCTCAACATTAAATTTTCAATTCTAGATGACTTCCATTATCAGTTATGCAATGCATGTGCCTTCCAGACCATATTTTTTTTGTTGGTTCAGTGTTGGTCACGAATGTTTGCATATATCATTTTTCCATCATTTTCCATATTCTACTGTATGCATTGAACATATCATGAACATATGGAAAAGCTTTATTACAACAAATCCATTTTCAGAGCTGTCTTGTCAAACAAATTCGTGCCAAGATAAACGAGGAGATTTCCATATAGTACTTTCAATTTCTCAAGAAGAGCTAAGGAAAATTCATTCAGTGAGATATGAGTTGGGACTGTCACTAAGATAGACTTGATTGTCATGGTGATCAGCATCAGTATTTAGGCCAGGATGGAGGTTGTCCTACCTTTTTGATCTACACTCTTTTGTTTTGGCACGCCGAAATTAACATCTGAGAGGTCTTCAGTTGGCACTCTCAGATCTGATCATAATAGTACTTTCAATCTCACTGCATATACTGTGTGTTTATGTGCTTTGAGCACACTTTGGGCTCGATCAAATTCAATCTTATATTAACTTTTAAATAAAGCTTTTGGAGAATCTTATGATAGAGGCAATTTCATTATATGAAGATAGTGCTCATGTAAATGCAACCTGCTCCTGGCCAACAAGGTCAATCATCCATGAAGCAGGAGGTCAGATGATTTGTGATGTTAAATAGGTATTATTTGGAGATCTGGACTGTTAGAGATGTTGTGGTGTGGATTTGTTAGGGTTGATATAGATGCAAGTTAGAGAGCCATCTTGTTATGTGTGTGTGTGTATGTATGTATGTATGTATGTATGTGTATGTGTATGTGTATGTGTATGTCTGTGTGTGTGGACACGCACACGTGTCAGAGTGGTACCGGTTCGTGAACTGATCAGGTAAGGCTTGTTCTATTGTGTTCAAATCGAAGGGTAAGGTTTGAGCTTGAAATTTTTGTAATATATGTTCGACTCGTTTTTTTGGGATTTAAGCCCTATTTCTTTCCTTTCTTCGTGTGTGCATAGGTGTTTTGGTCCAAGAGTTGGCATTGAAACTTGAATCCATAGCTTGTTGCTTACCAACCGTCATTTCTTCCTTGCTTGCCCTCTCATAACAGTGTATTTGTATATGTTGAACACTATACTTGTATATGTTGAACTATAATCCTCAACCTTTGGCACTCCTTGCGCATCCTTGTACTCCCTGACTTCGGGTTTCGTTTGTAAATTTCCAAGGGTTATCTACTTGCCTCTCTATAAGTGCCCTCCTTAGTCGTCACTCATTGAATTTATATCCAAGTTTCACTTATACTTTCCCTGGGTGTCGACTCTAGATTTTTGCACACCATTTCGCACTAAGTGCCCTCCTTTGGTAATATCAAAAACATAAAGAGACTTCATTGTGTATGGTTTGGGAGGCCCCCAATTGTGTCTCTTAGTGCATATTGGGCTATTCTAAGTCCCTTAAATGTGTCACCGTGTTCAGAAAGCCACTCTTTTATCCCCCCCCCCCCCCCCCCCCCCCCCCCCCCCCCCCTCCTCTCCTTCTCCACCCCATCTGAACTCTTGGTGTTGACTTCATTTTGTAAGTGTGGTTAAAGTTCCATTTGCTTCAAACGACGACAATGTCTTCCATTTTGAACGCGACGTTTTCAAATATGTTGTACTTGCCATCATTCACTCCCATGTTCATGCCTGAGGATGAAAGATTAAATGGCATGAACTACAATTTGTGGAAGGACATGATTAGGCTTTACTTATACACAAACTTGTTATATGAAGTAGTAGATGCCATGGAACTCGAACATGATAAAGATAGTGACTTAGCCCCATGAGATGTTTGGAATGTAAAG
>CM035408.1:99591206-99681206 GCA_020310875.1 Ceratopteris richardii | reverse complement strand
ATCCACTGTCCAGAAAGTCCATGGGACCTTGCTGAATGTGTATGTATGTTTCTGCATTTACATTCATGGCCGCATGCATGCATGTACATGTCTTGGCTCATGAATTTAGACATGCCATTTACATCTGCATGAATTCTCGAGTTGTAGCATATCACTATCTACAATGTACATAATGACAATGTTAAATTATGAATACACAATGTGCACATTTTGTGGCTCTTTTATCTATATTCTTTACTCAACTATCATATACTATAGAGGTATCTATTAAGTTGAATTTGCCATATATGGGTGGAGTATTCATCAAAATCTAGAGATATGAACGTGCAGTTATATGAACAGTCTTCTTATTTCAGACCCCTAGTGTGAGTGATGGTTGCACTTGACCATGGTTCTTCTCCTTGGGTTTTAGGGGATGAGGTATCTGTAGTCTAACATTTATCTTTTCTGCAGGAAAAGATGAACTCGACAAAATATTACAGGAGCGAACCCTTTTGCAGACCATTCTGAATTCAAGAGCAGCAGTGGGGAATTCAGATGGCAATAACTCAGACATCATGACACAAAACCTTATGAGTACTATTTCCAAGTCACAGCTTTTAACCAACCTCCTTCTGTCAAATTCCCTCGGTTGTAACATACCAACTACGCCAGCTCCAGCAGATGCGCTGATTTCAGCTTTATCAACTGCATTGCTGGCATCTCTTCCACAGTTGCATAAGGTTAATAGTGATGCGGGACATGGTTCCAATGTTTCTACACAGGAGATGACACAACTTCAGGAACCATATGCAAATATGCCATCCTCACATCAAACTACTAAGGTGCATGCATTTCCCAGGTATTCTCCTAAGGAGCAACCAGGCCCTCGTACATTCCCAAGCGCAAGTGATCGACCTCTTCAGTTACCTACCACACCCCCTGTACATAGTGATAAATCAAACAATTCAATTGGAGATTCTTTGGATGAAAGATTTTCTCGTGATCCATGCCAAAAAAGTGTGCGTGAGGGAGTTGCTCAGCATGATAGTAGACAAAGGATATCCCAGAAAAATGAGTCTTCATTTGCATATTCTAATGGAAATTCACAGACAGCTCACATTAGAGATAAGAGATGTCAAGCTCTAGCCACCCGTACATCTTCACAGGCAGAGCAGTTTGAGACAGCTATAAATTTGTCAGATCATTCATCGGATTCAGGCTTTGACAGACAGGTTTTGCTAGTTTTCATTAAGGATAATTCGCATGTGTTAAATTTTTCTGCCCATACAATTTCCGTGTCCTTAGTATGAATGACTTCTATCAATTCAGGAACAGACAGGCTCATTATGGTTCAAGATTTTCGACAAAAACCCTGCAGATATACCTTCTAACATGCGAAGCAGGGTGAGATTTTCTTTCCATCACGTGACACAGGTCATTCAACATCATGTTTGGACTTATTGTGCAGATTTTGTGTATCTAAGGCTTTTAACGGATGCCACGTATCCCGAGGATGTTACTACACTAAATTTTACATCCTCACAAGGAGACCTGGCTTCTGCTAAAAGGCTGCTATCTGCTTTCTTTAAATTGAGACCCTGCAGGTTTTCAGGTTACCAGCATATGTGCAATCATGTAAATCTCTGAAAAATATGAACATGTGCATGTTCAATTCAAAATTCACCATGGCCAATGAGGAATATTCCCGTGCAAGTTCATAGTTGGGCTTCTGTAAATCATGTTATACAGTAATCTGGATGTAGTATTGGTGAAAATCAAATGAATCCATTGTTTTACTTTCTTTCCTACTTCTATCTGCAGATTCTCAAATGGCTAGACCATCGGCCCATTGATGTAGAGGGGCATATCAAGCCTGGCTGCATTATCCTGTCAATTTTCTTATGCATGCCAATTTATATATGGGAAAAGGTATTATATGCAAAAACTTGTCCACCAGGTTTGTATACAATTTTTATACATGCTCTAACTCTTTAGTTGTTTACAGATTTGTGGGAACATAGAGAAAAGCTTGCAGGAGCTAGTCAGCATTTCTGACGATGATTTTTGGCGTAAGGGACGAGTGCTTGCTCACTTTGGGGGGGCTAGTGCTTTTATTGTCGATGGTGAGTTTGCCACTCTCTCTGTCTAGTAAACTCTCTGTCACAACAAATATGGCATATGAAATCGGCTTGGGATATATGTTTTCAGGGGAGGTGTTCTCAGTCAAGAATCATAGTCCACTGCAGATACCGAGGCTCCTTTTGGTTCAACCCTCTGCTTTAGCTGTGGGGGAGACTGTGGCTCTCTCTGTAAGAGGTCAGAATCTAAAGGTTGCTGGAACAAAGTAAGAAACAGGAATGTGACTGTTGTATTCTTATTGCTTGTGAAGGCGTGCAATAAAATTGGGCTTTTCTGCTTGGCGTTTTCAGATTTGCTTGTGCATTTCAAGGGAAATGTGTTATCAAGGATTTGGATGTGATGTCTGATGCAAGGAACAAGGAAAGGGAAAAAGATACGATGCCAGGCTTTTTGAGCCCTGATGCATTTGAAGAGCAAACTTTCACGTTTACTGTTGGCCCATTTGATAATATTGGCAGAGGTTTTGTTGAGGCAAGTCGATTCATTTTGTTACTTTACTCATTTTACTTAGTCTCTAATATCAGGGAGGTTTCTTTGCATTGTATCATAATGCTACCTCAAATGGTCTTAATGACTTCATCTGGAAAGTAATTGCAAGCTATTGCCAAATATTCTGAGTAAATTTTTTGCAACACAGGTGGAAGGGCAGCTATGGCGGGGCAGTGCATTGCCCATAATTGTAGCTGAAAAGTCCATGTGTCAAGAGATAAACTTACTGCAAGGGAAATTTATTGAAAGTAGTTGCAATAAAGCGATGCCTGGAATTGATTATGAGCAGTCCAATGCTGCGATTGTACATTTTTTGCATGAGCTTGGCTGGCTTTTGCAAAGGGTCCAGCACAAGGATCATTATTCACATCTGAGTATGCCAGAATTTTCGAGTAGAAGATATAGATGGTTGTTACGCTTTGCTGTTGAACACAATTGTTGTGCTGTTGTGAAGTGGGCATTGGATATACTTTTCAGCACAGATGGTAGCACTGCTCATCAGGCTTACTCAAGAGCACTGAACGTTATATCTGAATCTAACCTCTTGCACCTTGCTGTTAAAAATAAGCTATGCGACATGGTGACATTTTTGATAGCATACTCTCCTACCAAAGCTTCATCCACGGAATCAAAAAGGGAGTTCTTATTTCGTCCTGATACACCCATTTATGGTGGATTTACACCGCTTCATCTTGCTGCCAGTATGCAGTCTGCTGAGAATGTTTTGGATGCCTTGACAAATGCTCCAGCAGAGGTTTGTAATACGTCTATTAGTATTTTATTAATTTGAATATTAGATTGCCTATGAACATGCAGTTTTGGAAAGTAGGAAATTGTAAGTGAAGGAGATGTTCACATGTGCCCCTCCCCACACCCCGCTTAAAAACAAAGAAGAAAAAGAAAAGAAAGAAAAAGAAAAAGCTTCTCCATCCTAAGAGATCCTTTTTTTTTTAAATAAATCTTGCAGATATGGGCAACAGCCTGGGTCAGTGCTGAGGATGCTTCTGGAAAGACACCTTTGATGTATGCAATAACCAGTTGCAAAAATGAAAGTGTCATAATGGTCCAAAGGAAGCTACAGAAGCTAGGAAGGATGACTTTGTGTCAAAAGGAGATGATGAAGGGTGCAAAGCCCCCTCCATTCTTGATTTTGAACATTGATGGGGAGGAAGGAAAACACCCTACTGCTTTCTCTTCAGGGAAGGTTCTTCCAATAGAGTCGAAACAAGTGTGCACATGCAGAGCTAGAGATATCAGGTTGGCACAATCTTCACCTCTCCGAATCCGGGGCTTGAACAAAGGATTTATGCAACGTCCATTTTTAGTCTCCATGCTTGCAGTGGCTGCTGTATGTGTATGTGTAGGTGTCCTTATGAGGGGTTCCCCAACTATTAATTCTATGCAAGGTCCCTTTGTGTGGGAATCCATTAGCTTTGGTTCTATTTGATTGGCCACCTGGATCAATCACCCTGCCAGGTTTTATTTCTTTCCTTTTAAACAAAGAATCCATGTAACATACAAGTCCCATATAGTTTTGTTTTCTGCAAGCAGATTGATGGGAAGTAATTGTCATATTCTGTGCTCCTGTTTTGATCTTCATGGATGCTACTTCACAGTTTTTTTCTGCCATTTTGTTTGTTTAGGTTGTTTTTTGAAGTTCTAGTCATATTAGTTCTCTTTTCGGTTTGGTTTGCTTTACAGCTGTGGATATGTTTGTGATCATAGCTTTTGGTTGTGTGATCATTTGTGGCTTTTCACGGATGCTAAGACAGTATTGAGTCTTAATTTACTTATACGTATTCATGCTCACAGATAGAGGATGCTTATTGACTGTTTGAAATAAATCTCTTGATAAATGCATTTGCGAAATGTGCGGGTTGCTGTGTTATATTTTTTTGAATTCATCAGCACATCCTGCTGAGTTCATATGATGGATATTTTATCATGTGAATTCTATTTCCTGTTCTCAAGACATGTCACATCAGACTTTTTTAATGGACTGTCAGCGACTCTAATTGTAATTAAAATGAGAAGGAATGTTTATTGGAGATTCTCATGCATTGAATAGCAAATAGAAATGTTTGTTATAGAATGAGTTGTGCTAGGTGCCCACTGATGTATTGGAGTTCATACAAGGGACTTTCACTATGGAAGCTTTATTTTTCTGTTTTTCACATCATGTGACATCCAGACTATTTTGGTGGACGATATGCTTGTATGCCCAATTGATGTTAGATGCCTGTTGACATGCATTTTCAGGTGAATATGCTGGAATTTGGAAGTAAAATTGCTTATTTTTGTCTTCAACAAGGCAGTTATAACAATGCCAAGATGGTGCGTCCATTTTGTTTTAGATGGTTATTGGGCCCTATCAGTAAACATAGCTCTGTTTCTTTCTGAGTAATTACTTTTAAATGTGCCCATAGAAGGGCCAAACTCTTTCCACCTGGAGAAAAATAAAAAGCAAATGAACATGAATTATGGTCTATTCAGGTTCCTTCTGCACCGCAAGTCCTCTTGATTTTTCTTTTGAATTGCATGGTCCTATATATGTTTCGCTCATTAGCCTTTATATTCACAGCTTGTTTTCTTAACTTCTCCTCAAAATTCTTTAGTTACTGACTAGATTTGGAAACTTCTTAGTCCTATATATGTGTCACATGTATCAGCCTCTGTCCTCAGTTGTTCCGCTGAGCTTTTTCTTCAACCTCTTTTTATTGTTATTTTTTTGAAAATACAGGAAAGTTGAAATGTCAAGTGAGTGGGACTTGAACTCAGGCATTATGCACCATGGCGTTCAAGGCATACCACTACACCACACCCATTTGGACATGCTTGATCTTTTTAGTTTTAGGATAAAGAGTGAAGTAGATGACTATGAGAGCATGCTTAGGTACTCCATAGTATGGACTAAACAGACTTGGAGGCCCAAAGCTAATGATTGGTCGGTGCTTTGATGTAGTTAAAATAATTATGGACTTGGAGAGGGACTGTTGTAACTCATGTAATGTAGACTTTTGAGATTCCTTTTCTGAGGTAGGAGGCATAGTCCATATGGATAAATTGATGTGCATATTGTGCTCAAGTTAATATCTTATGATTTGAGGAAGGCACATTCTATGATAGCTTACAAGTCGCTCGAGTCGTAGTAGTTAGATTGTGGAGGTTGATATGGAATGATAAACAAAGAATCATGGGTGATACTATGCATTTTGAATTCCCATGCTAGTTATCTAGCTTTAAAAGAGTTGGCTGCTCATGTATAAAGATGATTTTTAGAGATCTCTTTGAATTTTGGGGTAATGTTATGACAGACATGGAGCGTGAATGCCCTTCCCCAATGCACTTAATGAGTGAATGGGGCAATGTTATGACAGCAAGTAGTGCAGGTTGATTCATCTAGTTATAATAATTTGATCAATTGTGTTTTTTGTAGCACCTTTCATGTCATCCCACACGATGGGCTTGAAATGTTGGAAGGAATTTAATTTGGAGAAAGATATGGTATGATCTTTAAAGAACGATTTCACACTAGTATTTTCTTCTTATACTAAGGTTTGGCAATGTATAGAAGCGAATGAATGCCATAAATGATTGCTTTTCTCAATTTGAATATTCAAGTAATGATTTCAACACCCAAAGACGTAGATATCAGAGCTTGATCATTTTTAATCAATAATGGGGTTGCTCCTGGCTTTTTTCTTCACTCCAAGATTGGATTGACTATAGAAATCAATGAATGCCATTAATGATTGCTTTTCTGAATTTGAATTTTCAATTCATGATTTCAACACCCGAAGAGAGATCAGAGCCTGATCATCTTGTATCAATAATGGGGTTGCTCCTAAAGAGAGAGTATGCATTAATCTTGGCGTTATGCTTCACTCCAAGATTGGGTTGACTATAGCAATGCTAAAACTAAAGATGGGGCTTACAAAGATACAATGTATGGTAATTGAAGCACGAATACTCGAGAGGTGTATTTTTACAATAAATAGAGTAACCTAATGAAGAGTTGTCCTCGGTACATGAAAGTGGTGGTTTATTTGCAAAAACATTCTCCCCAATGTTCCATCTTTTGAGATGCCCAAGATGTGGCAATGGAATAACAGAAAAGAGAACATGCAACCCCTCTTTTGGAAATGTAGACAAGTAAAGGTATGTTGACATAAACCTTGCTTGATCATAGAACTTCATTATTTATTCACATGATCATAATGATGGCTTATGAATCTTTGGAAAATTTAGAATGCTAATCCTTGAGATGATTTCAAAATCCACGTTGTACCCTTTCAATCATTGCACATTCCTAAATGTCTTGCATCATGCGTGGACCATGGTTTATGCCTTCGATGAAGCACAACACTTTCAAGGAACATTTGAGGGAGCATGCAAACCAAATCAAACCAAATCGTTCCTTATGATGGTAAAATAAGACGAAAGTCTACAATCGGATGATTTTTTGTGCTATGACTTCCCTACGGTGAAAAACAAAGGAGACCTTTTCTATAAAAAATATTGTATGTATCATTGTATGCATTTGTATGTGTAAATGTATGTATGTTTGTACATGTTTGTGTGTGTGTGCATGTGTGTTCATGCATATATGTATGCATACATGGAGGTATGTGTATGTATGGATGTGTTTGGATCTATCTATGCATGCATGCACTTATCCATTTCTGTATCTCTCTCTCTCTCTCTACACACATACACACACATGCATGCATACATACATATGTATTCATGCATGCATGCATGTATGTATGTATGTACGTATGTGTGTATGTATGTATGTATGTATGTATGCATGTATGCATGCATGCATGCATGTGTATATATACATGATCCTATATGTATACATGCTCTATATGTATGTATATATGTATGCTCCTATATGTATGCATGTGTATATATACATGATCCTATATGTATACATGCTCCTATATATATGTATATATGCATGCTCCTATATGTATACATACATGCATGCATGTATGTATGTATGCATGTATGCATGCATGTAAAATATATTTGTGTGTATCTATATGTGCACAAATGTATGTATGCATGTATGAATGCATATCCATGCATACACCTGTGTGTATGCATGTATATATTGTTGAAGTTCAAGGTTTTCCAAAGCAAACAAACAACACAAGAAGAAGAACCTTGGAGAACAACACAAGGAATGTATAGAGGTAAGTGACATGTTAGGGTTGTAGGTGTATATAAAAGCTAGGGAAAGAAAACCTACTAAAGAGGGGAAACCTACTGAATGCATTACTAAGTGAATGTACATAGATAAGTGACCTGTTAGGGTTCTGGGCATATATAAAAGCTAAGAAAAAAAACCTACTTAAGAGGGAAAAAGTTGTCTTGATTGTCTCAAATGTGTTCACACACTTCACTACTGAAATATATCGGCAAATCCCCCTTGGAAGTGATATGGTGAACGTGAAACCAACACTCATGTATGAGGAAGTGCCAATGTGGAAAGAAAACGATCCACAAAAGGAAGTAACTTTGCGAAAAGCTTGAACTTCTATCTAGGGAGAGGCTTTATGAAAAGGTTTGCAACATTATTGTGTGTGGGCACATAAGCCAAAGTAAATCTCTTTAACGAAGAGTCTCCCCTTGAAACAATGATAGTGCACCTCAATATGCTTTGTGCAAGCATGGAACATAGGGTCCCTTGCGATTGCCAATGCGCTCTAATCGTCAGTAAAGATGGTGGTGGTAGAAAAATGAACAACATCCAAATCAACCAAAGGGTGTCTAAGCCACACACACTCATCAATTGTTGTGAAAGCTTTCTTATACTCAACCTCACAATTAGAAGTGACCACCATAGGTTGTGTCTTGCTCAACCAAGATATGCATGAGCAACTAAGCATGAAGCAACAAACACTGATAGATATGCGAGTGTCATAACATCCAATCCATTTTGAATAAGAAAAGGCACATAAATTTGGTGGTAATGATATCCCCATCTGGTCTGATGATTTGCAGATTTGTATCTCAGACATACTCAATGTCATGAAGAATGTATTCGTAGTACATTTATGTTAAACGAATGAAGCTCCAGGGATAAAGTGGTAGTCCTGCATAAAGTGAGGTATGGAGCAATATCCATGTTTTTCATCTACTCTATTGGGAAAGTGTCGTGACTCCTCAACAGTTGAGGTGGCACAAAAGTTGGACAACAATTTTTTGAGAAATGTTCTACTCGTAATAAAAGACTAAGGGGTGACAAAAAAAAGGCTCTTGCAGTGTATGTTTATGTGTATGAACTAAGTGGTTCATGTGCATTCCCCTTTTCCCCCTTCCCTAGGCTGCAGTCAAAAGCATTCCCAAGTATTTGGTAAGATCTTGTTGTTTTCGGCAGTTAGGGGAAAAAACAGAGTATGTATCTCATGGAACTTAAAAGAGGTTTTTTCGAAAATGCAACCATGGCATATTCTTAGATGTAATGTCTTTGAACGGGGGCACTAGAGGTTGCTGCTTTTTGCCATTATGTTCGGTATTTCCCTCGGTACTACCCCAAAGAGGAAAGTAAAATCTCTCTCTTCTGGGTCAAATTACAAGATAAAGATCTGTGAAGAACAGACCTATGGTAAAAAGACCAGAAGGGTCTGGATGGGAAAATTCTACAGGCAAGCATATCTAATGTCATCCACAAAGTGGTTTAGATGAGGATGTTCTAACATTGAGGGCTGATGTAAATGCAAGAGGAATTCAAGAGGCTAAAGGATGAAAACTAATTTACAGAAGTTACGTTCAAGTAGATGACTATGAGAGCATGCTTAGGTACTCCATAGTATGGACTAAACAGACTTGGGGCCCAAAGCTAATGATTGTTCGGTGCTTTGATGTAGTTAAAATAATTATGGACTTGGAGAGGGACTATTGTAACTCATGTAATGTAGACTTTTGAGATTCCTTTTCTGAGGTAGGAGGCATAGTCCATATGGATAAATTGATGTGCATATTGTGCTCAAGTTAATATCTTATGATTTGAGGAAGGCACATTCTAGTTGTCCTCGTTACATGAAAGTCGTGGTTTATTTGCAAAAACATTCTCCCCAATGTTCCATCTTTTGAGATGCCCACGATGTGGCAATGGAATAACAGAAAAGAGAACATGCAACCCCTCTTTTGGAAATGTAGACAAGTAAAGGTTTGTTGACATGAACCTTGCCTGATCATAGAACTTTATTATTTATTCACATGATCATAATGATGGCTTATGAATCTTTGGAAAATCTAGAATGCTAATCCTTAAGATGATTTCAAAATCCACGTTGTACCCTTTCCATCATTGCACATTCATAAATGTCTTGCATCATGCGTGGACCGTGGTTTATGCCTTCGACGAAGCACAACACTTTCAAGGAGCATTTGAGGGAGCATGCAAACCAAATCAACCAAATCATTCCTTATGATGGTAAAATAAGACAAAGTCTACAATCGGATGATTTTTTGTGCTATGACTTCCCTACAGTTAAAAAACAAAGGAGACCTTTTCTAAAAAATATTGTATGTATCATTGTATGCATTTGTATGTGTAATGTATGTATGTTTGTACATGTTTGTGTGTGTGTGTGCATGTGTGTGCATGCATATATGTATGCATACATGGATGTATGTGTATGTATGGATGTGTTTGGATCTATCTACACATGCATGCACTTATCCATTTATCTCTCTCTCTCTCTCTACACACACACATATATATACACACACACATGCATGCATAAATACATACATACATACATATGTATGCATGCATGTATGTATGTATGTATGTATGTATGTATGTATGTATGTATGTATGTATGTATGTATGTATGTATGTATGTATCTATGTTTGTATGTATGTATGTATGTATGTATGTATGTATGTATGTATGTATGTATGTATGTATGTATGTATGTATGCATGTGTATATATACATGCTCCTATATGTATACATGTATGCATGCATGCATGCATGCATGTATGTATGTATGTATGTAAAATATATTTGTGTGTATCTATATGTGCACAAATGTATGTATGCATATAAGAATGTGTATCCATGTATACACTTGTGTGTATGCATGTATATATTGTTGGAGTTTGAGGTTTTTCAAAGCAAAGAAACAACACAAGAAGAAGAAGCTTGGAGAAAAACATAAGGAATGTACAGAGATAAGTGACATGTTAGGGTTATAGGTGTATATAAAATCCAAGGAAAGAAAACCTACTAAAGAGGGGAAACCTATTGAATGCATTACTAAGTCAATGTATGTCTTGAGTGTCTTAAATGTGTTCACACCCTTCACTACTGAAATATATCAACAAATCCCCCTTGGAGCGATATGGTGAACATGAAGCCAACACTCATGTATGAGGAAGTGCCAATGTGGAAAGAAAACAATCCACAAAAGGAAGTAACTTTGCTAAAAGCTTGAACTTCTATCTAGGAAGAGGCTTTGTGAAAAGGTTTGCAACATTATTGTGTGTGGGCACATAAGCCAAAGTAAATCTCTTTAACAAAGAGTCTTCCCTTGACACAATGATAGTGCACCTCAATATGCTTTGTGCGAGCCTGGAACACAAGGTCCCTTGCGATTGCCAATGCGCTCTAATCGTCAATAAAGATGGTGGTGGTAGAAAAATGAACAACATCCAAATCAACCAAAGGATGTCTAAGCCCCACACACTCATCAGTTGTTGTGAAAGCTTTCTTATACTCAGCCTCACAATTAGAAGTGACCACAAGCTTTCTTATACTTAGCCTCACAACTAGAAGTGACCACAATAGGCTGTCTTGCTCAACCAAGATATGCATGAGCTACTAAGCATGAAGCAACGAACACTGATAGATATATGAGTGTCATAACCTCCAATCCATTTTGAATAAGAAAAGGCACATAAATTTGGTGGTAATGATCTCCCTTTGGAATAAAACAATCCAGTAGTTAGGTACCACTCGGTATCGAAAGATGCACTTAACTGCCTGCCAATGCTTAACGCCTAGGCAATGCATAAAATTTCTCATTTGAGAGACAACAAACTAAATATCAGGTAGAGTTATGCATAACTAAATCAAGCATCGAATTACTTGCTGATAGAGAATAATACCAAATGCTTCTTCAACATGATAAAGACTCAATCATAAACCTATTTCCTTGGGAGTGGCAATAGGTCTACAATTTTGAAGCCCAAAACATTGCAATAATATATATATATATATATATATATATATATATATATATATATATATATATATATATATATATATATATATATATATATATATATATATATATATATATATATATATATATATATATATATATATATATATATATATATTAGACAAAGCTATTCCCCCTTGCATTCCAACCGTGATGAGCTACAAAGTGCAAAAATGCTACAAATGGTGGTCATTATCCATGTGGGAGAAAATGTCTTATGAAAATCAATGCTTCTCTTGAGCATAGCCTTTGGGGACAATCCAACCTTATATCTATCAATTGTTTCGTTAGTCTTATGTTTCAGGTTGTATACCCATTTAGGGCCTTTTGGACTTTTTCCTTGGAGACAAATCACATAATAGCAAGTACAATTCTTCATAATAGCATTATAATCTGATTGCATAGCAGGCCATCCAATTTCTTGAATTCCATGCTTCATCAAAAGAAATAGGCTTATTCATATCAAAAGACTAGAGTCAACCATTGCATAAGGATTTGATGCAAAGGAAGCACTATGAGAGCTTGAATGAGTAGGATATGACAAAGATGCATCTAATTCGCTCTCTGTCAAAGTGTGTAGCAGCCATTTAGACATAGTTTTCTCCTCTTCTAGGTCAGCCCTCTCATCAACAAGTATCATGTAAATTTGCATCGTACATGAAAGCAAGGGCTGAATTGCATCTTCCACAAGAACAATATCACGGGTAACTAGAATGTGTTTAATCAGTGGATGATACAAATGGTAGTCTTTGCTTTTAGAACCGTACCCAACAAAAGTACCTTCCATTGCTTTATTATCATTTTTTCAGTTATTACTCTAGCATGAATGCATATGCCAAATAACCAAGAACACATAGATGTGCAATAGATGATTGTGATCATGCCAATTTTCATATGGAGTGATAAGATGCAATGCTTTGGTGGGGCATCTGTATGCATGGAACACACATAATAACCTCAAGCTAGAAGTTATCTAGTAAAGTCTGACTTTTGAAAATATGCCTTGTCATTTCCATGAGAGATTTGTTCTTCTCCACAACTCCATTTTGTTGAGGTGTATACAACAATGTGCATTGATGTTTTAATCCCATTGAAATGCATTAAACTCAAAATAAATACTCTTCCCCCTCGATCAGAATAGAGAGTTCCCATTTTACACATCACAAATTTTCAACCATAACCAGGAACTATTTAAACCACACAAACACTGTAGAATTTGCTTCAATGGATTCACCCATGCATGCTTGAAAAGTCATCAATGAAAGTCACAAAGTATAGGTGATTCCTAATTTAATGTGTCTCCATAAGACCATAAACATTAGTATGAACAAGTTGCAATTTATGTGAAGCTCTAATTGAACCATCTTTTGAGAAGGAAGAACATTGCATTTTGCCTAAAATATAGCCTTCACACACATGTTTTGGAGGTGCCTAAAGTTTGTACATGGAGAACATCATCTCAGATTTCTACAGGTGAAACAAACTAGCAAAATTCAAATGTTCAAAGCATGCATGCCAAAGCTTTTCATTTGAGATAGTTTGAGAATTATGAACTTCACATGATGAATCATTCACAGATTTCACATAAACTATGAGCTTACACAACCCATGACATAAAATTCAAGAAGAAAGGAGAACATCACCATTCAAGAGATCATGATTGTACACCTTTCATCAATAGATTTAACAATCAAGACAATCTTGACTAGTGCTGAAATTGACAACATATATTTCTTGATCCCAAGAGCAAACGTGAGGGATAGTGGCATGTTTGATAGACAAGGCTATCAATGCATGTGCCTATGCATCTCTACCATCCCATTGAAATTGCTCAATAGTAGGTGCAATAGAAACTACAACATGGCCAGAAATTGATCATCATTATCCTCAATACCATGTATGTCACCTTCAATCACTATAGTTGCAGGTATAGTAGGAGGTGTTTCAATACCTTGCATAATACTCCATGTTATCATTAGTGTCCATGTGAAAGGCCAAATGGACGTCGGACACTTTTGTATATGTACTTTAATAAAACATATAGTGGCCTGATCATCCACAGATTGTAAGTTTGATCACATTTGTTACACCTAAGAAATTTATGTTCGTGCTTCCTATGTATTGTGTGTTTTTTTCATATATAGTAGGCCCTCTGTAGAGTACAATTTGTGAAATTTGGAGCCCACTTTTCTACTGCAAGAGTATAGTTGTGGAGCTCTCAAGAAGGAGAGTCCATCGAGGTGCATCACCATCACATCATTTCACATATATCAGAGCTCTGTGACTCAAACAATTTGTTTCTTTTATGTGAGCAAAGCGAGCACTCACCTACGCACCTGAACCTTTCTCCAAGAACAAAGGCAACAACCAAGGCATAGACCTTGGCGTACCTTGTAATCAAGGAAGACAAAAGTTCTTGATACTTCTAAAGAGGTCACCCATCCCAATTTGTTCCCCTTGGAGCTCACTTAATCGGCAATCTCTTGCCACTAGCTATACTCTTGTGATGCTTGAGGAAGGGGAAAGGCTAAGGTTCACAGTACCTTGAATATGTTTTGGGTCCTCAAAGCTTTATTCTTTTCTTTCAAAGCATGTTTTCAAGTATTTTTGGGGTGATTCTTGGAGCCATTTTGGAGTACGTTGACGCGTAGTTCTCTTTACACAGTGCAAGAGCATCAAGAAGTGTTCTTTGTACTTCTTCGACAATAGCCATCGCAAGTTTATGCATGTTTTTGAGCAATAAGAACATATTTGATAAACATTGGTAGGTGTTGTTGGATAGTGTTTGGGCTATGTGTTGGAGTTAGGCGTTGGTGGAAGCACGGGAACAGCACAAGGAAGAAGAAGAAGCTTGGAGCACAACACACAATACTGAATGAATTGCCACTAGAATGTACAAAGATAAGTAGCTGGCTAGGGCGATAGGCATATATACAAGACGGGGGAAAAAAACCTACTAACAAGGGAAAAAAGTGCCCCAGTGGTCCTAGAGTGTTCACACACATCACTACCTAAATATATCAACAATACCTCCCTGGGAGTGATGCAGTGAACAAGGCGTTGGCACTCATGTATAAGGAAGTGCCAAGCTATGTGGAATCAATACACAAAAGGAAGTAAGCCCAAAGATTTGCGGAAAGCTTCAAAACTTTTCCATAGGTAGAGCCTTACTAAAAAGGTCTGCAATGTTCTCTTGCATGGGCACATATGCCAAGCTGATCTCCACAGTAGAGAACCTCTCCCTTACATAATGATAATGCACCTCAATTTGCTTAGTGCGAGCATGGAACACAAGGTTTCTCACAACTACCAATGCGCTCTAACTATCAGTGAAGATGGTGGTGGCAGAAGACTGACCAACACCCAAATCAGCCATATGGCATTTAAGCCACAAACACTCAACAGTCGTTGTGAAAGCTGCCCTATACTCAGCCTCACAACTGGAAGTGGCCACAGTACGCTGCTTCTTGCTCAACCAAGATATACATGAGCTACCAAGCATTGAGAAAAAACCACTGGTGGACACATGAGTGTCATAGCAACCAGCCCAATCACTATCAAGAAAAGCATGCAAATATGGCGGTAGTGATCCCCCCTTGGGATAAAACAATCCAAGTAGTCGGGTACCACTCAAGTAGCAAAAGATGAACTTAACCTCCTACCAATGTTTGACAACTGGGCAATGCATAAACCTGCTCATCTGTGAGATAGCAAACTGAATATATGGCCAAGTAGTGCATAATTAAATCAAGCATCCAACAGCGTGCTGATGGAGAACAACATCAAATGCATCTCCATCATCATGAAGACTCAATCGTAAACCTGTCTCCATAGGAGTGGCAATTGGAGTACAGTCTTCAAGGCCAAAATGCTACAATATAGTGTCAATATATTTCGTTTGACACAAGGCGATTCTGCCATCAACTTGCATAAAGTGAATGCCCAAATAGTGATGCAAATGCCCCAAATCATACATCTCAAATGAGGCATGCAAATCAGCCTTAAAATCAGCAATATGTGTGTCATTAGGACCAGTGAGTAGTGTGTCATCAACATACACCACAATGATCAGAAGCACATCATTAGCATGCTTAACATATAATGTGCTTTCAATTGGATTGTTCTCAAAACCATGTGCAATCAGATAGGCATGTATCTTTTCATAGCAAGCATGTGGTGCTTGCTTTAAACCATATAATGCCCTCTTTAACATGCACATATGGTTTTCATGCCCTTTCTGCACAAAGCCAAGGGGCTGAAAAACATACACTTCTTCATGCAAGTCACCATTCAGAAATGTTGTTTTAATGTTTAACTGATGTACATTCCAACCATGATGAGCTGCAAGTGCACAGATGCTACGAATAGTAGTCATTCGACAAGTAGGAGCAAAGGTTTCATCAAAATCAATGCCTCTTTCCTGCACATAACCATTTGCAACAATCCTAACCTTATACCTGTCAACTGTTCCATTAGGTTTACGCTTCAGCTTGTATATCCACTTAGTGCCAATGGCCTTCTTGAGGCAAGTCACATAAAGACCAGGTACCAATCTGATGCAAAAGAGGCACTATGTGAGCCTGAATGAGTACGATATGACAGAGGTGCATCTAATTTGTTGTCATGTGAGATTTGCACAAGCCATTTTGGCATAGTTTTTGCCTGCTCAATATCAGTTCTCTCATCAACAAGTGCATCATGTAAATCTACATCAGAAATGGAATGATTTGCATCATCACATGAAACTTGCAAAGGTTGAGAAGTTGCCTCATTGCACTAGAGTATCCACCTGTAAAAAGAGGCAGCAAAGTATATGTCTTAAGAGCTAATAGATGTCTCCTTAGTACATGAAAGTAACGGTTGAATAGCATCTTCAACAAAAACAACATCACCGCTAACCAAAATGTGTTTAGTATGTGGATGATACAGACGATAGCCTTTACTTTCACAACTATACCCAAGAGAAATACATTTTACTACTTTATCATCCAATTTTTTGCGATGTTGTTCAGGCACTAATGCATATGCCAAACACCCAAAAACATGCAGATGAGCAACAAATGTCTTGCGACCATGCCAAGCCTCATATGGAGTGACAGACTGCAGCGCTTTAGTGGGACACCTATTAAGGACATATGCTGCACACATAACAACCTCAAGCTAGAAACTATGAGGTAAGGCCTGACCCTGGATTATACACCTTTCCATCTCCATGAGTGAACCGTTCTTCCATTCAGGAACTCCATTTTGTTGAGGTGCATACGTCACTGTACACTGATGTTCTATCCCATGTTCAGCCAGAAATGCATTAAAGTCAGAAGACATATATCCCCCCCTCGATCAAAACGAAGGGTGCCCATTTTACATGCTGATAGATTTTCAACCAAAATCAAAAGCTATTTGAAGCATATAAACACTTCAGACTTTGTTTGAGTGGATATACCCATGCATGCTTGGAAAAATCATCAATGAAAGTCATGAAGTAAAGATAGTTTCAAAAATAATGTGTGTGCATAGGACCACAAACATCACTATGTACAAGCTGCAATTTCTGAGTAGCCGAAACTGAATCATCTTTTGGAAAGAAGGAACGTTGCATTTTGCCCAAAATAGAGCCTTTACAAACATGTTTTCCATGTGCCTCAAGTTTGGGCAAAGAGGACACCATTTCATATTTTTGTAAGTTTAGCAAACTAGCGAAATTCAGATGACCAAAGCATGCATGCCAAAGCTTTGCATCTGACATAGCCTGAGAATCATGTACTGCACATGCTCAATCATTCACAGATTTTTCATAATCTATGAGCTTATACAACCCACGAGATAAAATGTTAGAAGCAATGATCACATCGCCATTTGAAAGATCATGAATTGTACATCTGTCATCAACAAATTTCACAACCAAACTAATCTTCGCTAAGGCCGAAACTAATAACAGATTCTTCTTGATCCCTGGCACAAATAAAGCATGTGAAAATGTAAAAGAACTACAATCAGTAGTAGTCAGAATGGTCTTACCAAATCCCATAACAGGATAAGGGAGTTGTTGGTGCATGTAACAGTATTCCCTGTAGGGGAAGGCTCGAGTGAAGAGAAAAAAATGTGCTGGGAGGTAATATGTTTGGTCACCCCACTATCAAAGTACCAAACATTTGAGTCTATTAAAGACATGCACTGCTCATGAGAAGATGGGTCAAAACTGCAAACAGTAGTTAACGCCCATCCTTCATCCTGCACAAGATTAGCGGACTCTATTTTTGGTGTAGAGGCCTTTGCAACAACCATTCCGGCCTCTTCCTTCTTGGCCTCTTTAGCAACCACTTTTGGACAGCTCTTAATGACATGATCATTTGCTTTACATTATTTGCAAAACAATTTCTGCTTTTCTGATTTCTTCTCATCTTTGTCTTTGTTCTTCGAATGTGCGGCATTTGCATATTTTTGCTTACTAGGAGAAGAGCTCCATTTACCTTTGCCCTTCTGACTAGCCAAGAAAGCTTGATCTACAACATGCATAATAGACATGTTCTACCTAGACTGGTCTTCTTGCAACAAAACAAAAACTAACTCTTCAAATGTTAAGGCATTTGGATTGCTTTCATCATCAAACAAAGAGTAGAAACAAAACTCTGATATGAGTCGGAAGACCATTCAGAACAGTCTGCACAAGTGAACTGTCAGGAAGGACTTCATCTGCAAAATCCAATTGTTCCTTCAAATCCTTGATCTTTGTTAGAAAATTATCCATAGAATCACCTTCATTCATGTGCTCACTCTCCAACTGTTTTCATAGGTAAGCAACACAAGCCTCAGTCCTAGCCTGGTACAATGTGGTAAGTGTATCCCAAGCATCCTTAGTTGTTCTGCAAGAGAAAATGTGAGGAATAATGGCACACGTTTGATGGACAAGGCTATCAATGCATGTGCCTAAGCATCTCTGCCATCCCAACAAATTTGCTCTATAGTAGGTGCAACAAAAACAACAACACGAATAGGAATTTGCAGAATATCACCATCTTCGACACCATCTTCATCAGCTTCAGTACCTGTATTTGTAGTACTTGTATTTGCAGGTGTTATAGGACATCTTTCAATACCCTGCACAATATTCCATAGTCCTTTTGCGACCAATACATGATGCATCATATAAGCCCACAATGGGTAATTTGTACCATCCAACTTATCCTCAACAGCCAACATACGAAATACATCACTGATTTCAGCCATGGCCACTCACTAAAATACCCTGATGCAGAAAAATGAATGTATGTGATAAAGTTGAACAAAACTACCCAAATGAGTTCTACTAGACGTGTAACAGACTTCAAGATGCTTATACTAGCAAATGGAAACCTGTATATCTTTGGCACCACAAAGCGAAGGTGTTTTGATCTTTGAAACACCTTGAGTATGCTCACCAAATTTCGTGTGATTATGGGAGTTCAACCAAAGAGGTATAGACGATGCCCTGGATGAAGGGGTGACCTGCTTTGATACCAATTGTTGGAGTTAGACATCTGTAGAAGCACACGAACAGTGCAAGGAAGAAGAAGAAGCTTGGAGCACAACACACAATGCTGAATGAATTACCACTAGAATGTACAATGATAAGTAGCCTGCTAGGTAGGCATATATATAAGCCGGGGGAAAAAAACCTCCTAAAGATGGAAAAAAGTGCCCCGACGGTCCTAGAGTGTTCACACACATCACTAACTAAGTATAACAACACTATGAATTCAGCATTTTAGTGCCATTTTACTACATATATTGAACATATACACACTATGTACACTTATGTGTATATCGGTTATGTAAGTTAATGTGGTCATTGATATAGGGGTTACCTTTTTGCATAAAGCCTTTGCAAATGATAACGAGGGTCATGGTGAGGTTTTCTTAAAAAGAAAACTGTGAGACACCTAGATGTCGGTGTCTCTTCGATGATGCATGTGGAAGCCTTACCTAGCCTTGGCATATGAGATGTATGCTAGTTGTGCATAGGTGCTTGATAAGCCTAGTTGGCTTCTTTCGGTTAATTGATTATATGCAGTGGAGTTAGTGATTCACTATGCAGGTTTACATGTCAATACTTGGGAGTTTTAGGAGATTTTGACCTTGGTCATATGCTCACTTTGCACAGGAGACTATAGCAAAATGGTTTCTAGATTTTTGGGGTTTGTCAACTATACAATGGTCGATTTACTCCTTGATACACTTATTGATGTGAGCACTTTATTATTAAATAATCCTTTTGGTTAGTCATTACTATTCATTAATCCATTTTTTCAGGGAAACTATTGAATTTTTCCCATAATCTGACACTTGCTCATCCTTTTTTAGCCTTAGTGGTGTTTTTACTCTCCTTTTGGTCAGTTCTCTATCATCATGAAATCACAGATCTCACACACGTTTGGTGGATCAGGGTCTAGTGCCAGTGTCCCCAAGAACAGTTGTAACTTGTAGGGCAAAGAACCATTTTGAGACCCAAAAATTTGACAGCACAAACTTTGCTCTATGGAAGAATTCAATTAATGATGTAGTTATTCAAAGGAGGAGCCAACAATTGCAATCTCAAAAAAGCCTCCTGACATGAATGAAGATGATTGGGATGAGTTGGATGAAATGGCTAGATCTACCATTCGATTGCACCTAGAAGATAATGTTTACTTTACATTATTAGATTGTGAAAGTGCAAATGAGCTTTGGAAGAAGTTATGCAATACATATGAAAAAGAAATGACATCAAATAAAGTGTACTTGATGAGAAAGTTATATGACCTTCACCTGAAGGACATAGATAGTGTTGCTGCTCATCTAAATGAGTTTGATGCTATATTCTCTTAGTTACAAGCTCAAAAGATGGAGATGGATAATGAAATGAAAGAAGTCTCTTTTGCTATGCACTTTGTCATCATCATGGGATACATTTTGCACAACTATTAGCAATAGTGCACCTAGCGGTAAACTAGTCTATGATGATATATGTGGAGCACACTTGAGTGAGGAGATTCGTAGAAAATCTATGGTTGGCACTCAGAGTGGAGATGTATATAATGTTCGTGATTCATACTAAGGAAAGAATCATCAACGTGGTAGGAGCAAGGAAAAGAAAAAAAATGGTCAATGGAATAAGAGAAGTAAATCAAGGAAGAGGGATATCGAAGCCATAATTGTCATAAGAAAGCACACATGTAGAAAGACTGCTATGCATTAAAGAATGCCAAAGGTAAAGGACATAATGTTGATGGGCATGCTAAACAACTACCCGCACCATCTTCTTTGACTATGAAGATTGAAGAAATTAATGCTATTTTTTATGATGATGATGATGTGTTGACACTTGAAAGTACCATGCCCACTAAGGCTCTTATGGCTGATTCTCTCTCCCATATGTGGTTGCTAGATTTTGGTGCTTCTTTCCATGTGACACCACATAGAGAATGTTTCTCTAATTATGCAGCAAAGTCTCTTGGTACCATGAGACTTGGTGGCTCTTACTAGTGGTGTGACATTGTGGAGATTGGAGATATGGTTGTGCAACTCATTGATGGTTCAAATTTTAGTATGCATAATGTATGCCATGAACCTCAATTATCACGTAGTTTGATATCAGTTGGTCAACTTGATGACCTTGGTTACAAGGTGGTTTTCTATGCTCAATCCTTTCCCATATCGAAGGGCAATATGGTTATTGCAAAAGGAAGCAAAGTTGGCTCACTTTATCCTTTATTTTTATCACAAAAAGAAACACTTGTTAGCTATTATTGAACAACCTATGGCTTGTATTTTCATGCCCATTTGGGCCACATATCTCGTAGTGGAATGGAAAATCTTTGTCGTTCAAGCTACTTACCTATGTTATCTTTCTCTAATTTTTCATTTTGTGAGCATTGTCAATATGTAAAGAAAACTAGGAATGTGCAAAAGACACATAGTGACTCCTCAATTCAGCCTTTAGCTCTCGTTCATGCAAATGTGTGTGGTCCTATGCCCATGAGGTCATTAGGTGGTTCTCTTTACTTTGTCACTTTCATAGATGATGCTACTAAAAAAGTCTAGGTATATCCTATCAAATCAAAGGATGAGGTATTTCTACCTTCAAAAAAATGGTTTGGTTCAGCTGAGATTGAAAAAGGAACTAAGCTCAAGGCTTTATGTTCAGATAATGGGGGTGAGTATACCTCAAAGGAATTCAGTTTTTTTGTCAATTTAGAGGAATTCATAGAGATTTTACATCTCCTTATATCCCAATACAGAATGGTGTATTTGAAAGGATGAATAAAACTATTAAGGATAGAGTAGTTTCTATGCTACATCATGCAAACCTTTCACAAGGCTTTTCGGAAGGAACATTGACTCTAGTTCATGTGATTAACCTTTCACCAAGTACTGCAAAGGCCTAAAAGTGGTAGAGTTATGGAGAAAGCTGTCATATTATGAGCATCTTGAGTTTTTTGGTGTGAAGCATATGCTGATATACCCAAGAATCTTACACAAAACTTGGACCATAAGTCAAAGAAATGCATTTTTCTTGGTTATGGTCGAGAAGCCCAGTGCTTATGGGATCTTGAAACCCGAACAGTGATCAAAATTAATGATATCATTTTCGATGAGTCTAAGATGCATAAACAAACAATTAAGGAGGTTGAAGTGAGAAGATTGGTGTTTGAGGATACTAGTCCTCCAGGTAGCATACACAAAAATGCTACACATAGAGATGTTCAAGAGAATGTCAAATCAAATCAATCTACAAATGTTCTTATTCAGCAACCATTGAGACGTTCTACATGTGTCTCACATCATCCTCATAGATATGTTCCAAGTTTTTATTTTTTTTATGCTAACAGATGCTGGTGAGCCTTTTTGCTAGAAAGAGGCTACGTAGATAGAGGATCATGTCAAGTGGGAGTGTGCCATGAGGAGTAAATTGGATTCTATTGACAAGAACGATATGTGGGATTTAGTAGCTTTGCCAAAGGGAAGGAAAGCTTTACCATGTAAATGGGTATATAAGATGAAATTCACATAAGATAGTGGTTCTCAAAAGTATAAATCATGACTTCTTGCAAAGGGTTTTAAGCAAAAACATGGTGTTGATTTCGAAGAAATCTTCTCTTCAGTCCTCAAGATGACTACCCTATGCATGTTGCTTGGCTTCTTTCAAATGGAGGACTTAGAGCTAGTCCAAATGGATATGAAAATTGCTTTTTTTGCATGGAGATCTTATAGATGAGATTTATACGGAACAACCAGAAGGTTATGTAGTTCTTGGCAAAGAAATTCTAGTTTGTAAGATAAAGTAGAGTTTATATGGACTTAAACAGTCCCCTAGACAATGGTACCAAAAGCCAGATGCTTTGTATGAAGTCTCAAGGCTATTATGGAAGCAATGAGGATCATTTTCTCTATAGAAAGAGATGCTCAGATGGAAGCTTGATATACTTGGTACTTTATGTCAATGATATGTTGATTGTTGGGAAGTCTTCTTATGAGTTGTCATTTCTTAAAAAGAAGTTGAGTGAGACATTTGATATGAAGGATTTGGGGGATGCCAAACATATTCTTGGCATGCGCATTACTCATGATAGGAGTAAAGGATATATATACTTGTTTCAAAGTGAGTACATATCCAAAGTACTTCATAGGTTGAATATGCATGGTGGAAAGGCATTGAGTACACCTTTTCCTACATATGTGAAATTGAGCAAGGTTGATTGCCCAAAATCATATGTAGGGACAAGACATAGCATTTGCACTAGGAGTTGTGAGTAGATATATGTCTAATCCTCACAAGGAGCACTGGGAAGTAGTCAATATTATTTTGAGATGTTTGAGTGGGACTAAGGAAAAGTTTCTATGCTTGGGTAGAGGAAAGGCATCAATTATTGGTTACACACATTCTTATTATGCTAGTTGTGTAGATAATCAAAAGTCTACATCATGATATTATTTTCATCTTGTTGGAGGTGCTATCTCTTGGAGATCCCATCTTCAAGAATGTATTTTTGTTTTCGCCACAGAAGAAGAATATGTTGCAACAAGTGAGGCATGTAAGGAAGTCGTAATGCTTGTGATATGGCTTCACCTTAGCATGTACCTTGTTTGTAGAGTGATAGTCAAAGTGCCACGGGTTTGGCTAAGAATCCATTATATCATGTAAAGACCTAGCACATTGAGGTGAGGTATCACTTGATTAGAGATTGCTTATCCACTCAACCCATTATTCTTGAAAAGGTCCACACTCGAGATAATGCTATAGATGCATTGACCAAAGCTCTATCACATGATAGCTTTCGACAATGTTGTCTCTTGATGTGGGTTAGTTAATTCATGTGAGTAATTAGTGCCATCCAACTAATACATCCTTGCTTTCAACCATGTCAAATGACTAAATACCCTAATAAGGAAAATTGACCGTATCTCAAAATTTTGATTACAAATATCAAATCAATCTCTGTCATACATGTATTAGGCTTCAAGATGCTTGTGCTATCAAGCCAAAACTTGTATATATGTTTGACACAGAATAAAATTACCAACACAGTCACTGCAATAGTTCGTTTGAGGGCCAAAACAAGATCAAATAAGAATTTTGAACTCCTCATCACCTTGAGTATGCTCACCAATTTTCGGGCAATTCTGAGACTGTGACGAGAGAGGTGTCAACAATGCCCTAGATGAGGCAATGACCTGCTCTGATACCAATTGTTGTTGTTTGAGGTCTACGAAAGCATGCAAATAGCACAAAGAAGAAGAAGAAACTTGGATCACAACACTCAATAATGAATGTATTACAACTAGAATGTACAAAGATAAGTGACCCATTAGGGTTTATAGGCGTATATACAAACTGGGGGGAAAAACCTCCTAAAGAGGGAAAAACATGCCCCGATGGTCCTAGTGTCTTCACAAACATCACTACCTAAATATATCAATAGTACTCAATGAAATGGTCTATATCGTAATTTTCAATCCACCTCGCTACTTCATTGACCAACATTGTTTGAAAAAGTCTAGCTTTGTCTCCATGATGAATGATTACTATTCATAGCATCTATGCACTTGTAGCTCGTCATGGTTGGAATGTACATTAGTTAGACGTTAAAACTATATTTCTAAATGGTGACTTGCATGAAGAACTGTATGTTTTTCATACTTATGGCTTTGTGCAGAAAGGGCATGAAAACCACGTGTGCATGTTGAAATTAAAGAGAAGTATGGAAATCCAACAAAAAAAGGATGAAGAATAGGTAGTGACTATGCAAGAAGAGGAACAAGAATTGGTGGAAGATAATAGAAGAACTTCACCACCTCAGGACTCTCATGAACAAGAAGAAAAGAGCATTGAATGTCATTCAGATGAATTTTTACAAATGCTTTTGACAAATAGAGAATCAAGGATGAAGTTCATTAGAAAGATGCATGATGAATATGAAACTCAGATTGTAAAATTTGCTTTAGAAAATGGGGTAAATCTTGATCAACATCATTGGGCAGCAAATGGTCTTGGAATACCATTTTGTATGATTCTTAAAAGTGTCAAAAATTACCAAACTGCAAGAGTTGGTTTACCACCTAATAGGTATCTAGAGTATAGAAGGAAGCAGCACTGCAATTAAAGATGAATCCAGCATATTGCCTAGTAGCCAGAAGGAGGGATTGGTCAATTTTTTGGGAAAGAAGAAATGAAGGGTAAATTCCAGCAAAATGGTTGAATTTTCCAAAGATTGCAGGACCTAAAGCAGGATCTTGGCCAACCAAAAAATACATGATTGATACTGCAGAATCTATCCTATCAACATATAAATATGTAAATGATTCCGCCTGTATACTAATAGTCAGAGTTATGCGGCTTATAGTATCATGTATAGAAATTTTTACAGACACAGAAGTGAGAACCCGCAATTATATAGGATCTAATTCACCCACAGATGCCTTACTTTTTGACATGAGTGAAACTCCAGATAGAATTTGCTTGATGGCATACTACGATAGAATTGTATTTTTGGGAAGTCATTACCTACAAATTTTTGAGGATGCCTATGGTTTCTTTGAAAGAGAATCAGAGATTTTTGGGAATTTTTCAGTAGTCACAAAGTCAAGACTCACTGCATATGAAGTGGCATACACAGAGTATTGTTAACAAGAGCTTGCGCTCCTGCAACAGAGAAGAGAGTGAGAGAGAGAGAGAGCCCGCCATCAACTTCGCATCATCACCTGCATGAACAGAAAGAAAGACTACATGCGGCACTAATTTCAAGAATCAAAAGAACAAGAAACTAACTAATTGATATACCAAGAAATGTGTCATAAGCCATTAGATGGTGACGCAAATGAGAGAGATTTTACTACTTCATGAAGCCTTATTTATACAATGATAGTGGCCTTTAAAGACTCTTTCCACGCAACCTTCTCTCAACCCTCCAAATGAACCTTAGTACAATGAAAATGTGCCCTTGACACTGGCATGCATGGTGGACGTGAACTACCACATCCCTTGATAAGTGATACCCCTTCAACAAGATGAACATTACATGGAAACCATTTATAGGCTGGGAACCTTTATACAACATATCATACAACCAAAGGGACACACCTAATCTTGAAGAGTGTTTCAATCCGCGAGCCTCCACATCACTCATGCCCGAGGACACCGGTTCCATCACACTCACCAAGATCAAATACATCAAGTCAAGCCCTTACATCAAGGCCAACATATATCCAAACAAAATCTAAAAACAAGAACCCCACCCATATATAATCTCCATGTACATTTTCATAATGCTAAAGTGGTAGCACCGTTCTTGGAATAGAATAGTCCAACTCCATGATATATGTGCTGACATAATTATGCACTACCCTTATGAACAATACTTGCAAACGAAAGTGCATGGTTAGACCATGGTATGGAATGCAAGTAAGGCTCATAAAAATTCCAAAACCAAGAGCAATGTGAGAGGCAAAGTGAAGTGCCTAGAACTTAATCCAAGGTTCACGAATACCACTCACATAACCCTTGATCTTGCCCTCCTATATGCATACATGAAGTGCAAAGATGGCTTAATTACATCATTTCATATGTGTATGCAACATAGGCCTCCCGACAAAAGGACTCCAAGCCTTGCTTCATCATAATCCATGCTAAAAGATGCTTCTTGAAATTCTAAATCTTGAAAAATCGTTTATCACAAATTATGAAATACATGATCAACATTATATGGAAAGAGAAGTCATCATAATCCCTTCATGCACACATAAAAGCAAGGAGAACGTCATTAAGAATATCCATGAAGGTCATCAAGTTATATAAAAGAAAGTGCATACATCTTAGAAAAGTAAGAGGGAGAGGTCTATGTAACACACCAGGCGTACAAAACATCAAATGCCATGACGTAATTAAACTCACAATGTGAATTTAGAAGAGACGCTAGTGGTTGCAACATTGCATGTGATAAAAAATTTGTGACAATCACCCCATTGCATTTGTCGTGAGTTGGTCCACGCATGCGATCAAATCCAAAATCCATACTTGCAGCATGGCAAAACATAAAGCATAGGCTACAAGTAGCTGCATGCGAAAATATAATACTATCGGATAACAACAGAAAAACAAATGATCCATCGTCATCTTGCGTTAGTGATTATAGTTTGAGCATCATAAAGAATAGCAGTAGATGTGAATAGGAACCATATGCAGACATACAGGAACCAGGTCCAGCTTTGAGATGTCTGAGTGGAGCAAAGCATCGTACAAAAAATTTCCATATGGAAATAAGTAACACAAAAAAAAATCAACCACGTGCGAGCATGAAAATCACTAACAACAGGCGAATCCTAAAGAGAAATCGGGATGAAGAAGCATTAACAAATGCGGATCATATGATATCGATTGCGGTTTGTATGCCAGCTTGTGAATTCATCTCACTATGCCCAATCAAAGAAATGCAAATCGCATGGATGCGGATATCAGTGACCACCAAATACAACCAAAATTCACAATATTTAAGTACATCGTTAAGAAAAACATATGTCTGGTAGGACGAACAGAACCTAGTGCGCCATATGACAGTGTCATGTGCATTCAATCGACAACCAAAATAAGTGGGAATTCATGGAAGGCACAAGTCATTGAATAGTAGAACGCCTGCTTCATCACATGCAGCAATCGTGGTTGGCAAAGTAGATGTGTGATGCAGCCATGCGCTACGAAGTGGAGAATCGCCACCTAAGGATTATTGCGCCAAGAACTCAATGTCACCAAGACTTTGAGCATTTCGGATTGCTGTGCTATCTGCCTCCCTAAGCTCTATTAAGGAAAAGGTGATCTTGTTAAATCGAAAAAAAAGTGAAGTTAGAGAATGCTGTGTTCAATACTGAATGCTGACTGTGGGCCGTTTCTCCTCCAAGAACACATGAGAGAGCATCAATGGGAATGGAATTGCTGGATTTGGCCATTACATGCACCAGCAAGACATGAAAAGAGTAGTGCTAGAATTGAAATGAAGACAACAAGAAGAGTTGTGCATCTTACACCCACTCCAAAACAGCACAATAGTAGAGTCATATTTGTTCAACAAAAACTAGTGTATTCAATCAAGAACATAATCGGACCGTATTACCCAATCTTTTGGAGAATATTTTTCATGGATCGTCAAGTGCCGTGGGATCAAGAGCACTTCTGCAGTGTTGTGGATGCCGCTGAAACTGGTGTTCTAAGTGCGTGCCCGGCTAGTTGTATTATGATAGTGTCCCATCAACAACACGGAAGCAGCAACCTTCGACAAGCTCCATCTCTTAGTTCTGCAAATGTCAAAGCATGGTTGCCAGCATGGTCTCCTGTAGAAGCTGCCGCCAATGGTGTAGTCATCAGCCGGTAGAGCCGCTCATCAACTAGTGAATGCACGTGGAGTGGGTCGTCACGAAGACGGCACCAGTGTTAACAAGAGCTTGCGCTCCTGCAACAGAGAAGAGAGTGAGAGAGAGAGAGAGAGCCCACCATCAACTTCGCATCATTGCCTGCATGAACAAAAAGAAAGACTACCTGCGGCACTAATTTCAAGAATCAAAAGAACAAGAAACTAACTAACTGATATACCAAGCAATACATCATAAGCCATTAGATTGCGACGAAAATGAGAGAGATATTATTACTTCATGAAGCCTTATTTATACAATGATAGTGGCCTTTAAAGGCTCTTTCCACTCAACCTTCTCTCAACCCTCCAAATGAACCTTAGTACAATGAAAATGTGCCCTTGATAGTATTTGAAGAAGGATGTGATAGACAGACCGTAAGCAATAGTTCAATGGAGAAAAGCTTTATTTGAAATGGTGAACAATTTGAATGTCACAGAGAGAAAGATTCACAATTTACTATCACAGGTTTATGAGAGCAAGAAGAAATAAAGTGAACTCACACTAACATTTTGTCATAACAATCTTTTTTCAGGAGCCAAAAAGTCTAGGGAAGGATGTTGGAAGAAACATTTTTTAAAGGAAATTCTTTGTAATTTGACATTTTCATGTAGTTGTATTTATCCAAATGATGTAAAATTGAGGAAGAGTCTTCCTCATGTATAGTAGAAGCATATATATTTTTCTTAGAATTTTTAGAAGCTCTTCAATAGCATATTTTTAGATTACACGAAAGAAGGACCAAATTTCAAGTGTGAAATGGGACACTTAGAAAAGTATAAAGGATATTTTCTTCTACTTTCTAAAGGTTGGTTGTATTATTCTCATGATATTCTAGTAATGTGAGGAGCTTCTTGCAAGAAAATCATGTTTTTACTTCTCTAGAGGATCTTCTTGATTTGTTGAGTCTTTCTCTTGTGAAATCTATGGAATTTGTGAGCTTTTCTTGTGTATTTCTGAGTGAAGTGTATGAAGAGAGGTAATCATCAGTCTATTGAGTGAAGTGCTGCTGCTATACTGACTATGTGAGTAGAAGCCCACTTGTTCTTCTCTATTCTTTGTGATCTCCTTGGTCCTTTTGCCTTCTCTTTAATAGTTGTTGGCATATGATTACTCTGACCATATAGCTTTTCCTTCACCCATGTCACCAATCTGTTTGGGTGATTTTAGGTTGGTAGACTCTCTTCTCACCATTTGATGATGATAAAGTGGAAAATCCTTTATTTTCCTCCACTACATGTGGCCGGACCATAGATACCACATTGTAAGTCCCTTTGATCTTCTTTGCCTCGTGGTCATACAATATGAAAGCCCTTTGCTTTTCTTTATGACCTAAGAAGATGCATATTTTGATTTTTGGTTCCAACTTGTTCTTTCTTTGACCTGGGACAAAAGTAAAGCACATGCTCTCAAAAATTCTAAAGTGTAAGATTGATGGATTCTTACCAATGTAGAATTCATGATGACTCTTTTTTATTTGATATGCAAAGCCCATGCCTTCCCTCATATATATGGTTATCTCAACAATGGTGTGACTCTTGTATTCCATAATGCCATCATGCTGTGATATGTGAGGTGTTATTGATTGACACTTTATCCATTTGCACTTGCAAAAGCCTTCCAGCTCCTTTGATTTGAGCTCACCACCACCTCCTCCAAGCTTCTTCACACTTTTCCCTAGTTCCATTTCAACAAGTTGTGGTTGTTCTTTAATCTTACGAAAAGCTTATGCCTTATCATGAAGAAAGTACATCCACATCTTCCTCCTATAGTCGTCGATGATCACAATGTAGGAAGATCCTCCCAAGGTCTGTATAGACATCTTAGCACACAAGTTAGCATATACCAACACTAGAGGAGCCTTTGACCTACTCTTGCTTTCTTGTGGGAATGTCTCTATGTGTGGCTTGCCCATCATACAAGCTCTACAAGGTTCCTTCATTCCATTCACTGTAGGTAAGTGATGAAGAACAATACCTTGCTTTTGCATTTCCTTCCATATTGTCCCTGTCACCATGATGGGTTCTTGCTGAGGGGGCATAGAACTAGATTGACCTATATCATGGGTCATTTGACGAGATGCCCATGAATCGACAATTGATTCTTCTTTTGTTGAGGAGCATACCACCTTTGCTTTGGCTCCATGCATTGTCTATCCTCTTGACATGAAAATCTACATTTATCCACCTTCACTTCATCTATCCTCTTGACATGACAATCTGCAATTGCATGTCCCTTCCTTTTGAAATGGAAGCATTGTCCTTGAATCTTCTTCTTACTACTCCTCCTCTTTGCATTCTTACCTTTGGTTGAGGAACCACTTTACCTGATGCATTGGTGGAGAATGTAGCATCTCCCTGACTACTTCTTACTTGGGCTTTAAGCTACAAATCCTCTTCCATTGGTATTGAATAAAACTCCTCAAATATCAAAGCTTGATGTCTCACCTGAGTTTTAAGAGTAGTTACCCTTCCATCATACTTTGGTGGAGAATTTCGAAGATGCCTTTGAGCTAGCCCCTTGGTAGTCTTCAATTGATTTTCTAAATTTTGAATGCATGTTTGATTTCCTCAATATACTCCATGCCTCAGTTGCCTTGGATGTATGCTGAATAAGAGGTAGAATAGAGTCCACACAATTGTTCACTATATAATATAGTGCATTTGCATTCCTTATCTTCCAAGCTTGGTGAAGCTTTGCATCTCGGAGAATTACCATACTCGGATCCAATGGGTCAAAGATAGGTTGTGGCTCTTTCTCACTTCCCATCACCATCTCCAAAAGATCATAAGAATCAAGGATAACTATAATCTTGGACTTCCAAAGAAAATAATTTGTACCCTCTAACTTGCCTTCAATGAAGGTTGGTGGATGAACCCATAGTGTTTGGATTTCCAAATCCATTGCACCAACTCCACTTGCATTTCCATTCCTAGATGCTAACACCTCCACACTCTAGCATTGAATCCTTTAGCTCTTCAGAACTCTAGCCTTACAACCTTTCCTCCCACAAGCTCTAGCATTGAAGCCTTTGCCTCCCAAGAACTCCAATGTTAAAGCCTTTACCTACCACAAAATTTGGGGTTGAAGCATTTACCTCTCAAAAGCTTCAATGTTGAAGCTAGCCTTCCACAAATGCTAGAGTTGATTCCTTGGCCTCCACAATCTGTGCAATCTTCTATACCTTCCCGTGCTCTGATACCATGTAAGAAAAATACAAATGAATGGATAATAATGATTGAGTGGTGGGCTAGTGGTGTAACTCTAATGCCATGTAGAGGTTATAAGATCCAGGTTAGATAGAAAGAGAGATATCACTACTCATGGGAATAACACAAGATATTTGGTTATAATGGAAAGTGGACTCAATATGAGTAGAAGATGAACTCAACTCAACTCAACTCAAACTCATAACTCTAATACAATGGAACCCAAACGCTACACAATATATAGATGGTTCTATCCACCCTTGCACTACCTATATGGAGCTTAGATGGTGATCTACATAGAAGCTAGGCCAACACAATGGTGTTGGAACAAAGCAATCACCAATTGATGATTATGAAGTGCTTGAAGCAGGCCAAAAGTCAAAAAGAAGTCATTGAAGGAAGTGAAGAGAACTTAGAAATATAGCTTGTGTACATATGTACATTACAGATGAAAATTCTTGTATAATAAGTATAGATGTTCATTAGAACAAAAAAGGAATAATGTAATAGACACGCGATGAGTCTAGAATCATATGTATATGATTCAATAATGTAAAGGAAAAAATGAGAGAGTCATTAGAAGTCAAGAGTTCATGTGATAGATGTATAGAGAGTCATCTTTTTGAGTTAGCATCGAGTCTTTCTCTGATTTCTCTCATCCTGATCAAGTGGATTAGGAAATCTTTTGTACACATCTAATTTAGGAGCTAATAAGGCTATGTTCAAAGTTCCATGATCTAATTCTTTTGAGGTTGTCTGTATGATCAATAGGAACATGTATATGTAAAGTCTGCCGATAAAGTTCTCACAGTGGCACATATTTTCGTGTCAGAATCTTCCTTACATCTCACTACACAATGTAAAGTTTTTGATAAGTGAGCATTCAAAATCTAAGTTAGAAGGTAAGGAAACTATGACTAAAAGCATTTAGCAAAACGAGACTTGTGTTGTGAGAAATCAACTTAAGAAGTTGACTATGTCAAAGTCGCTTGTTCAAAAAGACAGTTTCAGTCATACATTTGGTCTTAATGATCAAATCAAAATTTTAATGATTCTTTTGAAGATCTAATGAATGTTATGATTGGTAGTTTGGAGGTATGTGCATCATTAGATTGAAGAAATTTGAAGATGTTTGCAGGTAATGAAGTTAATCTCTGAAGCAGACTCCTTGAAGAAGAAGAAACTTCACATAGAGAACTGTTTGTGAATGATTTTGTAAATCATGGTAACATTTGTGTAAAGTTTGGTCTATGATTGATATAGAAGTGTTCTTAAATCAGCATAGATCAAGCATTTGGAGATTAAGAGGTTTCCATCAGCGGTATTAGAGCAAAAGGTGCAATATAAAGTGAAGTAAAGAGCATTTGAAGTCCCGACTGTTGCAGACATTGAAGTTTCTTCTAATTGAAAGTGGAAAAGACTAAAGTCTTGAAGAAAACCTGAAGAAGTGTGAAGATTGAGCTCGAGAAGATGTGAAAGATCGAAGTTTTGCATTAAAGGTACAAATTATATTCATTTATCTTAACATTTGCAGAGACAAAGATCAAAAGATGGGAGAAAAGCCTTCAGATTGATAAGCTAGATAGGGAAAACCATCTAGCTTGGTCCATGAGGATGGAGGCACACCTCATGAGCAAACATTTGATGGTATTTATTACAGGATAATAAAAAAATCCTGACTTTGAAGATCCTGGTGTTCCAAGTAGGGAAGAGCTTGCAGATTTAAAGAACTGGATGAAGAAGGATGCTCACGCTAGGAGTATCATTTACATGGTTGTAAATGATTATCTTCTACCTCACATTAGAGGATCAAAAAGTGCAACAGGGAATGCTTTGGAAGAGCATTTTCAAAATACAACCAATTCAAGGAAGTCCTCATTATGAGCTGAGTTCACAACCTTCAAAAAGAAGCACTCACAATCAATTTATGATTATGTGGCAAGAATGAACAATATTGCAGATAGCTTGGGAGAAGTAGATGAAGATATTGAAGAGGACAAGTTGGTAAGACAAATACTTACAGGTATGAGAGGAAATGGTCTTCTATTTTCTTGTTTACTTCCTCCTCTCTGTCCTTATTATCTTCATAATGATCTTTGAGTTCTGTCTTCTTCTAGACTTTAGCTTCTTCATTATCTTTGTCTGTATTCTCTTTACTAAACAGTTGATTGTAGGACTTTTCTGATGGTTTGGAGATAACAGTTTCTTCTTTTGATGCTACTGTTCCTTCATGTATTCCCTCCTCCAGAGTCATACTTCCTTCAATTACTTTGCCTCTTTCACCCAGATTTCTCTTTTCTTCAGCTGCAACATTTTGCCCTGGTTGCTCTTCCTCATAAGGTTGACAATACTATTGTTTTGAAGGTTTAATCCAAATGAGTTTTGATCCTGTATCTACAACTCCACTACTAAATCCTTCATTTACTGCATCATCTTCTTGCAACATCTCTCTTTTAGCCTTTAACCTCCTCTTTTCTTCTCCAGGGCTAATTTGCTTTGTGGATTCTTCAATAATATGGATTCCCTTTGAACTCCCAATCAATTTTTCTGATGATTTGTTCACCTCTAATGCCTGAGCTGATTTAACTGGTGTGCTTGGTATTGACAGGTTAAACTCCTTAATAAAAATTTCTCAATATCACCTTTTAATTCTTGCCATTAAACTTCTAAAATATTGAGCTTCAGGTGCCAACTTCAATTGGTCCTCCATGTCCAAAATATGATATGCAATTCTGGTAAAAAATTCAGCTCCATTTATAAATTTCTTCTGCTGCCAATGCTTAGCAGCTTCCTTCAATTGTTCATGAATGTAAAGAGTCACATCCATTACTCTAAAAGGTTTACTTCTATCTTTATTATTAAGCATAATAAGAGTAATAGGTTTATGAGGCATCGTGTATCTTGGCAACTTAGGAAAACAAAAGAATTGTAGAAACATCCTTATGGCAAATTCTTCATTCTCTCTACCCTTGAAATCAACAAATTTGGAATATCCAGCATAAGTGGCTGCATTCTTTTTGACAAAACTGCCATCCAATTTAGTTCCCATAGAATAGAATTGAAGAGTTGTGTTGATATATTTAGGTAGTGATGTGTGTGAACACACTAGGACTGCCGGGGCACTTTTTTCCCTCTTTAGGAGGTTTTTTTCCCCGGCTTGTATATACGCCTATTGCCCTAATGGGCTACTCATCCTTGTACATTCTCTAGTAATAGATTCAGTGTTGTGTGTTTGTGCTCAAAGCTTCTTCTTCTTCCTTGTGTTGTTTGTGTGCTTCCGCAGACGTCTAACTCCAACAATTGGTATCAGAGCAGGCCGTCGCTTCATCTAGGGCACCGTCGACACTTCCCCGTTTGCAGTCTCACATTCGCACGAAATTTGGTGAGCATACTCAACATGTTTCAGAGATCAAACTGCTTCGCTCTGTGGTGCCGAAATCACGATCTGAGCTCGTTTCATCCTCCGAATGCATTATTGTAGTGCTTGTGCAGGCTATTTCGTCTTTTTGTGCCAAAGGTATATACCAGTTTTTGTTCGCCAGTATAAGCGTCTCGAAGTCTGCTACAGGTCTAGTAGAATTCGTTGGGGTAGTTCTATTCAACTTTTTGAGATACAGTCAATTTTCTGCATCAAGGTATTTTAGTCACCGGCCATGGCCGAAAGCAGTGATGTATTCCGTATGTTGGCTATTGAGGATAAGTTGGATGGTACCAACTACCCATTATGGGCTTATATGATGTGACATGTATTGGTTGCAAAAGGATTGTGGAACATTGTGCAGGGTGTTGAAAGACGTCCTGTTACACCTCTTACTACAGGTACTGCAAATACAGGTGCTGGAGCTGATGAAGATCGCGTCGAAGATGATATTCTGCAGATTCCTGTTTGTGTTGTTGTTTCTGCTGCACCTACTGCAGAGCAGATGCATTGGGATGGCAGAGATGCCCAGGCACATGCATTGATAGCTTTTTCTGTCAAACGTGCCATTATTCCTCATATTCGTGCTTGCAGAACAGTTAAGGATGCTTGGGATACACTTACCACATTGTACCAAGCTAGGAATGAGGCTCATGTTGCTTGCCTCTGAAAACAGTTGGAGAGTGATCACATGAATGAAGGTGATTCTATGGACAGTTTCCTAATGAAGATCAAAGACTTGAAGGAACAGTTGATTTCTGCTGATGAGGTTATACCAGATAGCTCACTTGTGCAGACCGTTCTGAATGGTCTTCCTGATTTATATCAGAGTTTTGCTTCTACTCTTCGGTTGATGATGAAAGGCAATCCAAATGCCTTATCATTTGAGGAGTTAGTCTCTGTTCTGTTGCAAGAAGATCAGTCCAGGCAAAACAGGTCCATTATGCGAGTTGAAGATGAAGCTTTTCTGGCTAGTCAGAAGGGCAAAGGAAAATGGAGCTCTTCAACTAGTAAGCAGAAATCTACTAATTCTGCATATTCGAAGAAGGAAGATAAAGATGAGAAGAAATCAGAAAAGCATAAATTATTTTGTAAGTACTGTAAAGGGAATGATCATATCATAAAGAACTGTCCAAAACTGGCTGCTAAAGAGGCAAAGAAGAAAGAGGCTGGAATGGTTGCTGCAGAGGCCTCTAAACCAAAAACTGAGTCTGCAAATCTTGTGCAGGAAGAAGAATGGGCGTTTACTATTGTCTGCAATTTTGACCCATCTTCTCATGATCAGTGCATGTCTGCAGTAGACTCAGATGTTTGGTATTTTGACAGTGGGGCAACCAAACATATTACCTAGCAGCACAGTTTCTTCTCTTCACTCGAGCCTACCCCTACAGGGAATACTGTTACATGTGCCAACAACTCCTCTTATCCTGTTATGGGAGTTGGTAAGATCATTTTGACTACTGGTGATGGTAGTTCTTTCACTTTGTCAAATGCTTTATTTGTGCTAGGGATCAAAAAGAACCTGTTCTCAGTTTCTATCAAATGGCGATGTGATTATTGCTTCTGGCATTTTATGTCGTGGGCTGTATAAGCTCATAGACTATGAAAGATCTGTAAATGATTTGGCATGTGCAGTAAATGATTCTCAGGCTATGTCAGATGCAAAGCTTTGGCAAGCACGCTTTGGTCATCTGAATTTTGTTAGTTTGCTATGCCTACAAAAATCTGAAATGGTGTCCTCTTTGCCCATACTAGAGGCACCTGGAAAACATGTTTGTGAAGGTTGTATTTTGGGCAAAATGCAGCGTTCCTCCTTTCCAAAAGATGGTTCAGTTCGAGCTACACAGAAATTGCAGCTTGTACATAGTGATGTCTGTGGTCCCATGCAGACACCCTCTTTTGGAAATTACCTTTACTTCGTGACTTTCATTGATGATTTTTCCAGGCATGCATGGGTATATCCACTCAAAGCAAAGTCCAAAGTGTTCATGTGCTTTAAACAGTTTTTGGTTTTGGCTCAAAATCTGTCAGCATGTAAAATGCGCACCCCCGTTCTGATCGAGGGGGGAAATATATTTCTTTTGAATTTAATGCATTTCTGGATGAACGTGGGATAAAACACCAGTGTACAGTGCTGTATACACCTCAACAGAATGGATTTGTTGAACAAAAGAATAGGTCACTCATGGAGATGGCGAGGTGCATGGTCAAGAGTCAGGCTTTACCACATAGTTTCTGGCTTGAGGCTGTCATGTGTGCAACATATGTACTGAACAGGTGTCCCACTAAAGCACTGCAATCTATCACTCCATATGAGGCTTAGCATGACCGCAAGCCATCTGTTGCTCATCTGTGTGTTTTTGGTTGTTTGGCATATGCACTAGTCCCTGAACAACATCGTAGAAAATTGGATGATAAGGCAGTAGAATGTATTTTTGTCGGGTACAGTTCTGAAAGTAAAGGCTATCGTCTGTATCGTCCACAGACTAAACGCATTCTGGTTAGCCGTGATGTTGTATTTCTGCAAGATGCTATTCAGCCATTGCTTTCATGTACTAAGGAGACATCTCTTAGCTCCAAAGATGTTGGAGTTAGACGTCTGCGGAAGCACGCGAACAGCACAAGGAAAAAGAAGAAGCTTGGAGCACAACACACAAGACTTAATGTATTACTAGAGAATGTACAAAGATAAGTAGCCCATTAGGGCAATAGGCGTATATACAAGCCGGGGGAAAAAAACCTCCTAAAGAGGGAAAAAAGTGCCCCGGCGGTCCTAGAGTGTTCACACACATCACTACCTAAATATATCAACAAATCCCCCCTGGGAGTGATGCGGTGAACAAGGAGCTGGCACTCATGTATAAGGAAGTGCCGAGCTATGTGGAAATCACTCCACAAAAGGAAGTAAGCCCAAAGCTTTGCGGAAAGCTTCAAACTTCTCCCTAGGCAGAGCCTTCGTGAAAAGGTCTGCAATGTTCTCCTGCGTGGGCACATATGCCAAGCTGATCTCCCCAGCAGAGAACCTCTCCCTGACATAGTGATAATGCACCTCAATGTGCTTAGTGCGAGCATGGAACACAGGGTTCCTCGCAACTGCCAATGCGCTCTGACTGTCAGTGAAGATGGTGGTGGCAGAAGACTGGCCAACACCCAAATCAGCCATAAGGCGTCTGAGCCACACACACTCAACAGTCGCTGTGAAAGCTGCCCTATACTCAGCCTCACAACTGGAAGTGGCCACAGTAGGCTGCTTCTTGCTCAACCAAGATATACATGAGCTACCAAGCATGAAGCAAAAACCACTGGTGGACACACGAGTGTCATAGCAACCAGCCCAATCTGAGTCAAAAAAAGCATGCAAATCTGGCGGTAGTGATCCCCCCTTGGGATAAAACAACCCAAGTAGCCGAGTACCACTCAAGTAGCGAAAGATGCGCTTAACCGCTTTCTAATGCGTGACTCCTGGGCAATGCATAAACCTGCTCATCTGTGAGACAGCAAACTGAATATCTGGCCGAGTAATGCATAAGTAAATCAAGCATCCAATAGCCTGCTGATAGAGAACAGCATCAAATGCATCTCCAGCATCATGAAGACTCAATCGTAAACCTGTCTCCATAGGAGTGGCAATAGGCTTACAGTCTTCAAGGCCAAAACGCTGCAATAATGTGTCAATATATTTCGTTTGACACAAAGCCATTCCACCATCAACTTGCATAAACTGAATGCCCAAATAGTGATGCAAATGCCCCAAATCAGACATCTCAAATGAGGCATGCAAATCAGCCTTGAAATCAGCAATATGCTTCTCAAGAGGACCAGTGAGCAGCATGTCGTCTACATAGACAACAATGATCAGAAGCACATCATTAGCACGCTTAACATATAAGGTGCTTTCAGTTGGACTGTTCTCAAAACCATGTGCAATCAGATAGGCATGTATTTTCTCATACCAAGCACGTGGTGCTTGCTTTAAACCATATAACGCCTTCTTTAACCTGCACACCTGGTTTTCATGCCCTTTCTGCACAAAGCCACGAGGCTGAAAAACATACACTTCTTCATGCAAGTCACCATTCAGAAATGCTGTTTTAATGTCCAACTGATGTACATTCCAACCATGATGGGCTGCAAGTGCACAAATGCTCCGAACAGTAGTCATACGGCATGTAGGTGCAAAGGTCTCATCAAAATCAATGCCTCTTTCCTGTGCATAACCCTTTGCAACAAGCCTAGCCTTATACCTGTCAACTGTACCATCAGGTTTACGCTTCAGCTTGTATACCCACTTAGTGCCAATGGCCTTCTTGCCAGGAGGCAAGTCACATAAAGACCATGTACCATTCTTCATTATAGCATCATATTCAGATTGCATAGCAGCCTTCCAATTTTCTGAATTTTGTGCTTCATCAAAAGAAACAGGCTCATTCTCATCACAGAGACTAGATGCAGCCATAGCATAGCAATCTGATGCAAAGGAGGTACTATGAGAGCCTGAACGAGTACGATATGACAAAGGTGCATCTAATTTGCTGTCACGCAAAGTCTGCACCAGCCATTTTGGCATAGTTTTTGCCTGTTCAATATCAGCTCTCTCATCAACAAGTGCATCATGTAAATCTGCATCAGAAATGGAATGATCTGCATCATCATATGAAACCTGCAAAGGCTGAGAAGTTGCCTCATTGGGACCAGCGCTAGCCTGTCCACCTGTAAAAAGAGGCATCAAAGTATCATACATGTCTTTGGAGCTAACAGATGTCTCCTTAGTACATGAAAGCAATGGCTGAATAGCATCTTCCACAAAGACAACATCACGGCTAACCAGAATGCGTTTAGTCTGTGGATGATACAGACGATAGCCTTTACTTTCAGAACTGTACCCAACAAAAATACATTTTACTGCCTTATCATCCAATTTTCTGCGATGTTGTTCAGGCACTAATGCATATGCCAAACAACCAAAAACACGCAGATGAGCAACAGATGGCTTGCGGTCATGCCAAGCCTCATATGGAGTGATAGACTGCAACGCTTTGGTGGGACACCTGTTCAGTACATATGCTGCACACATGACAGCCTCAAGCCAGAAACTATGTGGTAAAGCCTGACTTTTGACCATGCACCTCGCCATCTCCATGAGTGACATGTTCTTTCGTTCAGCAACTCCATTCTGTTGAGGTGTATACGGCACTGTACACTGGTGTTTTATCCCACGTTCAGCCAGAAATGCATTAAAATCTGAAGACATATATTCCCCCCCTCGATCAGAACGGAGGGTGCCCATTTTACATGCTGACAGATTTTCAGCCAAAACCAAAAACTGTTTGAAGCACATGAACACTTCGGACTTTGCTTTGAGTGGATATACCCATGCATGCCTGGAAAAATCATCAATGAAAGTCACGAAGTAAAGGTAATTTCCAAAAGAGGGTGTCTGCATAGGACCACAGACATCACTATGTACAAGCTGCAATTTCTGCATAGCCCGAACTGAACCATCTTTTGGAAAGGAAGAACGCTGCATTTTGCCCAAAATACAGCCTTCACAAACATGTTTTCCAGGTGCCTCAAGTTTGGGCAAAGAGGACACCATTTCAGATTTCTGCAGGCGTAACAAGCTAGCAAAATTCAGATGACCAAAGCGTGCATGCCAAAGCTTTGCATCTGACATAGCCTGAGAATCATGAACTGCACATGCCGAATCATTCACAGATCTTTCATAGTCTATGAGCTTATACAGCCCACGGCATAAAATGCCAGAAGCAATAATCACATCGCCATTTGAGAGATCATGGACTGTACACCTGTCATCAACGAATTTCACAACCAAGCCAATCTTGGCTAATGCAGAAACTGATAACAGGTTCTTTTTGATCCCTGGCACAAATAAAGCATCTGACAAAGTGAAAGAACTACCATCAGCAGTAGTCAGAATGATCTTACCAACTCCCATAACAGGATAAGAGGAGTTATTGGTGCATGTGACAGTATTCCCTGTAGGGGCAGGCTCGAGTGAAGAGAAGAAACTGCGCTGCGAGGTAATATGTTTGGTCGCCCCACTGTCAAAGTACCAAACATCTGAGTCTACTGCAGACATGCACTGATCATGAGAAGATGGGTCAAAACTGCAGACAGTAGTAAACGCCCATTCTTCTTCCTGCACAAGATTTGCAGACTCTGTTTTTGGTGTAGAGGCCTCTGCAACAACCATTCCAGCCTCTTTCTTCTTTGCCTCTTTAGCAGCCAGTTTTGGACAGTTCTTTATAATATGATCATTTCCTTTACAGTACTTGCAGAACAATTTCTGCTTTTCTGATTTCTTCTCATCTTTATCCTGGTTCTTCGATTGTGCAGCATTTGCAGATTTCTGCTTACTAGTAGAAGAGCTCCATTTTCCTTTGCCCTTCTGACTAGCCAGGAAAGCTTGATCTGCAACACGCATAATGGACCTGTTCTGCCTGGACTGATCTTCCTGCAACAGAACAGAGACTAATTCCTCAAATGACAAGGCATTTGGATTGCCTTTCATCATCAATCGAAGAGTAGAGGCAAAACTCTGATATGAATCAGGAAGGCCATTCAGAACGGTCTGCACAAGTGAGCTATCTGGTATAACCTCATCAGCAGAAATCAATTGTTCCTTCAGGTCTTTGATCTTTGTAAGAAAACTGTCCATCGAATCACCTTCATTCATGTGCTCACTCTCCAACTGTTTTCGGAGGTAAGCAACACGAGCCTCATTCCTAGCCTGGTACAAAGTGGTAAGTGTATCCCAAGCATCCTTTGCTGTTCTGCAAGAGCGAATGTGAGGAATAATGGCACGTTTGACAGACAAAGCTATCAATGCATGTGCCTGGGCATCTCTGCCATCCCAACGAATCTGCTCTGCAGTAGGTGCAACAGAAACAGCAGCACGAACAGGAATCTGCGGAATATCATCTTCGACACCATCTTCATCAGCTCCAACACCTGTATTTGCAGTACCTGTCGTTACAGGTGTAACAGGACGTCTTTCAACACCCTGCACAATGTTCCACAATCCTTTTGCAACCAGTACATGTCGCATCATATAAGCCCATAATGGGTAGTTGGTACCATCCAACTTATCCTCAACAGCCAACATACGGAATACATCACTGCTTTCAGCCATGGCCGGTGACTAAAATACCTTGATGCAGAAAATTGACTGTATCTCAAAAAGTTGAACAGAACTGCCCACACGAGTTCTCCTAGACCTGTAGCAGACTTCGATACGCTTAAACTGGCGAACAGAAACTGGTATATACCTTTGGCACAAAAGGACGAAATAGCCTGCACAAGCACTGCGATAGTGCGTTCGGAGGCCGAAACGAGCTCAGATCGCGATTTTGGCACCACAAAGCGAAGCTGTTTTGATCTCGGAAACACCCTGAGTATGCTCACCAAATTTTGTGTGAATCTGAGACTGCAAACGGAGGAGTGTCGACGGCGCCCTAGAAGAAGCAACGACCTGCTCTGATACCAATTGTTGGAGTTAGACGTCTGCGGAAGCACGCGAACAGCACAAGGAAAAAGAAGAAGCTTGGAGCACAACACACAAGACTTAATGTATTACTAGAGAATGTACAAAGATAAGTAGCCCATTAGGGCAATAGGCGTATATACAAGCCGGGGGAAAAAAACCTCCTAAAGAGGGAAAAAAGTGCCCCGACGGTCCTAGAGTGTTCACACACATCACTACCTAAATATATCAACAAAAGACATGTATGATACTTTGATGCCTCTTTTTATAGGTGGACAGTCTAGTGCTGGTCCTAATGAGGCAACTTCTCAGCCTTTGCAGGTTTCATATGATGATGCAGATTTAGTATGATGCACTTATTGATGAGAGAGTTGATATTGAGCAGGCAAAAACTATGCCAAAATGGCTGGTGCAGACTTTGCGTGGCAGCAAATTAGATGCACCTTTGTCATATTGTACTCGTTCAGGCTCTCATAGTGCCTTCTTTGCATCAGATTGCTATGCTATGGCTGCGTCTAGTCTCTGTGATGAGAATGCGCCTGTTTCATTTGATGAAGCATAGAATTCAGAAAATTGGATGGCTGCTATGCAATCTGAATATGATGCTATAATGAAGAATGGTACATGGTCTTTATGTGACTTGCCTCCTGGCAAGAAGGCTATTGGCACTAAGTGGGTATACAAGCTGAAGCGTAAACCTGATGGTACAGTTGACAGGTATAAGGCTAGGCTTGTTGCAAAGGGTTATGCATAGGAAAGAGGCATTGATTTTGATGAGACCTTTGTACCTACATGCCGTATGACTACTGTTCGGAGCATTTGTGCACTTGCAGCCCATCATCGTTGGAATGTACATCAGTTGGACATTAAAACAACATTTCTGAATGGTGACTTGCATGAAGAAGTGTATGTTTTTCAGCCCCATGGCTTTGTGCAAAAAGGGCATGAAAACCAGGTGTGCAGGTTAAAGAAGGCATTATATGGTTTAAAGCAAGCACCACGTGCTTGGTATGAGAAGATACATGCCTATCTGGTTGCACATGGTTTTGAGAACAGTCCAACTGAAAGCACCTTATATGTTAAGTGTGCTAATGATGTGCTTCTGATCATTGTTGTCTATGTTGACGACATGCTGCTCATTGGTCCTATTGAGAAGCATATTGCTGATTTCAAGGCTGATTTGCATGCCTCATTTGAGATGTCTAATTTGGGGCATTTGCATCACTATTTGGGCATTCAGTTTATGCAAGTTGATGGTGGAATGGCTTTGTGTCAAACGAAATATATTGACACATTATTGCAGCATTTTGGCCTTGAAGACTGTAAGCCTATTGCCACTCCTATGGAGACAGGTTTACAATTGAGTCTTCATGATGCTCGAGATGCATTTGATGTTGTTCTCTATTAGCAAGCTATTGGATGCTTGATTTACTTATGCATTACTTGGCCACATATTCAATTTGTTGTCTCACAGATGAGCAGATTTATGCATTGCCCAGGAGTCAAGCATTGGCAGGCGGTTAAGCGCATCTTTCGCTACTTGAGTGGTACTCGGCTACTTGGGTTGTTTTATCCCAAGGGGGGATCACTACGACCAGATTTGCATGCTTTTTCTGACTCTGATTGGGCTGGTTGCTATGACACTCGTGTGTCTACTAGTGGCTTTTGCTTCATGCTTGGTAGCTCATGTATATCTTGGTTGAGCAAGAAGCAGCCTACTGTGGCCACTTCCAGTTGTGAGGCTGAGTATAGGGCAGCTTTCACAGCTACTCTTGAGTGTGTGTGGCTCAGATGCCTTATGGCTGATTTGGGTGTTGGCCAGTCTTCTACCACCACCATCTTCATTGACAGTCACAGCGCATTGGCAGTTGCGAGGAACCCTGTGTTCTATGCTCGCACTAAGCACATTGAGGTGCATTATCACTATGTCAGGAAGAGCTTCTCTGCTGGGGAGATCAGCTTGGCATATGTTGGAAGCAGCCAGAGGCACAGACGGCGCGGAAGCATGTAGCGACGGAGCAGTGAGCCAGTGGAATCTTTTTTCAAAGAATCATGTTTTAGAAATACTTTTCAAAAACCTCCAACAGTGATTTTTATCACTATTGTAACATATGTAACATAGAAAAACCCTTTTCTTAATTTGTAGCTCCATTTTGTGCAAGCCGAGGAGTCCTCGAGCTTGAGGAGCTTAGGTAGAACAAGCGTATCAATTTTGGTTATTTTTAGACACCGTTTACCCTTTCAAATAGCATCTAGGACCTATTTTTTAACTATGCCGGTCACTAGATGTGAAACCGGTCAAAACTAGTCTAGAAACTATAAAAAGAGCTAGAGAGCTCATTTCTAAGGTTAACTTGTTGGAGTAGAGAAGAGCTTAGAGCTATTTTGAGCTTGTAAGAGTGTTCTTGAGTAATAGAGTTAATTTCTCACCTTCCATGGTGTCTTGCTTGTCTCTTCATTGTGTGTGTGTATGTGTGTGTGCATCTTGGTGCTTCTCACCTTCACTCTCACATCATCTCACATTCACGATCTTCATATCACTCCTATCTCTTCCGCGGATTGACAATTAAGGAGGTGAAGCTTCTTAATGTGGTTCTCACCATTGTGCTAGAGCAACACCAAATTTGGCACCGTTGCCGGGGATCGAGTCTAGGACGAATGTGTGATGGTAAGAGTATAGCAAGAAGTAGCGTTGGAAGGTAAAAATTTCAGTTTTTGTTGTTGTTTTTACTTAGTTTTTAGTGTTTTTCACCTCCCCCACACTCCATCTTCATCACCGCATCATCATCTTCATCTCCAAAAAAATCAGAAAATTCACCATATCCACCCATTCTCCTCATTTCCCCTCATTTGTGCATTAGAGCTTTTGTGCTTGTGTGTACTTTTGTTTTCTTGAGTTTTCTTGCAGGTACAGAGCTCTAGTGCATCAAGAAAGCTTGGAAAAGGTAAAATTCTCAGTTTCTGTCAGAAATTTCCGACTGTGTCAGACCATCGCGATGGTCTGCAAAGTTCGGAATTTGAAGAAGGCGACCACACCAGCGTGTAGAGCACACTTGCGCCTCTAGGAATCCATACTTGCATTGCAAAAAATCATACTTTGGTGGACCATCGCGACGGTCTCAGACCATCGCGATTGTGTCACACCATCGCGATTGGCTCATGCCATCGCGACGGCTCGGCCGGACCATCGCGACGGTCTCACGCCATCGCGACGATTCATTTGGACCATCGCGACGGTTCGCGGACCATCGCGACTGTTCAGTTGACCCCACACCATCACGATTGGCTCATGCCATCGCGCCGACGGTGCCATGTGGCAAGTTGGACCATCGCGACAACGCAAATTTTGGACCATCGCGATTGGCTCACGTCATTGCGTCTGTGACCATCGCGACGGTTCACTTTGGACCATCGCGATTGTTCACGTTGACCGTTGACTCATGCCATCGCGATTGTCCGCCTGATCGAGCCATCGCGACGGTTCACACTCACGCCATCGCGATTGCTCACTTTTGGACCATCGCGACCGTGCACTTCATACCATCGCGATTGTTCACCCTCACGCCATCGCGACGGTCCCAGACCATCGCGATTGTCTCACACCATCGCGATTGTGCACCCCCATCGCAAATTTTAGGGTTTCATTTTTTGGCCAATTTTGGGGCTATTTTTGGGAAATTTTTGGGTGATTAGACTCATAGGAGACCCCTTAGCCCATATTTGGAGAAAAACCTGTTTGTCAGTTTTTACCCCCCAAGGCCTGAACGGTCATAACTTTTTCATCCGAAGTCCGTTTTTTGAGCTTAATAGCTCATTAGAAAGCTCTTTACGAGTACTACGTGACCTCAACTGTTTTTTTCTCAACTGTTTTTTTCTTAAAGGATACGTCTATTGTTAGATAAGCTATTTTGAGGTTGACCTAGTTTGGGACTAGAAAGCCAGGGGGCAAGCATTGAAAAGTTGGGCAAAAGGGAAGGGACTTAAAAGGTGTATATACTCAAGTGCTTGATCATCCAACTCTGAATTGGTCTAATATTGGATTTTTCCAGGTCTAGCAAGGGCAATCAAGGGCAACCAAGGCAAGGCAGTGAAGGGCATAAAGCTTGGGAAGCGCGGCTTCTTGGGCATCAGAGCAACCAGAAAAGCTGACTCGAGGTTGGAAGATTACTCAACCCCCTCAGTCAATTCGTAGCCTAGGATAAACGGTAGTATTGTGGATTAAAGACGATGGGAACGCCTCAAGTTCAAGAGAATTAAATTTATCAAGTTCAAGACTAAAGTAAAGGTGTGTGACACGAAAATCTAAAGGAAAGAACATAAGTCTGACAGAACGAGAACTCAAAGTACCACGGAAAGTCAAATTCCTGACGCATACACTAAGACAAGAATCTAAAGAAATTTAAAAAGAATCAAGAAAGTAATAACAAAGAATCATTGACAATCTGAGCGTGTATTGAGTGTGCAAGGAAGAAAATAAATGAACCTTAGATCGGGCAAACATATAGGAAAGTCAGACCGACGAAGCCTTACATCATCAGAGGCCAGTGTAAGAACTACTGCACGATCGTGGGCTCAACAATTGAACACTAGTTATCCCTACGAGAGCTCAGATACTAGTGATTCAGAAATGGCATTTAGCACAGAAAGACCAGAAGGAGGGTCGAATGTAGCCTATTTAGAAAAACCAGAAGGACCCTATAGAACACAACTAGAGTTTCTCCGAACCAACCGCTTAGGTGCTCGCATCTATGAGGATGGTTTGTGAAGGCAAGTGATGCAAATGCACAACCCCGATCAACCCATTGGATTGGAACGTCCAGTGGTGAAATTCGAGAGAGACGCGTACATAGACAAGGAAGGAACAATGTACATCTTAAGTACGCAGCCAAACAATACCAACGAGTTTGGCGTGATTCAGCCAGAGACGGAAACTAAATATCAAGGAAAAGAACCATTAGAAGAGCCTAGAGCACCTAGAGGGAAATCTGTACTGACACGAGTACTAATCCCAGAATGGATCCCTCAGGACAACAGAAGCATAGAGTTGTTTGTAAATAAAGAAACTGATGAAGCCTTTTGGAGATACAAGACAGAACTACTTAGTGAGGTAGGTATCATCACGATATACGAGTTCAAGGACCCGGATACACCTGGAAAGGTTGCATACCTGGATGAGACTTCAGAAAGAGTCTTTGTGGTGCCTGACCATGCTAAAAACACATACACATGGAGAGGTGAATTGATATTCCCCCCATCTAGAACGAACATGAATACAAGTCAACAAGGGGCAGGAACATCCTCAGCCCTTGGAAATCAAAGAGAAAAGAATAAAGAAAGACCCGAAGTAAGCTTCACTCATCCCATAGGGAGAGATAGAACAACCACGGACACTAATAGAGCGGATAGACAAAGAGATCATGGAATACCAGGTGGTAGAGATGATTTTCCTCTACCTAGACCACGTGAACACGCAAGAATACTGAGACCCACTCAGTTAGTGAAATCCATGAAAAACTATTTTGATGGGACAGGAGATCCCTATGACCATGTTGCAGAATTCAAACAAGTACTAAGAGCAGAACAAGTGGAAGACATGTTCACGCAATACAATGCATTTGGGCTAACGTTAAAGAATACCGCTTTAACTTGGTTCCAACCGTTGCAACAGAGGCAATTTAGAGACATCCATCACTTTTTAGAGTCATTCATCACTGAATTCTCTAAAAGTGGGATTAGACATGACACGTCTTCGTTGATTCATAGCTTTAAACAAACCCCTCAGGAAACAGTTAGACTGGCAAGACGTAGGTTTAGACAATATGTTGAACGATGTCCAATGCAAGAGCTACCCTCACAAGCCAAGCAAGTGTCATTGTTTCTAAATGGCTTGTTGAGCTCTAAACTACGCTCCTACGTGTACCTAAAAGAACCCAGAACGCTAGAGCAATGTGTAAGAATTTGTATAGACATTGAGGACAACTTAGGAGACGAGTTGGAACTCTCAAAGGTCTATAAGGACTCAGACTGTTCATCTCTAGCATCCACAAAATTGTCTAGCTCAATAGAAGACCTAGCAGAAAAAGTGGCTCAGAAACTAGGAGTTTCTAGTAAACCTAGGGTGCTAATGAACAAGCGTTGTTACACCTGTGGTGGTGACCATATGGCAAATGTGTGCCCCAATGCACCACAACCTCAAGCCAACCCTAGTGGCCAATACTGTACAATTGAGAGAAGATACACGAATCATACGACTCAGGATTGCCCATACAACAAACAGACCGTGAGACAAAACTACCCGCAAGCATACCCGCAGCCAGGTAGGTATCAAGGCCAACACAATGCTCAGCCTTATTACTATAGGCCTCCTCAGAACTACCCATACCAGGCTCAACAGAGACCTCAACCTGTCTTAGCTCAGCAGCCACCCCCACCAGCGAATGTCATCTCAGTCAAATACGCTGCTGCAGAAGAGAACCTAAGTAGGGCTTTAGTGCCTTCTTCACCTTTGATCACAGAGAGTGACCCACACTCAAACAGTTTTGACTCTACGCATGTAGATAGTCCACCCGCATATTACACAGAGTCACTAGAACACGTAGAAACATATCATTATGATAGTCCACCAGTGGAACCTAGTTGGGAGCCAGACTCTGCTAATGTGATGTACACAAACCCAAACCCACGGCCCCAATTAAGACAACAGAGACCACAGGGCCCTAGAGGACCATGCTTTAGGTGCCAAGGAGATCACTTCATAAAGGATTGTCCACATCCTCCAATAGCAGGGCAATCAGAGTACTATAACATACAAGGCTTTTGTGCCGATTGTGGCAAAGAGCACATAATCAAAGATTGCCCTAAGAACCCTGTTAATGCTTCGAATGTGACACCGATCAACGTGATAGGTATTGTAAATAACGCAGATGGATCCAACCCTACCTATGTGCCTATCCAAGCTATCACAAGAGCCCAGGCGCTCTTACAGAACCAACAGCTTAATCAAGAGAAAGCAGGCGAAACTAGTGAAGTTGCAGAATCTAGCAGTAAAAAGACAAAATCTTGGAAAGATTCTAGAGAAAGAATTAAGAGAAAATGGAGTAAAAAGATAACTGAGTTGGAAGGAAGTTTAAAGGAATCTAGAGCCAAAATCCTAGAATTGACTTCACAGGACTTGAATCAAGAGAATCCAGCTCAGAAATCAGGATCAGTTCTAGCGGAACCCATACCAGAAAATCTAGACATGATGTTTCGTGCATATCAGGCTAGATTAAAAGAGGGACCTCAGGTAGCTGAAATGAGTAAAAACTACCCACGAGCTGATCTAGAAATTGAGAGGACTAAACTGTGCATGAAGATGGTAGAACTAGCACAAGCTTTGTTCGAAGCCTCTAGATATCTTAATTGGAATAACATGGCAAAACCGGAATTACATTTTCAAGGACTAATGGAGAGGCTAGAATATTTGATTGAAAGCAAAGAGAAAAAGGATCAGCATACGAACCCTATTGTCCCAGAGACACAGGAAAGGAATGCACCATCCCTGTCTCAAGTACCCAATACAGAAAGTCAAGACAATTTGTCTTCCATACATAGGTACTCACATGAATTTTTGAGGGAAATCCAAGAAGAGAAATGGAGAAAAGAACAAGGAACTCATCCTCCTATTCAAGAAATAGACAACTTGCAGGAGCAATTTCCCCAAGACATTCCCTCTATTTACAATGAGGTAGAGGAGGAACAACTGAGTGGACACACAGCTTTTGAATCTAATTCTTTACAAGAATTACCTCAGTTCACAGGACCTTGGGAAGCAAAGTCTATTAGTATGAGAGCACCCACGATAATAGTGAGGAATGAAGAATCAGTAATCCCTAGAAACACGGAAGTGATCAAGAATACCAAAGTACAATGTAATCTCACTCTAGAGGAATTGTTGAAGGTAAAACCAGAATTGTGGAAACATGTAGCAAATCAATTCCCTGAGCTTGCTACTACTCCCTCACAAATAGGATCACATAAGAAGGTACCGGAAATACCCGTAGAAAAGATTGGAGATGTAAGCGAAGGAGAGGAAGGTAACACTTATCTTCCAATAACCCATCAGGCCTACACCACGAAAGCCATTTAGATTCAGGAGCCGGATGAAGCTACAGATGGTTGATGGACACATAGAAAAACCATTAGGCTTACTAGAAGGCATATCTCTCACCACTTGTGGTGTAGAATTTGAGCATACTTTCGCCATTTGTGATTTTAGTAAAAATCATGCTTATGAGATGATATTGGGACGACCATTCATGCGTCAGTTGCAAATTGTACAAGATTGGGGAACCAATTCTTTGTACTTGCAACAAATAGGAGTGACTACCAAAGTCAACCTTAAAGACTATTCACATAGAGATGTACCCCCAATACAATGGAATACCATCCATAAGACACCAGTAGAAACAGAATCCGTGCACTCATTAGAATCAGATCCTTCTTGGTTGCATGAGGATACTCATTTATGGATGTGTAAAGTAGCAAAACAAGAGGAAGAAAGGTTAGAAGCCAGGACCTTAGGTGCAGAACAACATCCACGAACTCTTCAAGACCCAGCTTATGCGCCTGTAGTATTCCCTGACGAAGAGTTTGAACCCCATGGTTGGGCAGAAATCCTAGCAACCATGGACGTAGCCATCAATGAAGAACAATGGACACCCCACTGTGACGAGGATGGCTATGACATTTCAGTTTTCACGATAGAGCCAATCATGTGCGATGCAATTTTAGAAGAGTGTGAACCTAACACTGATGCATTTGAGGATGCAAGCGATTTTGATTTAGAATCAATTATCATGGACTCTTCATTTGCATCAGAGGAAGAATATTTCTACGAAGTAGAGACTCACCCTCAGAGACACGAGGAAATTACGAATGAGGTGAGATTAGCCACAGAATGACTACTAAGAGTGAAGGCAAGAAAAGAAAGAAGAAAGAAACCATGTCAGAAAAAGAAGAATCTTTATTTGAAGTACCCGAGAACTTCAAGAAATATGAAATCAAAGATAGAAGAATCATGGTACGAATGCCTAATAGAAAGGCGAATGACGGACAAGTATATGATAACCGAGAGAAAACCAAGAAAGTAATAGTTGCCATAGAAGGAGAAGAAGAAAAATGTACATACATAGGGCATGATTTGACGAAGGAAGAAGAAGAAGAATTAGTTGCCCTATTGCGTGAATATAGAGATGTTTTTGCTTGGAGTTACAAAGATTTGAAAGGAGTAGATCCAGATATATGTTCTCATAGAATCCCTATGACTCCAGATGCAAAACCGAAAAAACAGAAACCGTACACGTACAATGATAACTACGCTGCAAAGATTAAAGAGGAGATAGATCGATTGATAGAAGCAGGATTCATCTATGAAATTGAGCATACCGAATGGGTATCCCCCATTGTGGTTGTGCCCAAGAAGAATGGAAAATTGTGTGTGTGTATTAACCTTAAAAAAGTTAATGCCGCCACGATTAGAGACAGTTATCCTCTTCCTATCACAGAACATCTATTGGAAAGAGTTGCGGGCAAGGAAGTTTACAGCTTTCTTGATGGATTCTCAGGTTATAATCAAGTAGCCATTGCTCCAGAGGACCAACACAAGACGGCTTTTGCCACTGAATGGGGCATATTTGCATTTCGTGTGATGCCATTCGGCTTAACAAATGCACCCGCCACTTTCTAGCGACTTATGTGTCATGTTTTTAAGGAATTCTTACGCAAGAGTTTGGAAGTATATGTCGATGACATATGTGCTCATTCTAATATCAGGCAGACGCATATTCCCGAGTTAAGACAAATATTTGACAAATGTCGAGAATATCAGGTTTGTTTGAACCCAGAAAAATGCGTTTTCATGGTCAGACAAGGCAAAATTCTAGGACACATTGTGTCAAAAAATGGAATCTCTACGGATGAGGAAAAAGTGAAGGTAATTGCAGAATTACCTAGACCAACTAATGTGAAAGAGGTACAGGCATTTATGGGCCATTGCGGTTATTATAGGAGATTCATACACATGTATGCAATCATAGCCAAGCCTTTGTACTCTCTTTTAACCAATTTTGAATGGACAGATGAATGTGAAAATTCATTCAATGAACTTAAACTACGTTTGTGCTCAACACCTATATAGACTACACCAGATTGGAGTAAGCCATTCCATGTACATGTGGATGCATCCAATTATGCCATAGGATGTGTGTTAGCACAACCCACGAGTGAAGGTAACATAGATCTCCCCATAGCTTATGCGAGCAGACAATTGAACGCAGCAGAAAGAAATTACACCACGACTGAACGAGAAGGATTAGGGATGATCTATGCGGTAAAGAAGTTCAGACACTATTTGTTGGCAAACAAATTCAAGTTCTTTACAGATCATCAAGCCCTATTGTACTTAGTCAACAAACCATGTAACACAGAACGACTGATACGTTGGTTTCTATTACTCATGGAGTACGATTTTGAAGTAGTAGTCAGGAAAGGAAAGACACATCTTAGAGCTGACCACCTTTCAAGACTAACCTCAGGAGAAGCTCCTCAAGGAATAGTGGACGAATTACCAGATGCTTATTTGTTTAATCTTGAGATAGCACCAGAATGGGCTAAACCTATAGTCCCTATTCTGACATACAGACCCAAGAATCCTAAGATAAAGATCAAAGAAGGAGAGATTACCAAATCTCAGAGATACCAAATCATAGCAGGAAGCATATATAAACAGGATAATCAAAAGATTCTTGCTTGTTGTGTAGATGAATCAGAACATGCAAATTGGTTGCAATTAGCACACGTAGGTGCATTAAAGCAACATCATTCGAAACATCGAACATTACAGACTCTGCATAGACTAGGAGTATATTGGCCTTCGATGGAAGCAGATGTCTACAAATTGTGTAAAGAATGCCATGTTTGTTGTGAAAGACTACCAATAGAGCATGCTACACTATATCACGTGTCTCTCACACCAGACTGGAGTGAACAATTACTGACATACTTGAGGACGAAGACATTCCCTCAAGGAATGACTTTAGCACGACAACGCAGTCTAGAGCAGGAAGCTCACGACTATTCACTTATTGGCGACAATCTATACAAAAGAGGATAAGATGGATATCTAAGACAATGCGTTCATGAAAGTGATTATCTAAGCATACTAGAGACTGCACACCAAGGTGTTGCAGGAGGTCATTTTAGACCCGATAGGATAATCAAAGCCATCCTCTTTGCAAGAATATGGTGGCCCACTCTTCACATGGATGCTCATACCTATGTAAAGAGATGTGATGTGTGCCAAAGAACTCAGTTTCCTACTCGCAGAGATGAAATGCCATTGAAACCCATGATGGGCGGACGTGCATTTTCTAAGTGGGGTATAGACTTTGTAGGACCCATTAACCCCCCTGCAAAAGGTACACATGCTGAATACATTATTGTTGCCACAGATTATCTTACGAAATGGGTAGAGGCAAAAGCCACGAAAAAGAATGATGCACACACAACTGCAAAATTCTTATTTGAGAATGTCTTTACAAGGTATGGATTGCCTATAGAGTTAGTGAGCGATCGCGGAACTCACTTTCTAAACCAAGTCATTGAATATTTGTTACAGGATTTTATGGTGATTCACAAGAAATCCGCACCATATCACCCTCAGGCCAATGGTCAGGCTGAAAGCACTAATAAGATCCTTTGTAACGTACTGACGAAAATCGTGAACAACAAACGTTCAGATTGGGACAAACAGCTACACCACGCTGTTTGGGCATATCGAGTGGCCTACAAGACCGTACTCAATGCAACTCCCTTTCAGATGGTTTTTGGTCAGAATGCAGTGCTTCCTTTGGACTTCTTGATACCGACCCTTAAGGTTGCACAAGAACATCAGTGGACCGGCCATGAATTATCAACAAGAATAATGGACTTGGAACGACTAGGAGAAACCAGGCTAAAGGCAATAGCAGGAATATATGCAGCGAAGGAGCGACAGAAAGCATATTTTGATGCACATGTGAAAGATAAAGGCCTAAAAGAAGGAGATTTAGTTCTAGTATATACGTTGAAACAGCACGCACGTAAGTTAGAAAAGCGAGGTTATGGACCTATGATCATTAACAGACTCTCAACAAGTGGAGCAGTACAGTTAGCCACTTTAGAAGGAGACGTAATGCCTAATTATATTAGTGGCTGTAGAGTCAGGCTATATCAGGAACCTCTTACTGAGGATATGCTTAGACGACTCACGTTGGCAAAGAAGCGTAAGGAGGAAGAAAATAGAATACGAGCGGAAGCTCAGGCAGAAGCAATAGAACGCATTAAACGCATGAAGTTAAGAAGACAAAGACTAGGGAGAGAACATTATAACCATCTGGAAACTACACCTAGATATCCCATGGCCATGTGTCAAGTAAAGTCAACCACTCATCCTAGCATAGTGGACAGGAGACCATTCATTACAGTTACGCTAGAGCACGGCAACCCTTGCCAAGAGCTCAGGGCTTTAATTGACTCAGGTGCTGCGACTAGTGCGATTAGATGGTCCCACTATAAGGATTCAGGAATAGAAATGCGGCCAATTGAGGCATACCTCATAGGGCTAGGAGGCATGGAAACCCCTTGTATGGGTGAGGTGGACCTTCCTATCCTCATTAAGGATGTGACTATGACAGCGAAGCTACTAGTGTGCCATGATGATGACCTGCTAGAACCCCTAATCCTTGGCCAAGATTGGCTATACGATCACTCAGTGGACCTAAATCTTAGACAAGGCTCCTTACAAATTGGAACCTTAGAGCAGAAGCGAGTGATACCGCTTGACTTCCCTAATTGCATTCCGATTGAGGTTTGTAACCCTAGACCCTATGAAACGCATGCGATGGAAGACCGGAAGATCTTGGGTCAGATCAGTCACGTTACGTCTACACCAACCCACTCGGGCTTGGCTATAGACAGTTGTCAATCAGAAGGACGACAGGAGATCTTCCCTGGGGCTTCCTGCAAACTAGAAGGGGCAATTACCCAACCGCTAGGGCAAATGGACACAATCAGCGGTCAGGTGGGTTGCATCAGCGGCCAAATGAGCACAACACCCTGCGGTGCTCATCCTTCCAAACTTGCTGTGGACTGGCCTAGATTAAAGATAAAGAACGATTCACTTCCTAATGGGCAGGTCACGCAAGTGTTGGATCTCCCTTCTTTTCCAAAGCAGAGCGTCCAATGGACCTCTCAAACCCAACCACGAAGGAGTCAACCACAACAGAGGAACCCAGACTGACAACACCACCAGGCAAGGCAAAGAAAGCAGAAGTATCAACATCACGGAACAAGTGGCACGAGACAAATATGGATGCCAAAAGGACAGCAACCACAGGCTATTGGCAACACTGCAGACGAGAACAGGACAAAGTTTCAACAGAAGCAGAGTCAGGATCCAAAGTCCCCTCGATCTTCTTCCCCAAGTACAAATATTCGGCAGATTTGGATCGCCAAGAAGTATCTTATCAATCGACCCACACCCATGCAGATTTGGGTACCCAAACAATGTATTATAGCCCAACCCTCAAGCCATGTAATATATACAATATATACCCCTCAGAAACCTTTTCATCCTTCAATACCACCAAACCCGATACCACTTTTTGTCCCTCAGCAGAAACATACCACCCACTCAAAGACCCTTAGGAAATGGATACCGAAACATATCCAGACGTCTTCTTGTACCCCCTTATCTAACAATTCTCCCACCCCGTTTAAACTCCACCCTTGTAATAATTCACCCTCAACCAAACCTTGTATGAATTCATACACCAAACCCCACATCATGCATAATAAAAGCTCATCAAGAAATGTATGCATAATCTGACCATGTAGGCGTCTAGAGACCTGCATTAGTTTTGCAAAAAATCATAGCATCAATCACTTCACAACACCTGGCTACACGGGTTACACATCGGTTATGGAAAGGGATTGCGGTCTCACCTTAATGGGATCATAATTAATTTCCATACTAATGTGCTAATCTTTTGTAGCAGATCTTTTCCATTTGCTCGTCAGTCATCATGCAAACCGAAGAAGGACCATCAGAAGCTGGCCCAAGCACACCAATGGCCAATATTGGAGAATTACTCGCGGAATCTTATCCTACGATGCAACCACCAGAGTTTCAAGGTTTTCCAGGACCCATGCCAATCGATGATCCTCCTAGTGGATATACCGAGAAGATTCATCGTAACTCTCACTGGTTTCAAGGCCTAGCAGGACCATTAGCAGACGCTGATTTCATATTTGAGGCCAATTTGGCATTTGATTTGCGCACATGGGCCAAGTACCAGTTCTTTTCACGAGAATTTGAAGGACTACAAAATACACAAGATTTAACGCACGTTTGGGCACGAGCGGGATTTACAGAATACTTTAGTGACCCTCTGCCTAAACCCGATTTTTATAGATGCTTTTACCTAGTAACTACCTTGACAGCTTCAGAGAACAAGGATCTACCCGGCACATTCATGTTACCATCCTTGGTAAATGACCCTCCATTCAGAAGGTTTTATTTGTCCAAAGATTTAATTCGTGCAGCTCTCAAAATACATGGAACGCATACTCCGACGGAGAGAGAACGGCTAGTCCCAGAGCAGATGAAACATGGTGATGTTACTAAGTGGGAGGATATTTCAGCTATAACCCCTGAGCTCTCCAAGCCATTGCGGATATGCATGCAGCATTTTGCTTTCCCAGCTCAAGATCGTTTTACCATGCCCCACAAGAGAATCTGGTTTGGTTTATACTTAGCATGTACTGGACCTCAAACGGTTGATCTAGCTAGCTGGATAATTGATCGGCTCTATTTGGCACAACATAGATGGGAACGAAAGAAAGTCATCAATGGATGTTGTGCACTTACAAGGATTATATACATGTGTTTGGCATATGATTTACCCATAGAGCGCGCCATGACTAGTGAGGAACTGAAGGCATTTAAAGGAACCACAAAGAAAGCTAGAAAGGCTAGCAAAGGCAGAGCCGGAAAGCGGATGAGAGGCACTATCCCATGCCTACAAGTCCCAGAATCACCCTCGCCACAACCATCTCCAGAGCAGTCACCGATAGCAGCCACTCCCACAGTACAACCTATTCGTATCAGATTATCAAGACCAGTTACGCCGGAGGGCACCACCAGTACTGTTGCACCCCAAGCAGCCACAACCACAGAACCTATCACCACGACAGCAGAACTTCCCACCACCATTGGTGCGGAAGCTTTCTCTTTTCCAATACCCCATTTAGAAGCCGAACAAACAACATCACTGGATCCAACTTTTGATTTTGAGATGCCCGATGCATTCTCCAATGAGTTCCAGTTTTCAGAAGGACAATTGTTTTCTCAAGAATTTGAAAGGCCTAGCTACCCTACCACACCCAGGGATCAGCCACAAGGACAGATTGTGTCTAGCTCTGATGACGAAAGAACAGCAACCGATGACGATGAAGGCGATGACGAAGCCAGCCAGGGAACTCAGGAATCCCAAGAGCATGAACAGACAGATGGTCAAGGCCAACAAACAGACACACATGGTGATACAAGTACCCATGAAGATGAAACTTACGAAGCAGCAGCTTACACACTGGCTATTAAGAAGCTGTATAGAACTATGGAAAAAGTTTGGGCACGCAAAAAGCTGACTGAGGAAGAGAGTCAAGCAATAATAGAACAGAAACTTGTCACAGGCGGTTTCGAAGACGCATACATCAAAGGATTCCGAGAGTTAGTCAAATCAGTAGGCTCCAACGAAGCCCTTAGGTACTTGCAAAGAAAGCCACTACCACAGTTTGACCCCCGCAGAGTACGACTACTTTCCAAGCCCGACGAATACATTCGTGTACCAACAGGAGCACAGTCTTCAGAACAAGCCAGGGAGGCACGCCTCGTCCCCGAAAGTTCGTTGGCAGCAGAAACCATCCTTGTAGATTCCCCGCCCCGCGCTACCACTGTACATACCTCAGTCATCACTGAAGTACCGACCACCCCAACCGCTCCTCCATCACCGCCCATCCCTCCAGCCTCCCCTCTTCACCCTCCTTCCCCCAGACCAACATCTTCATTCGCCGGTGACGTAGCAGAAATCGTCTTTACGACCACTAACCCCACAATTCCCGCACCCACTAGACCTAGTCTACCCCCTCACCCATCCACCTTTCCATTCAACCCATTCCTCCATCCAGCTTTTCCATCCTTCCCCACAACTCCAAGACCTCTTTTTCCATTCCCACCGCCCTTAACCTTCTCCCCCGTCTCACCTCCCCGACCCACTGTAACCCCTCTTTCCCCTTTCCACCCAGCTGCACCAGCCAGTCCCCCTGTAGATTACTCCTCAACCTTTGTAAATCCCGTATTTACACCAACACAAGCACCCACAATCACACCCATATTCATAGTCACCGCACTGGACACGTCCAATGACATGGACATCTCACCACCCACTGCACCATCACTAACTTCACTCACAGCACAAACATTTTTAGGCACCTCACAATTTTCCACAATCACCACAGCATCCACCTTCCCACCCCCATTCCCCGTTCCCTTCGCATCTACAACCACTGCATCTTCATTTAGCACCCCATTAATACTATCACCCACTGTAGATAATGCATTCCGACAGATGTTCATGTGTATGACGCAAGTCAGAGATGAGTTCACATCTCTTGGCGATAATTACCAGCAGCTGCAGAGGACAACCAATGACTTACAGTCGCAGCTTAATTTATTGTCTATTGAGAATGCCTCACTGAACAGCCGATACCAAGAATTACGAGAGGCCTATCATAAATTAGAACTAGAAAGCGAAGAAAAGACCAAGGAAGCCACTGCTGACCTGGATAACTTATTAAGAGCCCAGACAGTTTGCAATGCAACGCTAACACGAAACATGGGCTTACTCAGAAGACATCTAGCAGCAGCAAAGGAGGAAAACCAGCGCTTACAGGTACAGAATCGAGAAAACTTAGAAGCGGCCCTAGACCATCCAGACCAACCACTCAGTCCTAGTCGGTTCAAAGCCATTCCCTCAGACTCGATGAGGATGCTGCTAGAAGATCATGTAAGACTGCTAGATGAATACGATCGCATGAACGAGGAGTTACAGAAACTCAAAGAAGATCATAAATTACTCCAGTTACGAGCACCGGCACACCAAGACATACCAGCACCTGTGGACCCCTCTCCTGACATCTTAGAGGAACTCAACGCATTACGGGCCCAGGTATCAAACCTTGAATCAAGGATTGCAGTATATGAAGCACCACCAAGGCCAGATTCCTTACTTGAGCTACCAGCTGAGGAAGAAACTGTCACCATCCCGGTGGAGGAAACGTTTGAAGAGGCGTATGAGCCACAACCCATCCCAGGCGGACGCGTCACGGCCGAAGGCCAGATGACTTACGAACTCCCGACCCCCGCGTGATGAAGACAATTGAGGAACTTGGAACAACGCACTCAGCTAGAGTAGAGGCCCAATTACATGCCATGGCGATGATAGCAGAAAGAATTTTACAATCTCCATTCTTTGCTCATTTGGCCCCGCGACGATACATATCTGGGCACGAGCTACAGTATAAACCGTATTTTATGTTAATGGCCGAATACCAGTTAGCCATTGAGAAAGAAACCGGCAAGAAACCATCGCATGCGACTCAATTCGAGGAGGACGATCTACCACTTGATGCGCAACAAGGAGAGATCTATCAACCAGAGTGGCGCAAAGATTTACTACAGAAGTATCCAGAAATGATGAGTACATGGGTAAAGGCACCTTTGCATTTAAATTACAACCCATGTTGGGGACCAGTACCACGACGCCGCTCCTGGACTGCCTTTGCTATTAAGGTACAAAACAATAAGCAGTGCCAGTACTGGTTGAATTACCCCTATTTTAAGCCACCCATCGAGTTACCAACTGTAGGCTACATGATGGCTACAATTCACCACTGGCTCCCTAGATTAAAGCATATGGACGATATAGCGGCGCATATGACTGTCAAAATCTTTGACATGATGCAAATGGTTTTTAAAGTCTTCCGACGCGTCAAGGCACCTCATGTAAACACCCTGGGCTTTGAGCATGGCAATTTCGATCTGGTATATGATATGATTACAACGCCATCGCTACGGGTGTGTTATGCCTGGCATTGTAGAATAAAGTACCTACCGGCGTGCTACAAGCAGACTTTCGAAGAGATGTTCACAACCGGCTTCTGGGAATACCATTCAGAGGTATTCATAAGCAGACCTACACATTTATTACACTTATTTGCCTGTGAACGAATGGTCTATTCCACACACTATCAGCTCCTGTCACCGGAAGAACCACAACCAATAGACTGGGAGAAACTCGAGGCCGATCTGGCTCAAGGCATTCGTATCTCCGAGCACACCCTCGCTCACGACCTCCTACAAAACTATATCCGATAGACCTCACAACAAGGTTCTGTCAGGGACGACAGAAGCGAGAGGGAGGGGGGTGTTGGAAGCAGCCAGAGGCACAGACGACGCGGAAGCATGTAACGACGGAGCAGTGAGCCAGTGGAATCTTTTTTCAAAGAATCATGTTTTAGAAATACTTTTCAAAAACCTCCAACAGTGATTTTTATCACTATTGTAACATATGTAACATAGAAAAACCCTTTTCTTAATTTCTAGCTCCATTTTGTGCAAGCCGAGGAGTCCTCGAGCTTGAGGAGCTTAGGTAGAACAAGCGTATCAATTTTGGTTATTTTTAGACACCGTTTACCCTTTCAAATAGCATCTAGGACCTATTTTTTAACTATGCCGGTCACTAGATGTGAAACCGGTCAAAACTAGTCTAGAAACTATAAAAAGAGCTAGAGAGCTCATTTTTAAGGTTAGCTTGTTGGAGTAGAGAAGAGCTTAGAGCTATTTTGAGCTTGTAAGAGTGTTCTTGAGTAATAGAGTTAATTTCTCACCTTCCATGGTGTCTTGCTTGTCTCTTCATTGTGTGTGTATGTGTGTGTGCATCTTGGTGCTTCTCACCTTCACTCTCACATCATCTCACATTCACGATCTTCATATCACTCCTATCTCTTCCGCGGATTGACAATTAAGGAGGTGAAGCTTCTTAACGTGGTTCTCACCATTGTGCTAGAGCAACAGCATATGTGCCCACGCAGGAGAACATTGCAAACCTTTTCACGAAGGCTCTACCTAGGGAGAAGTTTGAAGCTTTCCGCAAAGCTTTGGGCTTACTTCCTTTTGTGGAGTGATTTCCACATAGGTTGGCACTTCCTTATACATGAGTGCCAGCTCCTTGTTGACCGCATCACTCCCAGGGGGGATTTGTTGATATATTTAGGTAGTGATGTGTGTGAACACACTAGGACCGCCGGGGCACTTTTTTCCCTCTTTAGGAGGTTTTTTTTCCCCGGCTTGTATATACGCCTATTGCCCTAATGGGCTACTCATCTTTGTACATTCTCTTGTAATACATTCAGTGTTGTGTGTTTGTGCTCCAAGCTTCTTCTTCTTCCTTGTGCTATTCATGTGCTTTCGCAAACGTCTAACTCCAACAAGTTGTCCTTATGTGTTCTGCTTTAATTGCAAATAGTACATCATTTCCCTCTTTATTTTTTGAAACTAGTACAAAATTACAATATCTGTGTATTTCAAAGTTTGACATTTAGGACAACTAGAAACATATTTCTCCACATCTTGAGTCTTTGTGGGCCAATGGACACCCATTCTATCAAGATTGTTTAGAGTGACAATTGTAGAAGCACGAGTACATGGATTCCAATAGTGAGCTTTTTCTAGATATCCTGGTTGCTCATTTTCTGGAGTACAATACTCAAGTATACCAATGTGGTTCACATGATATAAGTGTCCAACAAGTAGCACAAAGTTTCTGCTTTGTAATACCAGATGTGTGTTATTATTGTGTGTTCTACATGTTTCAATAGTTAACAAAGGCAACAAAGTCATTGCCCAATTGGGAATGCTTTCTATCTTGAACAAATATGCATCTGGTAAATCATCATCTAGAGGTGATATTTGTTCTTTGGTTTGTATCCTAGACAAGTGATCTGCTCTTAAATGTGTTTTCCCTTGTCTCACCACTACTTCAAAATCAAATTCCATCAATAGTAAGAACCATCTTACTATTCTACCAGTGTGACAAGGTTTATTCACCAAGTAAAGCAAGGCTTGGTGATCCACAAAAAATTTAAACTAGTTGTCTAGAAGATAATGCCTGTATTTCTTTATAGCAAATATCATTCCAAGTCCTTCCCTCTTAGTGGTTGTATAATTTTTTTCAGCTAAATTCAACTGCCTCCTAGCATAAGCAATTGGAAAATCCAATTTACTTCCATCTATAGGTTGTGCTAGAACACATCCTAAAGCAAAATTTGAAGCATTAACATGAATATGAAATATATGATCCCACTGTGGGGTTTTCAAAATAGGTGATGTCACCAAACAAGTTTTTAGGGTTTAAAGGCTTGGTCACATTCTTGGGTCCACTCAAATTTTGTAATTAATGCATAAAGAGGTTTTGCAATATCTGCAAACTTATGCACAAATTTCCTATAATATCCACGGTGTTCCATTAAAGTTTGGAGTTCATTTACATTTGTTGGCTTTGGTAGGTCCACAATAGCCTTAATTTTTCTCTCATTTCTAGAAACTATGTGTCATAACATTCTCCCCTTCCTAACAAAGAAAACACATTTCTCATGATTTAAACATACTCTGTACGTTCTACATTTCTTGAATATATTCTCCAAGTCCTGCAAGTGATTTTGTCTTTTCAATGAAAAGGTACAGAGATCATCAACATAAATTTCCATCATGTTTCTAAGAAATTCTTTGAATACATGACACATAAACCTTTGAAAGGTTGCTGGTGCATTGGTTAGTCCAAAAGGCATAACCCTGAATGCATATATTCCCCATTCAGTGGAAGGCCAGTTTTATGTTGATCTTCTAAGGCAATAGGTACTTGGTTATATCCAGAAAAACCATCCAAGCAACTATAAACCTCTTTCCCTCCAACTCTTTCTAGGAGATGACCAGTTATAGGTAATGGATAGCTATCTCTTATAGTTTTTGCATTAACTTTTTTCAAATTTATACACACCCTCAGCTTTCCATTTTTCTTAGGTAGCACAACTATAGGAGATATCCACTCAGTGTACTCAATTTCATAAATGAAATTGGCAGCAAGCAATTTATCAATCTCCTCCTTAATTTTGGTAGAGTATTTGTCATTAAATGTATAGTGTCTTTGTTTGCTAGGTTTTGCATCAGGAGAAATTGGGATTTTATGTTCACAAATTTTAGGATCAATTCCTTTCAAGTCTTTGTAACTGTATGCAAACACATCCCTATAAACCTTAGCCAATTTTATGAGTGTTTCCTCCTCCTGGTCTAACATATCATCAGCTATGACAATGTGTCTATCCTCCCCATCTTCTTGAGCAATTACTACTTTCATAGTTTGTTCCTCATTGTCATATGATTCTGTTGGAGTTAGACGTCTGCCAAAGCACGCGAAAAGCACAAGGAAGAAGAAGAAGCTTGGAGCACAACACACAATACTGAATGTATTACTAGAGAATGTACAAAGATAAGTAGCCCATTAGGGCAATAGGTGTATATACAAGCCGAGGGAAAAAAACCTCCTTAAGAGGGAAAAAAGTGCCCCGGTGGTCCTAGTGTGTTCACACACATCACTACCTAAAGATATCAACAAATCCCCCCTGGGAGTGATGCAGTGAACAAGGAGCTCGCACTCATGTATAAGGAAGTGCCAAGCTCTGTGGAAATCACTCCACAAAAGGAAATAAGCCCAAAGCTTTGCGGAAAGCTTCAAACTTCTCCTTAGGCAGAGCCTTGGTGAAAAGGTCTGCAATGTTCTCCTGCGTGGGCACATATGCCAAGCTGATCTCCCCAGCAGAGAACCTCTCCCTGGCATAGTGATAATGCACCTCAATGTGCTTAGTGCGAGCATGGAACCCAGGGTTCCTCGTAATTGCCAATGCGCTCTGATTGTCAGTGAAGATGGTGGTGGCAGAAGTCTGACCAACACCCAAATCAGCCATAAGGCGTCTGAGCCACACACACTCAACAGTCGCTGTGAAAGCTGCCCTATACTCAGCCTCACAACTGGAAGTGGCCACAGTAGGCTGCTTCTTGCTCAACCAAGATATATATGAGCTACCAAGCATGAAGCAAAAGCCAGTAGTCGAGTACCACTCAAATAGCGAAAGATGCGCTTAACTGTTTGCCAATCCTTGAGTCCTGGGCAATGCATAAACCTGCTCATCTGTAAGACAACAAACTGAATATCTGGCCGAGTAATGCATAAGTAAATCAAGCATCCAACAGCCTGTTGATAGAGAACAACATCAAATGCATCTCCAGCATCATGAAGACTCAAACGTAAACCTGTCTCCATAGGAGCGGCAATAGGCTTACAGTCTTCAAGGCCAAAACGCTGCAATAATGTGTCAATATATTTCGTTTGACACAAAGCCATTCCACCATCAACTTGCATAAACTGTATGCCCATATAGTGATGCAAATGCCCCAAATTAGACATCTCAAATGAGGCATGCAAATCAGCCTTAAAATCAGCAATATGCTTCTCAATAGGACCAGTGAGTAGCATGTTGTCAACATAGACAACAATGATCAGAAGCACATCATTAGCACGCTTAACATATAAGGTGCTTTCAGTTGGACTATTCTCAAAATCGTGTGCAATCAGATAGGCATGTATCTTCTCATACAAAGCACGTGGTGCTTGCTTTAAACCATATAATGCCTTCTTTAACCTGCACACCTGGTTTTCATGCCCTTTCTGCACAAAGCCATGGGGCTGAAAAACATACACTTCTCCATGCAAGTCACCATTCAGAAATGCAGTTTTAATGTCCAACTGATGTACATTCCAACCATGATGGGCTGGAGGTGCACAAATGCTCTGAACAGTAGTCATACGGCATGTAGGTGCAAAGCTCTCATCAAAATCAATGCCTCTTTCATAACCCTTTGCAACAAGCCTAGCCTTATACCTGTCAACTGTACCACCAAGTTTACGCTTCAGCTTGTATACCCACTTAGTGCCAATGGCCTTCTTGCCAGGAGGCAAGTCACATAAATACCAAGTACCATTCTTCATTATTGCATCATGTTCAGATTGCATAGCAGCCATCCAATTTTTTGAATTTTGTGCTTCATCAAACGGAACAGGCTCATTCTCATCACAGAGACTAGATGCAGCCATAGCATAGCAATCTGATGCAAAAGAGGCACTATGAGAGCCTAAACAAGTACGATATGACAAAGGCGCATCTAATTTTCTATCACGCAAAGTCTGCACCAGCCATTTTGGCATAGTTTTTGCTTGCTCAATATCAGCTCTTTCATCAACTAGTGCATCATGTAAATCTGGATCAGAAATGGAATGATCTATATCATCACATGAAACCTGCAAAGGCTCAGAAGTTGCCTCATTGGGACTAGCACTAGACTGTCCACCTGTAAAAAGAGGCAGCAAAGTATCATACATGTCTTTGGAGCTAACAAATGTCTCCTTAGTACATGAAAGCAATGGTTGAATAGCATCTTCCACAAAAACAACATCACGGCTAACCAGAATGTGTTTAGTCTGTGGATGATATAGACGATAGCCTTTACTTTCAGAATTGTATCCAACAAAAATACATTTTACTTCTTTATCATCCAACTTTTTGTGATGTTGTTCAGGCACTAATGCATATGCCAAACAACCAAAAACACGCAAATGAGCAACTGATGGCTTGCGGTCATCCCAAGCCTCATATGGAGTGATAGACTGCAACGCTTTAGTGGGACACCTGTTCAGTACATATGCTGCACACATGACAGCCTCAAGCCAGAAACTATGTGGTAAAGCCTGACTCTTGACCATACACCTCCATGAGTGACCTGTTCTTTCGTTCAGCAACTCCATTCTATTGAGGGGTATATGGCACTGTACACTGGTGTTCTATCCCACATTCAGCCAGAAATGCATTAAAATCAGAAGACATATATTCCCCCTCTCGATCAAAACGGAGGGTGCCCACTTTACATGCTGATAGATTTTCAGCCAAAACCACAAACTGTTTGAAGCACATGAACACTTCGGACTTTGCCTTCAATGGATATACCCATGCATGCCTGGAAAAATCATTGATGAAAGTCACGAAGTAAAGATAATTCCCAAAAGAAGGTGTCTGCATAGGACCATAGACATTAGTATGTACAAGTTGCAATTTTTGCGTAGCCCGAACTGAACCATCTTTTGGAAAGGAAGAATGCTTCATTTTGCCCAAAATAGAGCCTTCACAACTTGTCTCCCAGGTGCCTCAAGTTTGGGAAAAGAGGACACCATTTCAGATTTCTGCAAGCGTAGCAAACTAGCAAAATTCAGATGGCCAAAGCGTGCATGCCAAAGCTTTGCATCTGACATAGCCTGAGAATCATTTACTGTACATCCAAATCATTTACAGATCTTTCATAGTCTATGAGCTTATAGAGCCCATGACATAAAATGCCAAAAGCAATAATCACATCGCCATTTGATAGATCATGAACTCTACACCTATCATCAACAAATTTCACAACCAAACCAATCTTGGCTAATGCAAAAACTAATAACAGGTTCTTCTTGATCCCTGGCACAAATAAAGCATCTGACAAAGTGAAAGAACTACCATCAGCAGTAGTCAAAATGATCTTACCAACTCCCATAATAGGATAAGAGGAGTTGCTGGCGCATGTAACAGTATTCCCTGTAGGGGCAGCTCGAGTGAAGAGAAGAAACTACGCTGCGAGGTAATATGTTTGTCACACCACTGTCAAAATACCAAACATCTGAGTCTACTACAGACATGCACTACTCATGAGAAGATGGGTCAAAACTGCAGACAGTAGTAAACGCCCATTCTTCTTCCTGCACAAGATTAGCAGACTCTGTTTTTGGTGTAGAGGCCTCTGCAACAACCATTCCAACCTCTTTCTTCTTTGCCTCTTTAGCAGCCAGTTTTGGACAGTTCTTTATGATATGATCATTCCCTTTACAGTACTTACAGAACAATTTCTGCTTTTCTGATTTCTTCTCATCTTTATCTTCCTTCTTCGAATATGCAGAATTAGCAGATTTCTGCTTACTAGTTGAAGAGCTCCATTTTCCTTTGCCCTTTTGACTAGCCAGGAAAGCTTGATCTACAACTCGCATAATGGACCTGTTATGCCTAGACTGATCTTCCTGCAACAGAACAGAGACTAACTCCTCAAATGATAAGGCATTTGGATTGCCTTTCATCATCAACCAAAGAGTAGAAGCAAAACTCTGATATGAATCAGGAAGACCATTCAGAACGGTCTGCACAAGTGAGCTATCTGGTATAACCTCATCAGCAAAAATCAATTGTTCCTTCAAGTCTTTGATCTTTGTTAGGAAATTGTCCATAGAATCACCTTCATTCATGTGATCACTTTCCAACTGTTTTCAGAGGTAAGCAACATGAGCCTCATTCCTAGCTTGGTACAATGTGGTAAGTGTATCCCAAGCATCCTTAGCTGTTCTGCAAGAGCGAATGTGAGGAATAATGACACATTTGATAGACAAAGCTATCAATGCATGTGCCTTGGCATCTCTGCCATCCCAGCGAATCTGCTCTGCAGTAGGTGCAGCAGAAACCGCAGCACGGACAGGAATATGTAGAATATCATCATCTTCGACACCTTCTGCATCAGCTTCAGTACCTACAGTTGTAACAGTTGCAAGTGTGATAGGACGTTTTTTGACACCCTGTACAATGTTCCACAATCCTTTTGCAACCAACACATGTCGCATCATATAAGCCCATAACGGGTAGTTGGTACCATTCAACTTATCCTCAACAGCCAACATACAGAATATATCACTGCTTTCAGCCATGGCTGGTGACTAAAATACCTTGATGCAGAAAATTGATTGTATCTCAAAAAGTTGAATAGAAATGCCTATATGAATTCTGATAGACTTGTTGAAGAATCACTCACAAATTTGACATACAGACAGAGATAAGGACAAAGAAAGACAAAGAGAAGCAGAAACAAAGCATTCAGAAAATCAAACCTTAGTGAAGGGACAAATTCATGACTGTAATATAGTTCATAGAAACTTCCAGAAATACGAGTTTTGAATCTCAGAACAAAATGTATATATATGAGGTAAAAGATCATAATACATATAGAAGAATGAGAGCGCATAGAACCGGAATAGAATAGCGCATATAGAAACTGAGGATAGTGATATAGAAGACGCCAGAGATTGTGTATGTAGAGATGAATAATAGAACCTGAACTGTCAGGTATTCATCTGAGAGAGATGGTAAGGAATAACTACTCAGAGTAGGAGAGTTTTCCATAGCTATGAGCAAAGTGAGGCCAAGCTATTTTTGTACACATCTTCTCTACTAGAAAACACATGTTCATGTGGAAGTTTGAGCGCATTCTTTGTATGTGAAGAAATCTGAGTGATTTCATGTTACTGTGAAAGTTAGTTATCAGTTACAGTTTTCTCAGTAAATATTTTCCAGTACATCTACAAGTTAGATCTCGTAACATAGTGTAAAGTTTTTCATGAGAGATAGCTCATCTTGAAGCCAGTAGTCTCAACTACAAACTGATCAAAGAATTTTGTGAAACGGGACATGTACACATGGTACAGTGTCTGACCGTAAAAGACACCCAGAACTGGTGAAGTTTTTTCTTAAACTTCAGAAAGAGTTCATTTACTGAAGGAAGCTCAAGTATAACTTCCTTACTTCATCTATAATCATTTGAAGTAATTACAAACAAAATTGCAGTTGATTCCGATAACATTTCGGTACAATTTCGGTGATAGTCCGGTGAAGTTCCGGTAATATTTCTGTGAGTTCAGAACACAGCTGTAAAGTTTTCAGTTTTAGGAAGTTTGCTAAGCTACTGATGATTATAGAGGTGTTCTAATATCACTCTAGCTTAGTTCTTGTGACGTGGTGAATTCCGCAGTTGAGCTTTAGCTAGTTAAGCTCACTTGCTGCGTCAACAAGTAGTATAAGAGCTCAACAGTTGATGATGGTTCGTTAGAGCTCAATAAGTGGCAATTTTCCACAGTCTTGTTAATGAACAAGCTTTTGCCACGAAATCAACAAGACCTGTAGCAGACTTTGAGACGCTTATACTAGCGAACAGAAACTGGTATATACCTTTGGCACAAAAAGACAAAATAACCTGCACAAGTACAACGATAGTGCGTTCGAAGGCCGAAACGAGCTCAGATCGCGATTTCGGCACAACAAAGCGAAGCAGTTTTGATCTCCAAAAGATGCTGAGTATGCTCACCAAAATTTGTGCGATTCTGAGACTGTAAACGTAGGAGTGTCGACGGCGCCCTAGATGAACTGACGACCTGCTCTGATACCAATTGTTGGAGTTAGATGTCTGCGGAAGCACGCGAACAGCACAAGGAAGAAGAAGAAGCTTGGAGCACGACATACAATACTGAATGTATTACTAGAGAATGTGCAAAGATAAGTAGCCCATTAGGGCAATAGGCGTATATACAAGCCGGGGGAAAAAAACCTCCTAAAGAGGGAAAAAAGTGCCCCGGCGGTCCTAGTGTGTTCACACACATCACTACCTAAATATATCAACAAATTCCCCCTTTTTCTTATCCCTTTTTGGTTTTATTTTCAAAAGTAATCTGTCCTCCACCTCATAAGTCTTGAAATTTGAAGGTACATCAAACTTTTGCTCATCTTCCCTCATTTTCTTACTCATGAGCTTCACTAATTTCTTTGTGTACACATTTTTTCTAGGTTCTTGAGATTTTGTCTTTTATAGTGTCTTGAGCATACACTCCTTCTAGAAATTGTGTTTTGTCCGTACTTAAGAGTACAGATTCCCTCAAATTCTCTTTTGACTTTGTTACATTTATCATTTGTACTCCTATATGGAAAACATCATATCCTTCTTCATCTTGAAATTTGACTCCCACATATTCATCATTGGCCAAATCTATTGTAGACAAAATCTAACTCCAACCATAAGGCTAAAACTCTTCATCAGCAAAGTTCTGTGGAATGTAATTCTCATCCTCTAATTTCCTTACATTTTGACAATCTTATTTCCTCAGCAACATTCTCTTATGTGCCGTGTTCCTTATGGCATTACACCTCCAAATTGATAATTCTTTTTCATTCTAATCTTCACTTCTAGACTCTTCACTTGACTCTTGATTCTGATGTACTTTGAACCATTCCTAAGAAGATATATCACAATACTGTCCATTTCTTAGGTTTACTTTAGTTACTCTTCCCTGACTTTGAAGGTATAGACAATCTCTACCCCAATCCTGCACAATCTGCATTTGTCTCATAAATGGTCTGCCTAGGATGATTTCATAAGAGGTAGGTTGTGGAAATTCAACTATGGCAAAGGTATGCTCTATTTCTATCCCACATATTTCCACAATCACCTTCTCCCATATTCCTAGAGGTGCCTCTATATGTCCATCTGCAAGTTGTAATCTCATCTTGGTAGGTATCAGCTCATTCCCCCCCATTTCTCCTAGGTTTTTTTGGTCATAATTGCCACTCCATATCCACTATCCAGCATTGCTTTGGCATGATGGTTACCAAATTGTAGTCTCAAAGTTGAGTTCCTTTCTTCTCCCTCATAGTAGCCTCCTATCTTATCAATATGTATGTACAACAATTCTTCTATTTCCTATGATTGTGACTCTAGACAATGTGAACTTGTCCCCCAATTCCTCATATTATGTTGTAGATGAGGATTTTGTTTTACTAACTCTTTCATTGTAGTTTGATATAGAATTGTATAGTGTTTGTCTAAATTGAATTGAAGAGTTATTTGTTTTTCCTCTCCCCTTGAGTGCTCTTCCCTAACTATTTGTTCCTTGGATTTTGCTGAATTTGACTCCTCATATATCTTTTTAGAGTTCTTTGATTTTTGTAAATGGTTTTGTGCTTCTCTAATGATCTGATTACATCTCTGCATCCTTTCATCCTCAATATCAGGCATTGGATAAGCTAACACATGATCTGTAGGGTTTGGTCCATCTTGGAATCTTCCTTTATAGGCTTTTATCAGTGTATCCAAGCACTTTGAGTTTTTCATATCTCCTTGTTTTTGTACACTTTGTTGTTGACTAATGTTTGAGTTACTTATAGTTGTCTCTTTTAATTTTAGGGTTTTACCAGCTCTTATCTTTCTTTCCCATCTCCCTTTTTGTTTATTTTTCTTCTCTTTTGAAGATAGATTTCTCTTGTTGTCCCCAGTGTGTGTTTCTATTTTGATGCTTTTTCCTTGGCTTGAGCTCTAGTTATGGCATTTAATGCTACTGGCTCATTCTCACTCAATTCTTCATGTTCCACTATGTTTACTGCTTTTAATGATATGTTAGTAGACGTGTTTTGTTGTTTCTGAGGGTTTCTTAAGCAATCTCTAATTAAGTGCTCCCTGCCACAATCCTTGCAAAAGGCTCCTTCTACTCTTAGTGTTGGAGGTTGTGGACAATCCCTAATGAAATGCTCTCCCCCACATCTATAACATGTTATCTTCTAACCTCCTTTTAATTGGGATCTCTTATTGGACATGTAATTATTTGTTATGTACATGAATGTGGTGGTATCCATTTCTATTCTTCCATTTCCCAAATCCAAGGCTTCTAAGTCTGGTTCTCTCATTTCATTTTCCTCCCAATCTTCCTGGTATCCTCAAACAAATGGTAATCCTCCCTGAAAGATGATCTAGATCTTGGACTTTCCTCCTCTACAGGAGTGTATTTTACTGGTACCACATTTGTAGGTAATGGTGGTTGTTGCCCCAATACAGGTCTAGGTTGTTCGACAAATCCAATTTCTCTTTGTGGGTTTTGTTGATTCATATATTTTCTTTCTCTGAAAGGTTGTTTATTGTAAAAGCACTCCTCTCTAGTGTGATTTGTCCATTTTTTCTCTAAAGTGCAATACTTGAGTGTTTTCTTGTCTTCTGATTGGGTGTCATTCTAGTATTTACCAAATTTGCTTTTGTGCTAACCTCTAGGGCTTTGGCAATGGATTTTGCTAACTCCTCAGTTGGTGGAATTCTATCTTCATTTGTTTTTGGTTGATCAAATGCCAACAAATCATGTCCCCTATTGTCTTCTAAATCTATTGCCCCTTGACACAAGCCCCTAAAGTCAAGACATCTCCTATAGTACACCAAACTTCTCAATTGTGCACTCCTCAATCCTTCTATGAATAGAGACACTTGTCTAGCCATTGAGGGTACCTCATCCTTTGGACATCTCTCAATGTATTGCTTGAATCTCCTAGCAGCTTCTCCTATGAAAATTCTCCTATGAAGGCTCCTAGAAATGACTCCATATCTAGGTACATTTCCTTTCTTAATGGAATAAACCAAGATAATGTAGGTCCAATTAGGGTTAGACCAAAGGCTTCAAATTGAACTTTGTAGTCCTCTACTTCTCCAGCCCTAATCAATTGTCTGAATTATGCAGCATGAGCATGAGGGTCTAAATATCCTTCATACTGATTTTTCATGCATTTAGCTACCTGATAAGGTCTAAGCATTCTCCCATGGTTTTGGCATGGTTGTCTCCTTCTAATGGCAAAATCAGGTATTTCATCTGCTTCTCTTTCAAAAGGAATTGGAGAAGTGTGTGACCTCCTTCCTTTTTGTGGTTCAATAGGAGTCTGATTTCCACTTGTTCTAGGCATGTCTATTTGCCCCAGGTCTTGATCCCAAGGTCTCTTATCTGCATGTTGACCTAGATCATTAGAGTTTTCTGGATCTTGTGCAAATATATATACACATCCTTGTCTATCCTCATATCTGCCATCCTTGAATTGTGCCACTGGCATTAAGTTCAAATGAATTTCTAAGTTTCTCAACCTAATGAGAGACTTATGCATGCCATCTTGATACACATAGGCTCCAAACCTATTTATATACATGTATTTGAGGATATTTCTAAAGTCACTTGTATCTTGAGTTTCATTTGTCTCATTTAGGTTTTTCCATGTTGGTTCTGTGTTCCAATTCCCCTTCCAGAGAATCACTTAGATGTATATTCCCTCGTAATGACACTTGTGTATGAAGTGTAGAGAGCTTGGTGCTTGATCTCAAAATCATCCACTTATTTAGAACTTTCTCAGAAAACTGCTCCTGCTTATATTTTCCAAGTCAAACCCTCATTTGCTCTTTTCTGTGTTTTCTCCCAACTTTTTCTATGTTTTGATTTTTTTTGTGTTTTCCTTTTTTAAAAAAATTACGTTTTGATTTCCTCAATAGTTGCAATTTGAAGTTCTATTAAGATTTGTGTTTTTAATGAAAATCGTGTTTTTGCCAAAATCACAATTTTTGATGATTTTCTCTATCCCTAAGGTGTTTTCTATCAAAAACCTTATGATTTTTGAGAGATTAACCCTCCTATATCAAAAATTTCCTTCTAATATCACCAAAATACTAAAAATTGTGTTTGGTCCAAAAATCATGATTTTGTTGATTTTTTGAAGTAAGAAAACTCTTATTGTTATGTTTTTAAGTGTCTATTGAGTTCTTTAAACCTTGTACCAATTTCTTTGATAATTCTTGAGTAAAAAATACTATTATTAAGGAAATTCATGATTTTCAGTTGAAAATCATGATTTTGAGCCCCAAAATTGTATTTTCTAAGTTAAAAGAAATAGGACTCTATATATTCTTAATTTGGGATATTCTTAAGATTTATGCAAAATACAAAAATATCAATTTTTTGCTAAAAATCGTGATTTCCACGATTCTCAGACAAGAATCGTGTTTTTCATAATTCTGATCAAAATGTGAAGATTTTGCTTTAGTATTTAATTGGTATCACATTTTATGATCAAAATCATGTTTTCTCACAATTTTTTACCAAAATCGTGTTTTTCACAATTTTGGTTGAAAATTATGTTCTTCATGATTTTGGTTGAAAATCGTGTTTTTCATGATTTTGGTTGAAAATCGTGTTCTTCACGATTTTGGCTGAAAATCGTGTTCTTCACGATTTTGGTTGAGAATTGTGTTCTTCACGATTTTGGTTGAGAATTGTGTTTTTCACGATTTTGGTTGAAAATCGTGTTTTTCACAATTTTGACCAAAATTGTGTTTTTCACGATTTTGGTTGAAAATCGTGTTCTTCATGATTTTGGTTGAAAATCGTGTTTTTCACGATTTTGACTGAAAATCGTGTTTTTCATGATTTTGTGATTTCCACACAATCGTGACTGCTCACAATCGTTAAAAAACACGATTTTCTTATGAAAATCGCGTTTTGGAAATCACGATTTTTAGTGCCTACACAGAATCGCGATTATGTGCAGATTTTGAAAAAAAATTATGTTTGGATTTTTTTAGTTATGAATACAAGTTCTAGAGCGCCTAAGTATTTTATCGTCATGCAACAAAGAAAACAATGCAAAACTTTAAAAGATGTTATGAAAAACTCAAAAATAAAAAATCATGATTTTATGTTTTTCCTATTCCAATGATTTATCTCATAAAAACACGATTTTAAGATATTTAATGCAAAAGACATGTTGTATGATCCATACCTTGCCTGCTAAAATGAAAAACTTGCACGATTCTGATGATTGTTGAAAGTCGCGACTGTTTGCTCACTTTCTCTCTCTAGAGCTCTCTCACTCTCTCTCTCACAATGAATTTTTAAAAATGAATTTTGTGCTTTTATAGGCCTTAGCAAATCTCGATTGTGAGTGATTTTTTAAAATCTAAGTTCCAAATTTGATGATTCCTGCTCCCATGCAAAATCATGACTTTACTTATGATATTCCATCCTTAAAAATCAACATTTACTTGCTTCTACTTCATGATGAAAATCGCGATTTTGTGTCCAAAACTCAAATTTTGATGTTATGATGCTCAAGGCTTGCTTGATTTTAATTCCCTTCAAGTGTACAACTTATAAAACCTTTACTAACTTACTTGGATGCCCAAAAGCACAAATGAAGCAAATTCACCATCTTACTAAAAATCGTGATTCTGAGATGAAAATCGTGTTTTTCTAGAATTCCTTAGAAATTGAATTTTTTGACTCTCCTTCCCACTTGATGTTTTCAAATGTTCTTCAACCACCCCAAAACAATTATCACCTGCAATTTATCAAAACTCAACAATTCAAAAGAACTTGAAATTGAAAAAAGAAACAATAATTTTGACTTTTTTCTTGAGATATTTTGATTTCTCTTTAAATTTTTCTTCAAATTATCCTCATTCACTACTCAACACATACCTCATTTATCCCTTTATTACAAAAAAGAAATTTGTTTGTAGTTTTATCAAACTTTTATGATTTTTTAGTAATTTTTAACGCTAAATCAAGGAAAACACTTCACCTAGGGTTTTTCTTTTTTGAAGATTCACTGATCTTTTTTGAAATATGATTGGCTGCACTCACTATACTTTCAATATCACCATGGAAATAGGGATTCTTAAGAAAATATACGTCAGTAAGTACAACTATCAAATCTATGCAAAGATAAACTCATGTCTTTCCTTCAAATGACTAAAACAAGCTTCTTCTTCTTCCTTGTGTTGTTTGCGTGCTTCCACAGACGTCTAACTCCAACAATTGGTATCAGAGCAGGTTGCCGCTTCATCTAGGGCTTCATTGACACGTCTCCAGTTGCAGTCTCAGAATCGCACGAATTTTGGTGAGCATGCTCAGTGTGTTTCCGAGATCATGGTGCCAAAATCACGATCTAAGCTCGTTTCGACCTCCGAATGCACTATCGTAGTGCTTGTGCAGGCTATTTCATATTTTTGTGCCAAAGGTATTTACGAGTTTCTGTTCGCCAGTTTAAGCATCTCAAAGTCTGCTACAGGTCTAGCAGAATTCGTTTGGGCAGTTCTGTTCAACTTTTTGAGACACAGTCAATTTTCTGCATCAAGGTATTTTAGTCACCGACCATGGCCAAAAGTAGTGATGTATTTCGTATGTTGGCTATTGAGGATAAGTTGGATGGTACCAACTACCCGTTGTGGGCTTATATGATGCGACATGTATTGGTTGCAAAAGGACTGTGGAACATTGTGTAGGGTGTTGAAAAACGTCCTATCACACCTGCAGCTGTTACAAATACAGTTACAGAAGCTAATGCAGAAGGTGTCGAAGATGATGATATTCTTCATATTCCTGTTCGTGCTGCGGTTTTTGCTGCACCTACTGTAGAGAAAATTTGTTGGGATGGCAGAGATGCCCAGGCACATGCATTGATAGCTTTGTCTGTCAAACTTACCATTATTCCTCACATTTGCTCTTGCAGAACAACTAAGGATGCTTGGGATACACTTACCACATTGTACCAAGCTAGGAATGAGGCTCATGTTGCTTACCTTCGAAAACAGTTGGAGAGTGAGCACATGAATGAAGGTGATTCTATGGACAGTTTTCTAACAAAGATCAAAGACATGAAGGAACAAATTGATTTCTGCTGATGAGCTTATACTAGATAGCTCACTTGTGCAGACCATTCTGAATGGTCTTCCTGATTCATATCAGAGTTTTGCTTCTACTCTTCGATTGATGATGAAAGGCAATCCAAATGCCTTGTCATTTGAGGAGTTAGTCTTTGTTCTGTTGTAGAAAGATCAATCTAGGCAGAACAAGTCCATTATGCAGGTTACAGATCAAGCATTCCTGGCTAGTCAGAAGGGCAAAGCAAAATGGAGCTCTTCAACTAGTAAGAAGAAATCTACTAATTCTGCACAATCGAAAAGGGAAGACAAAGATGAAAAGAAATCAGAAAAGCAGAAATTGTTCTGCGAGTATTGTAAAGGAAGTGATCATATCATAAACAACTATCCAAAACTAGCTGCTAAGAGGCTGGAATGGTTGTTGCAGAGGCCTCTACACAAAAAACAGAGCCTGCTAATCTTGTGCAGGAAGAAGAATGGGCGTTTACTATTGTTTGCAGTCTTGACCCATCTTCTCATGAGCAGTGCATGTCTACAGTAGACTTAGATGTTTGGTACTTTGAAAGTGGGGCGACCAAACATATTACCTTGCAACGTAGTTTCTTCTCTTCACTCGAGCCTGCCCCTACAGGGAATACTGTTACATGCGCCAACAACTCCTCTTATCCTGTTATGGGAGTTGGTAAGATCATTTTGACTGCTAATGATGGTAGTTCTTTCACTTTGTCAGATGCTTTATTTGTGCCAGGGATCAAAAATAATCTGTTATCAGTTTTTGCATTAGCCAAGATTGGCTTGGTTGTGAAATTTGTTGATGGCAGGTGTACAATTCATGATCTGTCAAATGGCGATGAGATTATTGCTTCTGGCATTTTATGTCGTGGGTTGTATAAGCTCATAGACTATGAAAGATCTGTGAATGATTCAGCATGTGCAGTACATGATTCTCAGGCTATGTCAGATGCAAAGCTCTGGCATGCACGCTTTGGTCATGTGAATTTTGCTAGTTTGCTACACCTGAAGAAATTTGAAATGGTGTCCTCTTTGCCCAAACTTTAGGCACCCAAAAAAACATGTTTGTGAAGGTTGTATTTTGGGCAAAATGCAACGTTCCTCATTTCCAAAATATGGTTCAGTTTGGGCTACTAAAAAATTGAAGCTTGTACATAGTGATGTCAGTGGTCCTATGCAAACACTTTCTTTTGGAAATTATCTTTACTTCATGACTTCCATTGATGATTTTTTCCAGGCATGCATGGGTATATCCATTGAAGGCAAAGTCCGAAGTGTTCATGTGCTTCAAACAGTTTTTGCTTTTGGCTGAAAATCTGTCAGCATGTAAAATGGGCACCCTCCATTTTGATCGAGGGGGGGAATATATGTCTTCATATTTGAATGCATTTCTGGTTGAACGTGGGAATAAAACACTAGAGTATAGTGTCATATACACCTCAACAGAATGGATTTGTTGAACAAAAGAACATGTCACTCATGGAGATGGCGAGGTGTATGGTCAAGAGTCAGGCTTTACCACATAGTTTCTGGCTTGAGGCTGTCATGTGTGCAACATATGTACTTAATAGGTGTCCCACTAAAGCACTCCAGTCTATCACTCCATATGAGGCTTGGCATGATCGCAAGCCATCTGTTGCTCATCTGCATGTTTTTGGTAGTATGGCATATGCATTAGTGCCTGAACAACATCGTAGAAAATTGGATGATAAAGTAGTAAAATGTATTTTTGTTGGGTACAATTTTGAAAGTAAAGGCTATCGTTTGTATCATCCATATATTAAACACATTCTGGTTAGCCGTGATGTTGTTTTTGTGGAAGATGCTATTCAGCCATTGCTTTCATGTCCTAAGGAGACATCTGTTAGCTCCAAAGACATGTATGATACTTTGCTGCCTCTTTTTACAAGTGGACAGTCTAGTGTTGGTCCTAATGAGGCAACTTCTCAGCCTTTGTAGGTTTCAGATGATGATGCAGATCATTCCATTTTTTATGCAGATTTACATGATGCACTTGTTGATGAGAGAGCTGATATTGAGTAGGCAAAAAATATGCCAAAATGGCTGGTGCAGACTTTGCGCGACAACAAATTAGATGCACCTCTGTCATATCGTACTCGTTAATACTCTCATAGTGCCTTGTTTGCAACAGATTGCTATGCTATGGCTGCATCTAGTCTTTGTGATGAGAATGAGCCTGTTTCGTTTGATGAAGCACACAAAATTCAGAAAATTGGATGGTTGTTATGCAATCTGAATATGATGCTATAATGAATAATGGTACTTGGTCTTAAAGTGACTTGCCTCCTGGCAAGAAGGCCATTGGCACTAAGTGGGTTTACAAACTGAAGCATAAGCCTAATGGAACAGTTGACACGTATAAGGCTAGGCTTGTTGCAAAGGGTTATGCATAGGAAAGAGGCATTGATTTTGATGAGACCTTTGCACCTACATGTCGTATGACTATTGTTCGGAGCAATTGTGCACTTGCAGCCCATCATGGTTGGAATGTACATCAACTGGACATTAAAATAACATTTTTGAATGGTGACTTTCATGAAGAAGTGTATGTTTTTCAGCCCCGTGGCTTTGTGCAAAAAGGGCATGAAAACCAGGTGTGCAGGTTAAAGAAGGCATTATATGGTTTAAAGCAAGCACCACGTGCTTGGTATGAGAAGATACATGCCTATCTGATTGCACATGGTTTTGAGAACAGTCCAACTAAAAGCACCTTATATGTTAAGCATGCTAATGATGTGCTTCTGATCATTGTTGTCTATGTTGATGACATGCTGCTCACCGGTCCTATTGAGAAGCATATAGCTGATTTTGAGGCTGATTTGCATGCCTCATTTGAGATGTCTGATATGGGGCATTTGCATTAGTATTTGGGCATTCAGTTTATGCACGTTGATGGTGGAATGGCTTTGTGTCAAACCAAATATATTGACACATTATTGTAGCGTTTTGGCCTTGAAGACTGTAAACCTCTTGCCACTCATATGGAAACAGGTTTACGACTGAGTCTTCATGATTCTAGAGATGCATTTGATGCAATTCTCTATCAGCATGATGTTGGATGCTTGATTTACTTATGCATTACTCGACCAGATATTCAGTTTGTTGTCTCGCAGATGAGTAGGTTTATGCATTGCCTAGGAGTCAAGCATTGGTAGGCGGTTAAGCGCATCTTTAGCTACTTGAGTGGTACTCGGCTACTTGGGTTGTTTTATCCCAAGGGGGGGATCACTACCACCAGATTTGCATGCTTTTTCTGACTCTGATTGGGTTGGTTGCTATGACACTCGTGTGTCCACTAGTGGCTTTTGCTTCATGCTTGGTAGCTCATGTATATCTTGGTTGAGCAAGAAGTAGCCTACTATGGCCACTTCTAGTTGTGAGGCTGAGTATAGGGCAGCTTTCACAACGACTGTTGAGTGTGTGTGGCTCAGACGCCTTATGGCTGATTTGGGTGTTGGTCAGTCTTCTGCCACCACCATCTTCACTGACAGTCAGAGCGCACTGGCAATTCCAAGGAACCCTGTGTTCCATGCTCGCACTAAGCACATTGAGGTGCATTATCATTATGTCAAGGTGAGGTTCTCTGCTGGGGAGATCAGCTTGGCATATTTGCCCATGCAGGAGAACATTGCAGAACTTTTCACGAAGGCTCTGCCTAGGGAGAAGTTTGAAGCTTTCCACAAAACTTTGGGCATACTTCCTTTTGTGGAGTGATTTCCACATAGCTTGGCACTTCCTTATACATGAGTGCCAGCTCTTTGTTCACCGCATCACTTCCAGGTGGGATTTGTTGATATATTTAGGTGGTGATGTGTGTGAACACACTAGGACTACTGGGGCACTTTTTTCCCTCTTTAGGAAGTTTTTTTCCCCCGGCTTGTATATACGCCTAATACCCTAATGGGCTACTTATCTTTGTTCATTCTCTAGTAATACATTCAGTATTGTGTGTTGTGCTCCAAGCTTCTTCTTCTTCCTTGTGCTATTCATGTGCTTTTGTAGATGTCTAACTCCAATAGTATAATTGCTGATTTAGCATTTCCAACAATCTTTGTGCCTAAAGTGTGTCATTTTCTTTGTAGATTACAAATATAAAGTTAGATTTCAAAAACAATACCTGTATCACACACACGAGACAATCACGATTCTGTAGAAACTAAGAATTTCCATTTCCAGCATTGATCTTTAGCAACACTTCACTCAATAGACCAATGATTACCTTTCTTCATACACTTCACTCAGAAATACACAAGAAAAGCTCACAAATTCCAAGATTTCACAAGAGAAAGACTCAACAAATCAAGAAGATACTCTAGAGAAGTAGAAACATGATTTTCTTGCAAGAAGCTCCTCACACTATTGGAATAGCATGAGAATAATACAACCAACCTTTACAAAGTAGAAGAAAACATCCTTTATACTTTTCCAAGTGTCCCTTTTCATGTTGGAGATAGATGTCTGCGGAAGCACGCGAACAGCACAAGGAAGAAGAAGAAGCTTGGAGCACAAACACACAATAGTGAGTGTATTACTAGAGAATGTACAAAGATAAGTAGACCATTAGGGCAATAGGCGTATATACAAGCCGGGGGAAAAAAACCTCCTAAAGAGGGAAAAAAGTGCCCCGGCGGTCCTAGTGTGTTCACACACATCACTACCTAAATATATCAACAAATCCCCCCTGGGAGTGATGCGGTGAACAAGGAGCTGGCACTCATGTATAAGGAAGTGTCAAGCTATGTGGAAATCACTCCACAAAAGGAAGTAAGCCCAAAGCTTTGCGGAAAGCTTCAAACTTCTCCCTAGGCAGAGCCTTCGTGAAAAGGTCTTCAATGGTCTCCTGCGTGGGCACATATGCCAAGATGATCTCCCCAGCAGAGAACCTCTCCCTGACATAGTGATAATGCACCTCAATGTGCTTAGTGCGAGCATGGAACACAGGGTTCCTCGCAACTGCCAATGCACTCTGACTGTCAGTGAAGATGGTGGTGGCAGAAGACTGGCCAACACCCAAAACAGCCATAAGGCATCTGAGCCACACACATTCAACAGTCGTTGTGAAAGCTGCCCTATACTCAACCTCACAACTGGAAGTGGCCACAGTAGGCTGCTTCTTGCTCAACCAAGATATACATGAGCTACCAAGCATGAAGCAAAAACCACTGGTGGACACACGAGTGTCATAGCAACCAGCCCAATCTGAGTCAGAAAAAGCATGCAAATCTGGCAGTAGTGATCCCCCCTTGGGATAAAACAACCCAAGTAGCCGAGTACCACTCAAGTAGCGAAAGATGCGCTTAACCGCCTTCCAATGCGTGACTCCTGGGCAATGCATAAACCTGCTCATCTATGAGACAGCAAACTGAATATCTGGCCGAGTAATGCATAAGTAAATCAAGCATCCAACAGCTTGCTGATAGAGAACAGCATCAAATGCATCTCCAGCATCATGAAGACTCAATCGTAAACCTGTCTCCATAGGAGTGGCAATAGGCTTACAGTCTTCAAGGCCAAAACGCTGCAATAATGTGTCAATATATTTCGTTTGACACAAAACCATTCCACCATCAACTTGCATAAACTGAACGCCCAAATAGTGATGCAAATGCCCCAAATCAGACATCTCAAATGGGGCATGCAAATCAGCCTTAAAATCAGCAATATGCGTCTCAATAGGACCAGTGAGCAACATGTCATCAACATAGACAACAATGATCAGAAGTTCATCTATAGCACGCTTAACATATAAGGTGCTTTCAGTTGGACTGTTCTCAAAACCATGTGCAATCAGATAGGCATGTATCTTCTCATACCAAGCATGTGGTGCTTGCTTTAAACCATATAACGCCTTCTTTAACCCGCACACCTGGTTTTCATGCCCTTTCTGCACAAAGCCACGGGGCTGAAAAACATACAGTTCTTCATGCAAGTCACCATTCAGAAATGTTGTTTTAATGTCCAACTGATGTACATTCCAACCATGATGGGCTGCAAGTGCACAAATGCTCCGAACAGTAGTCATACGGCATGTAGGTGCAAAGGTCTCATCAAAATCAATGCCTCTTTCCTGCGCATAACCCTTTGCAACAAGCCTAGCCTTATACCTGTCAACTGTACCATTAGGTTTATGCTTCAGCTTGTATACCCACTTAGTGCCAATGGCCTTCTTGCCAGGAGGCAAGTCACATAAAGACCATGTACCATTCTTCATTATAGCATCATATTCAGATTGCATAACAGCCATCCAATTTTCTGAATTCTGTGCTTCATCAAAAGAAACAGGCTCATTCTCATCACAGAGGCTAGACGCAACCATAGCATAGCAATCTGATGCAAAGGAGGCACTATGAGAGCCTGAACGAGTTCGATATGACAAAGGTGCATCTAATTTGCTATCACGCAAAGTCTGCACTAGCCATTTTGGCATAGTTTTTGCCTGATCAATATCAGCTCTCTCATCAACAAGTGCATCATGTAAATCTGCATCAGAAATGGAATGATCTGCATCATCATATGAAGCCTGCAAAGGCTGAGAAGTTGCCTCATTAGGACCAGCACTAGACTGTCCTCCTGTAAAAAGAGGCATCAAAGTATCATACATGTCTTTAGAGCTAACAGATGTCTCCTTAGTACATGAAAGCAATGGCTGAATAGCATCTTCACGGCTAACCAGAATGCGTTTAGTCTGTGGATGATACAGACGATAGCCTTTACTTTCAGAACTGTACCCAACAAAAATACATTTTACTGCCTTATCATCCAATTTTTTGCGATGTTGTTCAGGCACTAGTGCATATGCCAAACAACCAAAAACCCGCAGATTGAGCAACAGATGGCTTGCGATCATGCCAAGCCTCATATGGAGTGATAGAGTGTAGCGCTTTAGTGGGACACCTGTTAAGTACATATGTTGCACACATGACAGCCTCAAGCCAGAAACTATGTGGTAAAGCCTGACTCTTGACCATACACCTCGCCATCTCCATGAGTGACCTGTTCTTCCGTTCAGCAACTCCATTCTGTTGAGGTGTATATGGCACTGTACACTGGTGTTTTATCCAGAGTTCAGCCAAAAATGCATTAAAATCAGAAGACATATATTCCCCCCCTCGATCAGAACGGAGGAGTGTCGACGGCGCCCTAGATGAAGCGACGACCTGCTCTGATACCAATTGTTGGAGATAGATGTCCGCGGAAGCACGCGAACAGCACATTTCACACTTGAAATTTGGTCTTTCCTTCTAATATAAAAATATGATATTGAAGAGCTTGAAAAATTATAAGAAAAATATATATGCTTCTACTATACATGAGGAAGAATCTTCCTCAATTTTACATCATTTGGATAAATACAACTACATGAAAATGTCAAATTACAAAGAATTTCCTTCAAAAAATGCTTCTTCCAGCATGGCTTCATATACTCCTTTTGTATACCTATAGATTTGTACACTCTTAGGCTCATGTACCATAGTAGTAGCGTTTTACTTAAGGTTGTAATTGAAGCCTTAGGACATGAGTCAAGTGGTTGGAGTCTCCCACCAACATTTAAATAAATTTTGAAATCAAATGTAATTGCCTACTTCATCTCCTAGAATGTAGGTAAAGTGAGTATGACTCACCTAACTCACTCTTGCGAGGTTTGTGAGATGAATTGGTATGTTGGGATTCGTGGAACATGAAAAGGAGGCTTGTATGAGTGTATATAATCACTCTACACACTTGTACTATCAACATGAGTGAATACAATCAAGTTTGAATTGCCTTCTTGCTCACTTCCCTTTCTCTACATTTTTTTCATCTGAGTCCGCATAATTGCAGAGCTTGATACTCCCTATTCAGAAGTCCATTGCTCAAAGTCAAGGATTCATTCTAAAGCTATATGTGTCTACTTTTGTTATACCTAAAAATTCCTTCTTTGTCTTTTCCTACTATGAGTTATAGCTCATTCTTCTTCTCAGGGTCTATCACTATATCTTTCCTAAAAAGTTGGGGTGACCACCTAAAAGTGTTAAGCTCAAACTTGGAGCATGCCTTGTTAATTACAAGTACCTAGGTATATAATAGCTTCCTAACTCTATAAGACACCTCCCTTTAAGAGGAATTTGATCAAGTGTAAAAAATTTTTGTGTACTAAGTGTTTTGGGTAGGTGCTTCCATCCATAGATAGTAACTTCTCATAAGTCTATTTCATGTACAAGTAGCTTGTTTTGCACTATCTTGTTCATGGTGATAATACAAAGTACCAAAGGTATTTTACTACATTCGGAGTTCTAAAGGCCAACCAAAGCTTCCAAGCCTTAAAGGGACAAGTCTGCATTGGTAAGTTGAACCAAAATTCATTACTTAACAAAATAGATTTTTGCCATACTCTTCCTTTCAAGCACTTTCAACACACCTTCGCAATATACCATATATGGTCCATCTTGCACAACTTTCCTGTGATAATCAAATAGGTTTTACACTTAAGTAGTAGCCTCCACTTTTCCAAAGGGGGCATGCACTTAGGAAATTCCTTAGAAGTGAGAAGGTTTAGAACCTCTCCATACCATTGTTCTCCTACCAAGATAACAGTAATAAGAGAGAGAACAATCAAACAATAGTGAAGAGGGAAGGAAACAAGACAAGGAAGGTGCACCACAACACAAGGATGCTACCACAAATAATCAAATGAATAGTGATATAAGGGTGAACTACCAGATATCAAACACAATGATATAAAGATGAACCACATAGACACAAGTATAGTACTTTGCAAAACCACAGGTCCCCAATGCACCACTGCTATATTGTTTCACCCTAAGATGATGAGCTCTTGATGAAATGCTTCAATGCACAAATGATCTGCTTCTAAATGTGTCAATGCTTGTTGATGTAGTGTTTCAATAGCTACTTCTTTCACCCTATATCTTCCAACACATAGTCCAAGCATTCACTATACATACCACTTTTCTACATGTTGCAGCATGACTCCACATATTTGATGCATTGGAGATAGCACCTCTACTCTTATAAGATACAAAACTTAAGTAAAACCTATATTTCCCAAATTATGCCAAATTTTAAAAATATAATTGCACCGATGCATGCAAAACATTAAAAATTTCCCAAAACAACTGAAAAACAATTGAAATCAGACAATTCAAGCCTAATTTTTGCTCCATCAAAGTTTCATTTTTTTAATCATAGCAATGCATGTGTGGGTGTTGCGAGAGCGCGCACACACAGAGAGAGAGAGAGAGAGCAAGCAACACTTCAATCAAGAGGAAAGAGATTACAACACATTTTTTCTACTTTTTGAAAACTTTTTAAGACTATTTATTCTTCCCACATCTAAACCCTTGAACTCATAAAGACTTCTTTCTTTTTCTTTTTGATTGGCTTTTCATTCCTCTCTAGAGCACATGGAGTGAAGATGAGAGTGCAAAAGAAGCCTTAGGATACATGCAACAAACTTTTCTTTTTGTAAGTGCATAGTCATACATCTTATAACCAAAATATCCTAGAGAGATTCCTTCTACATTAGTGATAATTGCAAGGGACAAATAGGCCAAAGTTATAACAAAGAGACTTTTAAGTTGATGTCCAAAGTGGATGATCTTTTGGCTAAGTTTGGAGATTGATAGAATGAGATGATTGAAAAAGGGTTATGTGAAAAAAAGATGGGACTAAGGATTTCAATGCAAATTTGCTCCAAGAATAAGGTGAAACCCTAATTTACACATTTCTTGGAACGATCTTAAGCCACACTTCTGCAATTTTCAAGGCTAATTAAAACACAAAAATTCATTCCTATCATGACATCAATATGATAATAAAGGAATAATTAGAAAATTTATACCATCTTTAAAGGAAGCTTTATAAATTTGAATATTTGTTACTTCACAAGTAACATTATATCTATTTCTTTGGAATGTAGCTTTAATTTTATAAAGAGATGGAAAGATTCTAAGTGCATTCATTAACCAAAGATTGTAAAAAAAAAATAATTGAACTACCATCATCATGCAAAATAGCTATCCATGATAGTTCCTTCCATAGAAAAAAAAGAATGAATTGATAATTCATTACCTATAGTGTTGAGATCATTTTCGAATCTCCTCTTTGTTCCAATTAGAACTATGATAATCTTGAATTGCACCCATATTATGTACTTGCAATGTTTGAGGACTATTGGTGTTGATCCCCACATGATTCTTTGCTTTGATATGACCAAGTTTGTCACAATTCCAACCTGTTATACATGGTTTCTTGTAACATGCATCCATAGTAGAAGTTTGTGGGTTTGCTTTGTTGGTATTTGAAAAGAAGAGGCAATGGGATATTAAAAAAAAAAAATATAGGTTCTCTAGGTATACATTGTAAAAAAGCAAAAGGAGAACTTTGAAAAGGTTGTTTTTGAGGAAACATATTCTTTGTGGCAGGGCATTGTTAACAAATATACCTTGCAATAGAGTTGAAATCTTGTTAAGTATCGCGAGCAAAAGAAATTACTTCATGTAAACTTGTAGGGTGTAGGGCAATAAGTTTTTCTTGAATTCAAATCTGTAAACCATCTTTATGTTTGCATTGTAATGTATCTCCCGACACTTTTCCAAGCAATGAGCAAGAAGCAGATGATGCCCAACATGTTCAATATAAGTTGAAACGTTATCACATTCCTCCCATGTAAAACTAGTCGAAGATCTTCTAACATGTAATCGAAATTGAGGGTGTAGAAAAGATTCTTCCACCTTCTTTTAAATGCTCCCCATGTTGTAGGTCAATCCATGCTATGTCATAAAGCATTCCACCAAAGTTGTGCTTTAACACAAGATAGTTAGTTGCAAACTTAATTTTTTCAAGCTTTAAATAGGATTCATTCTAATAGAAATCATCAAACTATGAAATAAAAAAAAGAACAAATTGATCATCCTTATGCCCATAAAGTTCTAAAGATGAGAATTTTTTGGCATTAATCTTGGATTCCATGCTATCTTTTGATGGTTCAATTAGTCCATTCACCACTAAAATAAGTCTTTCATTTTCTTCTTGCATCATGTTCTTTGATTTCTTGTCAGACATCTTGGAGTTCATGCCACAATAACTCAAGTTGTTGCTCAAGGGCTATGTTGTAGAGGTGAATCTTCAAAGTCTTCCATAGAACTATGTGGATCCATACTTATTGGATGCAAAAATTCTTGGTTGAATGTAAGATAAAAATATATTTTTACAAATAAGAAAAGAAGGATACACCTTGGCAATGTAAAATAATAGAAAATGGATTTTGGTAAATTTAAATAATAAATTTTAGGAGTAGTGATAGATCACATACACATAGTGTAGTGGATAAGGCATTTCACTTTGTGTGCTAGGTGGTGCGTTCAAATCCCGTATTGCTGAATATTGTGTTCCTCAAAAATGACTTGTGGACATAGCCTTTTGATCTAGCTCTTCCTAATCATCATTATCCATATTAATGGTCTTCTTTGCAAAACCACCAATGTTTGCAAAACCACCAATGGGCTTCCATTGCCTTCTTTGAATGAAAACATCACACATCTGATTCTTCCACAAGGCTTACATCCATCAAACTTATGGACCTCAAAAAAGCCATATTTTTGTTACAAACTACCTCTTTTGGAGCCACTTGCACCACCCCTTCATCCATCATATGTCTCTAAAACTTATAATGCCATGATGTGAAGAGTCTCTTGAGTAGAATTGATATGTCAAAGTGAAATAAGTATAAGTACCAAACAATAGAAATTTTTTGGCAAAGATTCCTCCAAAAAATGGAAAGATGATCAAGAAAAACTAAACAAGAATGGACAAAGATTGTATGCAAGCTGATAGAATAATTTTGAGAACTAGTATGGATCCTAAAAGCAAGATAGAATAATGCTGAAAACTAGTATGGATCTTAAAACCAACCCTTATATGGTTGAGCTATGAAATGTGCATTAATTTTGGCAAAGCATCCCCTATAAATAGAGCATGCGATGATAAAAACATAATCATGTCACTATCCAAAATGGTATTCAAGAATGCATGAAACCATAATTTCATAGTATCCATCTTATTGCTCACTACATATATCCAAAACACCAAAAAGTCAACTTGGTTAGTGTGCACCTATACATCTACATCTAGTATGATACATGTTCTATGATAAGGCTAGAGTAAGTCTTCCACTTGCATCATCGAAAAGACTTCGACATTTGGATGTTTCTGAGCAAGAAAATCTCAACCACAACCCTCTTTAACACATAAATAAACTTTATTCAAGTCATAACTACCATATCAAAAACCACATGGACGTACATATATGGTATCCATAGAAACATACATAATGAATGATCACTATGATATGTGAGCCCAAAGACACAATATGGACGAACTCAAGCGAAAATGTATGCCAAAATTTTACTCTATCATGAAGGCTAAGAAAGTATATGTTATCATATGTGCATACAAGTGAGCATAGTCA
>CM035408.1:99576206-99586206 GCA_020310875.1 Ceratopteris richardii | reverse complement strand
AACAGAAATTTGTGCAAAACAAGTGGTCTTATAGGGTTAACTCTCAAAGTAAACTTGGTGTCGTCTACTTGCGCACCGAATTTCATAGCAACTTGAGATCGCTTTTGAAGGGTGCATTCTTTATGCCTTCTCACGGACTCTGCATTGTTTGCCTTCTTCACAAGCTCTCTACAACCAAATTGGCTTTGATACCATGTCAAGAGAAAGGAGATAAGGAAGAGATCTCTCTCACACACTCCCACACACAAAGAGAGGAGCACACACAGATTGAGGCAAGGAAGAATAATCTTCTTCTACTTCATACAACAATTCCATTTTTGAACCTTCCAAGAAAAGAATGGTATCATCTGCATATCCCGCCCTAGGAAGTGACTGCGCACAAACTCTAATCCCATGAAGTACTCCAGAGGCAATACAAAGAACAAAGAAACAACATAGAGGATGGAGGCAATGGCAAACAGAAGGGTGCTTAAAGGACAACCTTGACTGACCCCTCTATGAAGTGGTATCGGATGAGTCAGAAATCCATTAACTTGAATAGAGGTACATGCATCCTCTCCAAGGAGATGAATGATAGTGGCCAATTTGTTCGCCAAAACAATTCTTTTGAGAAAGCGTCCAAATAAGGTACTTTATCATTACCTAAACTCGGAAGGGCAGCGAGCAATTCCTTATCATTAAAGGAGCGGTCCACATGATGTACAAACACTATCGAAGGAGTAACAAAGGAGAAGAAAATCAATAGCCCCACAGTGTTGAGGAGAACTTGGATTCGTTGCACTGAAAATGTTGTGAGAATAATGGAAGCAGTGCTTCAACAAAGTGCAAGTACTTGAGATCCACACATTATCTGATGAATATGAAAAGGGATGCATATTCCTTTGCTTGAGAACTCTATTAAACACTGTTTAGAAGATCATCCAATGTCCGTTTGTTTGTAATGGAAATAGAGAGGCTGCAGGGAGCCCCCTGCCAAGTAAATAGAGTCCAAACGTGCCCACACACGTACATGAGAAGGAATGAAAAGTGTAACCATGTGAAGACTTGTGGCTGCTCTGCCATATTAAAGTCACCCAACAACCACATACTGAAATAGACAGTTTTTGTACAAGTGTTATATATGGTTAGATTGTTCTCTTTGAGTACTTTATAAATATTTGATTCATTTCTCTATGGCAAAAATTTACATTTCTGACCATTTTTGACCATTTCTATGACCTAATTCTATTTTTAACCTTTTTTACAAGTAATCAAAGAGTTCATGAATATATACAATGGTTAATGACGCATAATCTAATATATGTACAATTAGGATTCATACTTCTCAATATGCCAATATTTCCAACAATTCCTAATAATCTATTCTTGATATGTTTCAGAAATCTTCTCATACCAGAGATACAAACAATAAAATTGCAATGGGTTTGAGATAACATATTTATTATTTTATGGAGGCATATTTTGTGGAATTCATGCTTAACAATTTTTATTATTTGATGCAGGCATGTTTTGCGGAATTCATGAATGAATAGTTTGTCTAGTTTTGCTTGTGAAAGATATGATAGTGAGAAGGGAGGAGGGAGGGGAAAAAAGGGTAATGAAACAGGGAGGGGAAGGAGGGATCTATGTAAAAGAGAGGAAGCAGGGGAGGGGATGCTTGAAGGGAGAAGTACAAGGGAGAGATGAGGTGGATGGAATGGGCTGATTGAGGGAGGGAGGGTGCAGGTTTCTAAAAGCTTTGTTATTGACTTCTGCAGGTGGACAAAAATGCATTTTTGTGCACAACAATCAATGATACATTTGCTCAAGATAGATTGACTATGGATAACAAGAAGCTAGATTTTTTGAAAAGCAAGGTCATACTAGTAAATTTTTTTGTCGATTTTTTCTGGTTTTTTCGAAGCAATGGCTGCTGTGCATACATCTACATGTGTTCATGAGCTTTGGCTTGAATAAATTTCCATCTGTAAGATGGCTTTGATGCTTTGATCACAGAGAAACTAGGTAAATCTAAAACTGGTAACTAGCTGTTGGTTTTAGCAGAAGCAAGTTTGTTGTAAAGTCTATCTCTCCTCTCTCTCTCTCTCACACACACACACACACACACACACACACACACACACACACAGAGAGGCATGTGCACACATTGCATACATGCTTATACACATGCATACATGATTTCTGTACTATTCGCTGTAGTCTTTATTCTTTCATTTTTCTCCTTTTTCTTTGTTTTTTTGGCTTTTATAATCTGTTTCCTTTACCTCTATTTCATGTGCCAGCAAGCATGCACATTCATGGATCTCGTATGCTTTTCCAAAGTTATAATTTTGTTTTGCTTATGCGGCTATCAGTACATGAGTTAGCATTGTGCAACTGCATTCCTGATCGTGAATTAAAAAAAAGTCCTGAAGTCATTGTTCCATGATCCTCTATTAGTCAAGTTATGCATATCAACTTTTAGGAACGATATTGATATGAAGCATACCTTGAAGAATGAATTGCTGCTGCTTAGCGGATGCATTATTCAGTTCCTGAAAATATGGTATGCTGTATTTTGTCCTTAGAGCCTGATTGTATTGATTCTTTGAGATGCTGGTGTTTAAAGAACAATTGAACTGTTCTTGTCTGAAAATGATTTGTGAAATTATAATGTCCTACTCAGTGGTCCCTTCACCAGCAATTGATTGCTTTAGAAACTTGACTATCACTTTGCTTCCCTAACTCAATGTGCTTTTCATATATATATATATATATATATATATATATATATATATATATATATATATATATATATATATATATATATATATATATATCTTGAAAGTCCTTGATCGGAACGGGCACATTCAGCAATCAAACTGCGAGGTCCACACTTTATGCAAAATCGGGCTCACATGGAGCGTGGCATGTCCCGATGCAGTTGGAGTGGGGCATGCCGTCTCTGTTAATTCTAAGTAGTCCCTTTGCTCTGGGCAACGGTGTTAGGTTCGCACCTCACTTGCATAAGTTAAGTTTCCCTTAGATATGCATTCGCACGACATGGTACTAAGGACAGTGCCCCAAAATTAGAGGGTAAGAACACCATGTAGAGTCTCACAGCCATCACAATTTTCACCCATTTGGCTTCACCGCAAACAGGAATCATTCGAGTTGCCCCTAGGTGAACTTCTCGAGGAGGAGAAGCCTGTCGGAGAGGGGGTGGATGTCATGCCCCCTTGCCTTCTCCCTGGTTTTCTATCCTGACCCTCATGGTGCTTGGGTGGTTTGCCCCGCTTCGCCAAATAGTGCGCGACTATTAAGGGGAGTGGTAATCGTGCATGCCTTTGGACGGCGGACTGGCTAGGAATGCCCCCAACGCCTGGGCAACAAAGCATCAAGGGTGTAAGTGCTGAGCCTTCCCTTCCTCACGTTTCATAAGAACGTCGGTTGTCCATTGCATCATGGGTAGATGCCCGGCAATGGAAGCACCTCCCGTCAATCTTTGGCGGGTCTTGTACTTTGACGGTTGGGCAGGCCGGCACCGGGCTGGCCCATCCGTCATCTTGCCTGCTCACTCAAAGGGGCTTTGGACATGTGTGGCAATGGAGAGCTGTGAAGAGATGGATAGGTATGTGCTTGAAGATGAAGAGGTGTTGCAAAATCCTTGATCTACACGAGCCAATTGAACTCCAGGAGTATATGGTGGGCCCTTTTAGCTTGCCAATGGATGTATCAAGACACCCTATGTACCTTGGAAGATCACTCTCAAAAAGATAGATCAAAACAGATAAGTTGGAGTTAGCTCAGAGGTGAAAACTTGCTATTCTTGGTTCATACACCTGTCCAGTGTTTTACATAATTCTCTGAGCACAGAAGCAATTAGCTCAATTCCTCTTTGGGAAGTCTAGGCAACTTAAAGAGCTAACTTTGAAGAGTAATCTCATAAAAAATAATGAACCACACACTGAGAATGAGTTTTAACAAGTGATGACATCATCCTGATTTTCACGGGCTGCTACAGAAATAGACCAGTGAGCAGAAAAATCAACATAACTCAAAATGTAGAAATCTAATGATTATGAAAATTTGTATGGTTATACTAGACAGTACGCTGAATCCAACAAACTTTAAATCACTGAATTTCGATAAGTAACCACTGAGAAATGGCTCTGACAAGATGAGTGAAAAAGTCGGGTACCTGACAGAGAAGTGAAGATGAACAGACCCTGTTGACTTCAAATGAACATAACTGAAGATTGAAACATCCAAATGACATGAAAATTTGTGAGCATATAGTAGACTTATAGAGCTAACTTTACCAAGTTAAATCACTGAAAATGATGCACCAAGCTCAGAGAAAACATCTCTGCAAGCTGACTGAGAAAACTGAGAGTAATGGCAGTGAGTAGTACACTTCACAAGAACATGGAAAGATGAACTCAAATAATCATGAAAATGAAAGTATATTGCTTGTACAATACAATGACTTACTGATACATATGTGTGCCTTGTAATCACACCTTGATATGGCATAAAGCTCAGCTCTTGGAGGTCTTCACATAGGTCTCTCTAACCACGACTAAAACTGCCATCTATTTATAGTTGAGTTTGGGAGGCTAACTTCCCTCAATCACTCTCCAATAGATCAATGATTGATTTGATTCTCTACCTACCACAAATCACGAATTCGTGGCTCCTCTTTCCACTTTCCATTCTTGATCAAGTGGACTCAACCACTTAAGATTCTCTTACTTTTACATTAAGTAAACTCTTCAAAAGTTACAAGAGGTAGTTCACAAGTGAACTTTACATAGTCTTCTTTTTAAAGATTCTTCTAAGACTTTGTGAGACTCAAGCCAATACTTAGGCTTGTCATAGACTTGATCCAACAAGAGCCACTGTGCCTCTTGGCAAACGGAAACCTCAAACTCGAAGGCGACACACCGTCGAGCCGGCCCGCCTTCGGCGGTCGTCCCTTCCATCTTCCAGGTTAAGTCCTTCTTCCGCTACGTAACCGGCCTCCGGGCCACCCAACACTTAGCCCCGCTCGCTCTTGGCTTACTTAAGGGGATTGCCCCTTTAACTCCGTGGCGGTCTGTCTCCTTGCGGGTTAGGCAAAGAAGGCCTCCCCTTGGAGCGGAACGTCACAAGGAGAGAGGGAGAGGGAGGGAGGGAGGGAGGGGGAGGGCACCCGAGGGGGGGGGGCAAGGGGTGGGGGAAGGGAGGGAGGGAGGGGGGGGGGGGGAGAGAGAGAGAGAGAGAGAGAGAGAGAGAGAGAGAGAGAGAGAGAGAGAGAGAGAGAGAGAGAGAGAGAGAGAGAGAGAGAGAGAGAGAGAGAGAGAGAGAGAGAGAGAGAGAGAGAGAGAGAGAGAGAGAGAGAGAGAGAGAGAGAGAGAGAGAAAGAAAGAAAGAAAGACTTTTTAACGTCTATTAGAGGCCAAAATCCGCCTATGAGACAAAACATATACATCAGTATGATCCAATCCACTGTGATCCAAAACGAAAATAAAGTGTGAGTACTGCAAACGGGTATAAAAGGAGCATCAAGGGTGTTGGGTGCTATGGGTATGCACTCTATATGCTCAATGGGTGAGATACAAATATGATATGCATAGGGAGGGGAGGCTCGATGGTATCACAACCCCCTAAATGCTTGGAGTGGGTGTAGGATATAATGCATCGGTGGGTAAGGCATCATGGCGATCCTCAAAATGCTCTGGGAGTCCAAATCGATAGGGGTGCGCTGCTGACGTCTCTGTATCTCCATGTCATGGCGTGCGTGAATCGCCTGAATCTCTCTCTGATGTGGACGAGCTCTCCGGACAAGGGGTCTCGGTCGTCGACGCTGTCGTCTAAGCTCCTCTGCTCTGTGTAATGTGACACCCCGCATCGAGCTGGGCCCTCGAGTGTATGTGGGTCTGAAAAAATCTGTAATATAAGTCTGAGGGGGGGGGGCCAATGTGTATCTCCATCTGCTGCTGGAGGAGTGATGCGCGGCGGTGCTGGAGCTCTACTAGGAAACGACCTAGAGGGCGCTGGTCCTCTGTCCCCAATAAAGCCCTGATCTCTCTAGGCCCCCTGAAGAGCTGTGGGTAGCGGTCTCTGATGTCCTCATATGCCTGGCATCTACATGTGTAGTGCTCCTCGTCCTCCACCTCCTCTCTACATATCCTGCATAATCGCTCATCCCTGGGGGTATGTGTGGCTCGCCCAATCTCAATCTCGAGCTGGTGTGATGATACTCTGAGCTGCCCAATGGCCACTCTCTGAGCTGGTGCCATATATGTATCCATGTATCGTGGTCTCTGAATGAAACCATCCGCTGTCACAGTCAGGAAGTGCTCTCTGTAGTGTTGCCTCTTTGTGGGAAGAGGCTCCCGTGGTGCTATCCATGTCTCCCTGACGTGTATCTGTAGTAGGTCCTGACGGATGATTCTATTCCTCTCCGAACGAGAGAGGGTAATGTGGGGGGAAGAGAGGTCATACTGAAAAGGGGGGAGATCCGTAATGCTCATGCCATGGTCTGCTAACCATCGGTAAGTTTGTGCATACCATACTCTCTCATGCCCTGTCTCTGCCAAATGTCCAAATGTCTAGAGCTCTCAAATGCAAGCCTGGTGAGTCGGCTAGTGGGGAGCTCTCTGACTCTGAGAATAAAGGTCACCAACTGGAAGAGGGCCTCCACTAGCATCGGTGGTGTGCTAAGCTCAGCTCGTATAATGTCATGTGGAACGAAGGGCTTGCTGCGCAGCAAGCGTGATATCATGGTGATCTGGGGCCTCTCAATCTGCGTCCACATCGCCTCTGTGATCCCTGGTGCCCATACTGCTGCTGCGTACATCAATGCGGGTGTCACTAGAGTGTCAAAGAGCCACCCCTTAGTCCGGGGCTCCTGAAAATGTGTCTGAAAGCAGAGTCTCTCCAATCCTGCAAGTGCCGCATAACCTCGCGTCAATCTATCTCTCGCAGCCTGTGCCATGGAGAATACCCCTGTGCTGCCCGAGAAGGTGATACCTAGGTAGACGTAGGAGTCCACTACCTCTATCTGTCCTCCAGCTTCTGTGAAAGAGGCGCGATGGCGTACTGTCCTGGAGGTATGGAAGATCATGACCTTGGTCTTGCCAAGGTTCACTGTGAGTCCTCTCTCCATGCAAAAGGTATCGAGCGCCTGTAAATGTGACTGCAACCCCTCCTGTGACTTTGAGAGCAGGACAATGTCATCAGCATATAATAGGATATGTACTGGCGTACCTCCGAGCTCTCCTCCTCGCCCTCCTGCTCGCTGTATATACTCCGTGATCTCGTCGATGTAGAGACCGAAGAGAGTGGGTGAGAGAGGGCAACCTTGTTTCACACCAATGGTGCTAACAAGGCTGTCTGATAGACCGCCGGGGCAGCGTACCCTGCCTGTGACTCGTGCATACAAAGCGTGGATGGCCCATAGCATGTCTGATGGAAGCTGTAACTCCTGGAGCCTCCGTAGTAGTCCCTCTCGAGGGACCATGTCGAAGGCTTTACGGAAATCCACAAAGCAACAGTATAGTCTCTGCTTCCTTGCCTTCGCGCTCTCAATCAAGCAACGAAGCACGAAGATGTGGTCGATGGTGGAGAAAGTGCTGCGGAAGCCTGCCTGGCCGGGTGCTCTGATCCCCGCTGCCTCAGCGTGTGTACTGAGCTCTGCCTCTAGTACTGCCCCATAGATCTTGGCCAGGATATGGCCTATCATAATAGTCCTGTAGTTCCTTGGGTCCATCATATCGCCGGACTTATGGATAGGCGTAATGGTATGCATAGTCCATGAGTCGGGTAATCCCTCAACCAAAGCACGGTTGAAGAGATGGGCGATCAAGTGGGAAACTACATCTGCTGCGTATATAAAGTGCTCTCCCTGTAGCCCCGTGTGGTCTGCTGAACGGCCATGCTGTAGCCTATGGATGGCCTGTCGTACCATGCCTGCTGTGAAGAGGGTGGATATCACCGGGCGCGGTGTGGAAGGAATCGGTAATGGTGGCTGTCCTGGGACGTCATATAACCTCTGGGCGTAGGTATGCCAAGTCGGAGGATCTGCTATGGGTGTAGGTGGATGTGGCTCACGTAGTGCCCTCCACGCGGTGGCACAATCCCTACTCATGAGCACAATCCCTACTCATGAGAAGGTCGATCAACTCTGACAGGAAGGTCGATCAACTCTGACATGAGAAGGTCGATCAACTCTGCCTCCTGTCGCTCCTCGAAAGCTCACCGCTTCCGGCGTTTGAGGGCTCGCATCTGTCGTCGTGCCTCCCTCTCTGTGATGGATCCCAAGATACTCTGTGCTCTGAGATGTCGGTATAGTCGCCTACACTCTTGTTGTACCATCTATTCTGGGGTGTATGCCCCAGTCGTGTCGGATGTGCAGTGCTGTGGGTGGTGTATGGGAAGCTGAGAGTAGCAGATGTATGGAGGATCGAGGAGAAGTGGGCGGTGAGGGTGTCCAAGGAGGCAGAGGGATCAAGGGAGTAGATGCGCTCTCGAACATGGGAGCTATAGATATGTGCTAGCTCATGTCTAAAGTGAATGGTGGTACGGGCTCGTGGTTGTGTGGTGACGGGGTGGGGTATGCATGGTGAGCCTCGAATGGATAGGGCAAGATATGAGTGATCAGCTCCAATCGGTAAGGGTGGGATAGTGAATGAGGTGATCAGATGTGTCGCCTCCGGGGGTCCGATAACATAGTCTACCACACTGCCCCCCTTGGTGTCGTGGGTGGAATGCAGGTGAGACCGAGAGAGGTGGGCCAGCTCCCCATCCCATTATATATAACGAGACGGTGTGCTGGTCCCATCTGGAGTAAGTGTCGGCCATATAAGGTGGGTGTGGCGGTGTCGGCTGAGGCTTTGAGTGTAGGCATGTCCTCTATGGTACGAAGCATCTCAGGGTCGTCAAAGTCGTAGATATCACACTGGTGGCTCTGAGTGCGGGCATTGAAGTCTCCTACAAGGAAGACTTCACCCATCCCGGTATACTCCATAATCGTGTCACTGAGGCAGTCATATGGCGATGTGGTGTCTGGTCCCTCCCCTCCTGATAGCTGCTCAGGGGAATGTGTGAAGCGTGAACCAATGGGTGCAATATAGCATACGGCGAAGTACGCTGCTCTCTCCTCTGATAGCTGCAAGCGTATCCACATGAAATGTGCCTCTGGGTCTCTGGCTACCACCTGTACCCCGTGCTGTAACGACTGTCTATAGAGCACGACTACTCCTGATCCTCGTGTGGTGTGCTTTCTCATCTGGCGGCGGTGAGCTGACTCCCACATATAGCCCTCAATCCTCGGTAGGCTCCTCCCCGGGCTCTCGTGTGTCTCTGTCAAGAAGATAATGTCTCTGCCCTCCATCACCTCCTCGAGGCGCCCTGGATGTGTCCATAAATATCCATTGCAGTTCCATACTGCAATGTGCACCTCCTGCTGTGCTGTCTCATAGGCCGCGAATCCCTAGTCAATGGGCCGTCCATCAATGATGATCCGACCATCTCTGTAGAGGGCACGATGTCCCTCTCGTCTTGCCTGGAGGACACGTGGCATGCATGACCGTCTGTGCTCTTCTTGCATCCGTGTGAGGTCGTCATCCAAATAGATGGGGGTGCCCGGTGTAGTGCGTAGTACCGCCCGTTGTCTGAGAAAGTCTCTCTTCCTGGCCTCATCTGAGAACTGAAGGATAAGTGCTCTGCTCCGTGTGGTGTCCCGTCCTGCTCTCCATACTCTGGTGAAAGGGAGAGGCTCATCCGCGCGGTATCCAACTTCCAAGTAATGTGCACAAGCGACGCCCGTCCTGCTCTGGTGATCCGTCTGTCTCTGTGAGGCCGGAGACGCGAACATTGAGCCTGCGGGCCTGTCGCATCCGCTCCTCCTCAATGGTGGTATGCACTATGTGGATCTCCTCATGGTGGTTGTTCTTCTTTGCCTCCTGTCGAAGGTTCTTTTTGACAAACTCGACCCATCCATCTTTCTTAGTCTCAAGCTCGTTCTGCACCACCT
>CM035408.1:99383706-99563706 GCA_020310875.1 Ceratopteris richardii | reverse complement strand
AGAGCTCCTCATCCACGATGGCTTGCTGAGATCTCCATAAGGGATGCAATAAGTGTGCCATCCCATGGATCGGGCGATGAAACCAATCCCATCGATCCCTCCAGACAGCCTTAAGCTGCTCAATCCTATAAACAAAGAAATTATAAAATTTAAAGACTAATTTTTAAGATAATAAGAGCTTTAAGTGTCAAAAATTCAAACTTCAAAGTAACAAGTAATAACTTAATAAACGATGCGAAGAACAGAATATAATGGATGTATGGCACACACAAGTGCCTCTACATCCCTCCAAAATGAATTTTACAAGCATGTAATCTGCACAAAATCTGCTTTGGGGGTAGTGTGTCCATCCCAAGCAGTCCACTCTGTAGATACAACTATCTGCATCAAAGCTTGTCGCACCCGAAGTAGTCTCTCCATCTCTATGCACATGTAAGCAAATCTGGTCTTCACAGGCTTCAGGATATCCAACTCACTGTATGATCTGAAAATAGTTAATAGTTTTGGTCTCATTGTGAACAAAGAGACCACCTTATGGCAGGTAGAAAAATAGAATGAATCCAAGGGATCTTTCCAAGATCCTCTATCAAAAGATCAATGCTATGTGCGGCACATGGGGTCCACACAATGGAGGGAAACTCTGCCTCTAACAATCTACCCATGGCCACACAGTTACTTCCATTGTCGGTAATGACCTGCACAACATTCTTTTGACCGGCATCCAAAATAGCCTGGCGGATATGACCATATATAAACTCACCTGTGAGACAAAAATTACACCAAATCAACCATATGGCATATATGAAAAGACTTGTCACTTTACATGCAACATGCAGCTCCCAACATGCTCCATGGATGATGGCACAATGCACATGACACATGCATGATGCACATTGCATACTATATAGTATATACAAGCAACAATAGAATATACATGCAATGTGCATGTGCCATGTACATACATAATACATATATATAGCTGCTAGCATATGCAAATTTCAAATACATATCTTAAAATTAAAACTTGAAATTTCAGCTATACATACCTGTCACTATAAGTCTAGCTTGTGATGCATCAATGGCGGGAAGGAACATAGTGCCTTTGCAACAATGCACTAGTATGTTATACACATTTCTTTTTCTGATGTATGTCCATCAATCGCACATATCCACTATATCTTTTGTTTTTGCATAGCTCACTAGTCCTCAACTCCTCATATGAAGGACCGCTCGATCGATATCCCAATGTGTTCACTAACTCCACGGCTTCCTTCCATGTGGGTGTGCGTGCAACATTAAAAGAGAGGCCACACTGTATGAATAGCTTCATTATACCTTGTTTGCACTCAAGGATGAATAGCTTCATTATACCTTGTTTGCTTCATTGTATGGATGTCGAAGAAAGTGATCCTCGGGCTGCCTTCGTCGGTGGCTGAGTGTCATCCTCAAGATGGATGGTGTCATGTCCATGCTCATCATTCCCTCCATTAGAGGATCCCCTATGACCCTGATGTGCTGGAGCATCATGTGGATGAGGATCACATGAGCTGATAGAGGTGGAGGTGGGCCGAGAGGTCTATCGATACTTTTTGGCTTCCCTCTGAGCTACCCACTCAAGGAGCTCATGGCATAGGTTGTTTGTATGCTGCAATGCCCAAAGCACTCAATTTGGCAAGGTGGGCTTTGATACGATCTGCCCCACCACCCCTTTGTAACCACATAGGTTACATGTCCATCTCTCACTCCCACCTGATCCAAATTTCCCTTGGCTAGACACGTACTTCCAACAATTTTGCTTTGGTTTAAGCATGGTGAGTCTCTCTCTCTCTCTCTCAACTGAGGCGTAAAGGCTCGGATGCACGCATAGGGGAAAGCTCTGGACTCTGGAGTGGAAAGCATATGAAATGCCCTCCCCTACGAGCCCGTTTTGGGCTCAAGGGGGAGGGCAAAAAAATTTGTTTGCAACGCAATGCCGTTGTGTTGCGAATGTTGCAAACATTACGCAACACGTTGCGTTGCAACTATATTATATTTATATATATATATATATATATATATATATATATATATATATATATATATATATATATATATATATATATATATATATATGTGTGTGTGTGTGTATGTATGTATGTATGTATGTATGTATGTATGTATATCTATATGTATGTATGTATGTATGTATGTATATATACACACACACATATATATACATACATATATATATATATATATATATATATATATATATATATATATATATATATATATATATATATGTATGTATGTATGTATGTATGTATGTATGTATGTATGTATGTATGTATGTATGTATGTATGTATGTATGTATGTATGTATATATACACACACACATATATATACATATATATATATATATATATATATATATATATATATATATATATATATATATATATATATATATATATATATATATATATATATATATATATATGTGTGTGTGTGTGTGTGTGTGTATGTATGTATGTATGTATGTATGTATGTATGTATGTATGTATGTATGTATATATATATATGTGTGTGTGTGTGTGTGTCGTACCTTACGTATGTAAGAAGATCATACAAATGGTGGAGATCGTACCTAAATAACTATGGATTGCACATAGTCATGCACATACCCATTGATAATTGTACATAGCATTGATGGAGCACATAATGCAGTTTGCAAAAAGGATGCAATGGCAACAGTGAGGTGGAGCTGCAAACAGATCGTTCACAATGTATATGTGTACTCTGTAGACTGTAGTATGTTCATTGTAGTTCATGATACTTCTAACATTTGTGGGTTGTGGGGTACGTGCTTAAGCCTCATTCTAACCAAGCGTGACGAGAGGTTTTGCATGACTTGATATGTGGAATGATATGCCTCTTGACTCCTTTAACAATAATTGAGAGTGCCTGTGCATCTCTTGAATCCCACCTGGACCGCTCTTCTGTAGGTTGAATTTGCATTTGTCTCCCTCTATCTGTTGTTGAAGATGTAATCTCCTCTTCTTCCTTTTTAGTTTTCTGAAGAAATTGGGGTAGAAGCCCTCTTGGATGAAGAAGCTACATCTTTCTCTTGTTGTCAAGGCTTGGGGTACTTGCCAATGACAATATTCCACAAGTACTTGGAAACTAGCAAATTCATCATCATAAAACTCCACATTGGATAGTTAGACATTCCATCTAGTTTGTATTGTTGCTCAAGTTTATCTCTATAGTCACCCATATTGAGGTAAGGGTGTATGTCAACTATGCTCTGATGCCAAATGTTGGAAGTGTGGTAGGCCCAAAACATAATCAGAGGTTAAATCCAAGATCTTTCCAACACTTGACCTTAGCACATAGCACATGTTGATGTGATCAAGAGATAAGAAGACAATTATTGAAGTGTAGGAACCTAATGCCATTACACACTCTAATAAATGCAAAATGTCAATATACAATGAGTATATGATATAAAAATCTGAATATAGACTGAATCTAAGGGTTCTAGTTACAAATAACAATGTGTGAGTGTCTAACATAGCAGTCAGGTGCGTTCAATTCGGTGCGCGTAAGGTGCGTGAACCGAATGGTACGAGGAGGTAAGGTGCGTAAGGTGCGTTGTACCAAAATATATATATATATATATATATATATATATATATATATATGTATATATATATATATATATATGTATATATATATATATATATATATATATATATATATATACATATATATATATATATATATATACATATATATATATATATATATATATATATACATATATATATATATATATATATGTATATATATATATATATACATATATACATATATTATATATATATATATATATATATATGTATATATATATATATATGTATATATATATATATATATATATACATATATACATATATATATATATATATATATGTATATATATATATATATATATATATATATATATATATATATATATATATATATATATATATATATATATATATATATATATATAGTTTGCTTAATATGTGTTTTTACATATACATTAATGATTCATCATTTGACATTGATTCATTAAACAATGAACATTTGTAAATTGTGACTTTGATATTGAAATACTAAACTCTAAAGTTCAAGGATCAAGTTCAACATACCATTATTCAAATTTCATACAAAAAGGCGAGACAAGATTCAAGAATAACAATTTGAGTCTCGACATAGGCATAATGCACACGACACATCGAATATACTGATATATGATAATGTCATACAAAATGTGGAAAAACAAAATGGACAAAAGCCCTGCCACCTTCCAACAGTCAACCTGAAATGATGGAATCTAGATACAAAAGCCCTGAAATGATGTATGCCTATCTACTATCTAGTATCATGTGAATCGTAATCACTCTTCTTCATCCATGCCGATGGAATGATCAGATGAAGAAGAATCTGGAGATGAGAGTAGAATGTCTCTTGGTGTAATGACATTCCCATCATCGTCGAACTCTGGTTCCCTAATAGGAACCGTCTCTGTAGCAGAGTCCTCATGATCACTCGATGATGCACGAGCACCTCTCCGTCGAGGGCGCATTTTGCGCCTCCTTCCTCTCAATGGAGGTGCACTAGTAGAAGGATGATCAGTCCGCCCCTTCTGTAAAGCACGTGAGCGTGCTCTAGTAACCCTTCGATCGATCACCTCGAGCTCTGTATGGAGCATGCGATAGATCTCCTCCTCCTCGTCCTGTGCAGATCCTGCCACATCCTCCGTAGATGCAAAACTCTGCTCAAATGTAGTAGGAGAAACCTACAAAATGAAAATAATAATTTTTAGTTTCAACTTTCAAGCTTCAATGTCTACTATCTAGACTCCACACAATACCTGTCTTGGACCCTTGAGATCCCACAATGATCGCAAAAGCCGAAGATTGGCTTTGCAATATACCACACGCTGAAGCTGTGCAACACTGAGACAATTGCGTAATTTGGTGTGCACCAATGAGAATGCACTCCAATTACGCTCACACGGGCTCGCCGAACAATCCTGAAATTAATATCAACTTTCAAGGCTAAGGGCTTATAATGTAAATCAAATCAATTATCAAAATAATAAAGTTGTAAACACATTGCACAAAAAGCTCAAAACATAGAAAATACCTGAGATAACACTCGTAATGCATATGGAGCGATCGTGGGGTGTCCATAGCCATAATGATTCCACCACTCAAGCGGCTGAGACGTAACATCAGTCCGCATAGATGTGGGGCGTGCATATGCTATGCCAATGTTTCCCATATAAGCTGAGAATTCGCTATCAAAAGCGATCTGCTCATTCTCAGCCATGACACACGCTCCATATACAAATCTTTCATATGTCGCAGTGATCCCTGACTCCATAATGTGGTGCTTTTGAAGTAGGGATGGAGTAATGCCGCAAACCCATGAATAGGTCGTGACATGAACTCCCATCGAGACTCCACAAGCTGAAGTATCTCCTCACGTCTACATTATAAATTAAAAAAATAAAAAGATTTGAACATAAACTTTAAATTTGAGAATTTGAAATTATATATATATAATAATATACCTGGATGGTGACAATGTCGTAGATGCTCGAATCGCCACTGTCATTCTTGTGTACATGTGGTACACAAGCCCGAGGGTTGAACCCTCCATGTCAACATAGCGTAATACTACATGAATCTATCTCAAGATAGGCAAAATGTTGCCTATCTCTGCCCAAAAACCCATGTCCAAAATCTTTCTTTGCACATGATGTGCAATCTCCGTGTTTCCTCTTGCCATACTTATCCATCTCCTATCTATTACAGTCATCCTCAAGGAATCAAGGCACATGTGTAAGCGGGAGAAGACATGATATATATATCCAAATCGTGTTTCTGATGTGAGAACTGACTCTTTGTCACTATAACTACAAAAGATACTCAAAGCTTGGTGATTCTTTCTTATAAAAGAGATAATGCGTTTGGCATCTGAAAGCACGGGAGCCAACCATGATAGTTTGGCTATGTCCTCAAACAAAAGGTCAATACAATGTGCGCTGCAAGGGGTCCAGACAATGCTTGGGAACTCGGCTTCTATCATCTCCCCCATATGGCATTTCAAAGAGAAAGAATAGACAAATTTCAAAGGTAATTAGATGCATGTTGAATGAAATGAATCTATCTTTTTCATCTTGGGCTGACACAGAAGCCACAATAACATGTATTATGAACAAGATACCAACTTTAGGAGTTCATGATCTTACTTCTGATAAGGTATACTATCAAAGGAAACTAGATTTGTCTCGCTTGAGGATTTTGTTTGCATATGCTATGTTCATGTCCCACAAGAAGTAACTGAAGGTGAACTTGATGCTAGGGCTGAAAAGTTCATCTTTATTGGTTATTCAAATGAACAAAAGGGGTACAAGTGTTATAACTCAGTCACTAAGAACCTTAGAGTGTCAAGAGATGTTTTTTTTTGATGAGTTTGAACCTTGGTATGAAGGTGTGAATGATTTGGAGGAAGAAGACCTACATGCAGATCAAGTACATGAAGAGCAAGTGCAAGTTAGCACTACATTGAGTGGACTAGGTATGTCAAGTCCTTTAAGAAGCTTATCATCATGGAAGGGCAAGTAAAAGGAGTTAGAAGCCTCATCAAAATGCAGCCAAAATAGAGATAACATGCTAAATAAGTTCATTCAAGTGTAGATGAAGATGATTAAGGAGAAGTTATAACTCTTGAAGTGAAGAAGAAAAGCACATGGAAGAAATATCGAGTCACAGATTGTGAAAGGGGGTCACAGAGGACTAAATACCCTCTTTAAAAGCTCATTTATGATAGCTTTATTGCAAAGCATTATGCTTATATGACACAGGTTATCAAAAAGAAAGAACCATCAAGCTATGAGGAAGCTAGCCAATAGAAAGCATGGAGAGATGTTATGGAAGAGGAAATTCAAGTTCCCAAGGAAAACGAAACTTGGGAATTGATACGTAGACAAAAAGACATGAAGGTGGTCACCGTTAAATTGGTGTACAAAGTCAAGAGGAATTTCAGTAGATCCTTAGCTAGGTACAAAGCAAGGTTAGTAAGCTTTGTTGGGGGATTAAGGCCCTCGACGGATTCTCTTTCGAGAGGAAAGGATGTTATTCTCTGTTTGATCCCTTGTGCTTTGTACGTGAAGTCGGCTCTTTGGTCAAGGAAAATGACGATTCACGAGCGATGTATCTTCTAAGCTTTGGTGCTTAATGATTATGGGTACAACCTCACTTGCTACCAGCGAGGAAATTGGAGGCTCTTAACTGGGTGCGGACTCTTCCTACGAGCCAATGCTCCTTTGTGGGGTATCGCGTTCTGTTTTTCGGGAACACTTCGGTTTAGGAGATGCTGAGTTCTCACTCAAAGTCCTTCATACTCTAGTATCCTGTTTGGAGCACTGATTATCTCACTGCATTGGTTCTCCGGAACTAGTAGACCACTTGCCTTGTGTTGGAAGGTCATGTATAAGTCTTCTTGGGAAGATGAAGCAGGCAGATAGATTGTGCCGTCTGGGGGGGGGGGGATGACTGCCAGTATTTTGTCAAGATCAGGATTAGTCTTGTTTTGCAGAGTAGTAACGATCATGTTGTAGGAAGAGGGCAAGCTCTTCGAGAGAATCACTACTGCTTGAGATTTCGATATTGGATTATCCATCCCAGCTAGTTGAGCCATATATCTCTTCAATTTATCTCCAAATGCAGCAAAGCTTTTGCTGCATTTGGACCTCCAAGTTGTCTTGATGTTGATGCCCTCTTGCTTCAGAGCTTTCACCTGGGGTCGAAGATGAAGAATCACTTTGAGCTTGGGACTAGATATGCTTTTTGGTGGGTCAAACAAGGTTTCTTTGGCAAGTGTTATTTATAGTTGGAAGGTTCTTGGTGAGCACTACAGGAGTATGTTAAAATCCTCATCTGCAAATTTTGACGATTTTTGATCAAGTTTGACCAGAAAGTTGACAAGCAACTTGGGCCTGACCTAGTGGACACTGGAAGGTTGACCCATGGACCATGATTTTGATGATTTTGCGGACATGTTTGGAAGAATCACAGGATGACTGTTTTTTCTTGCATGACTATCAGATACCATGATACTGCACCATCTTGCAAGAACTGGCTAAGGATCTTTGCCTAGTGTTACTAATGTTCTTGCCCACTTGGAGCAGCTTTAGGTGTGTTTTCAGGTTATCAATCCACTTTTTGGCTACCATTGCATTTTGGCCACCTCATTATTCATATTGTGGATTCCGGTTAAAATTCCCAAAAGAGTTTGCGCCTTCTTCTTCCTCTTCCCCTGATTTGGTAGCCTTCAAAATGAAAGTTCCTCAAGGGGTTGTGGTCGTAGTTTATCGTGTGCACTTCTTTTCCTTTTCAATCTTGCTTTTGGCCAGCCCTTGACTCTAGGGAGCAGCAGTCAGTGGATAGAAAGATTCCTGGAAGTGAATGAGTTTGTCCGTGTGAGTCATGGAGCCTTCCCCCTGGTGATGGCTAGATGTAGTTCCTGGCTTTCTGATTGAAGGTGTGTATAGTTGTCTGCTTGCTCCTTAACTTGCTGTTTGACATCAGCATTCTGGAGTAGCAGCCATCATTTTCCTATTTGTACACTGCAGTCTTCTCTTGATACCTCCACTGCCGATCGTTGAGTATGGCAGTTCTGTGTCAGTTTGGTGGACTGGATGGTGTCTTCCTGCCTCCTCAGAGCCTTCTTGACACTTTAGCTGCTATCCTTAAGACTGCTGTGCATTATTTTATACAGGCTCAATTCATCTTTCAATATAAAGTTCTAAAGCCTAAGATTGTCATTTGGATTGTTTTTTTGGCCTGACCATAGATTGTTTTCTTATTACTTGCGGAAATGCTAGTAGCTATTGTATGCATCAAAATGTAGAGCTATTAAGGCACATTGATTAATCGCTCTTATAAATGCTGGTATACCTTGCTTTTCTTCTATCTGCTTGCCATACACTTTTAATTCTTCCCCGCCAAAGAAACAATTTTTGCTTTTGTTTATCAGGACCAGTATTAATGGATACACGAGGTCTGACGGAGAAAGGTGTCAAAAGGAAAGCAGCAGTTCAGGCCCTTTTTGCCAAGCTGTTGTACTTATCGGAGGTATGTGGTCATTCTTCTGGTGTAGGGCGTACAGTGATTGCCCTATTAAGACTTGTCTATTATTGTTCTACATGATCTCAGCTGGAAGAGTTTTGTCAAATAACCTCACGGGGTGAGCTTCAATTAAAAGAAATTTTTGGTGTTACAGAGTAAGTTGTCTACTTCTGAAAGAAATACCACTTGAGTATCATCGTAGCTTTCAGAGGCCTGATGTTGTCAATGAAAATTGTTTTTCATGATAATTCTTGCAGTGAGGATGCAAACAGCATTCGGATCGAAACATTATCTGATGTTGGAGACGTGGAATCACTTGAGAAGATGGTACCATCTGATGAAAAATCTACTGAGAAACAGGAAGATTGATGCCACTTGGATGGCATAGATAGCTCTTCCATAAGATTTTTTTATAAAGTAGTCCTGCTTATCAGCTCAGATCGCAATGCAACCTCAGATCCCATTATATATGAGATGACATCATATGTAAAGGAAAGCTATTTCTACTTTCTTGTTGTCTTCTTCTTCTTCTTCTTCTTCTTCTTCTTCTCCTCCTCCTCCTCTTTTTGCCATTTCGTCTTTCACTTATTCTTTGGCTCACCACCTCCTTTCTTGTTGGATGCAAAGAGTGAAATGCCCCACCTGACTGTCTGGTCCATGTGCGGACTCAATTTTTAATGACAAAGGATGGATCTCCACTTCATTCTTTGGTGCCTTCAACCATGTATTTGTACGAGTTTTTCTTTTTTCCATGTATGGAGAAGTGTTCACAGTTAAACTTCATTCAAAATGCTATATCACAATGGTGTCTATCGAATTGTCCCTCTCATATTGACTCATTTAAAGGGACATCAATTTCATGGTTGTATGTCTCTTTTCTTGCTCGAATATGGAAGAATATTCTTGTATGCATCCCACTTGCACACTTGGTGCTCTTGGATCTCTTTCAGCCTTAAGTTTTCAGGTAAGAGGTCAATTTTATTTTGCATCTTTAATAAGTAGAATTCTTTTGAGAGTTCTTGCAATATGTGATTGCAATGATTTTGATGCTGTGCTAGGTGAAGATGTTCTAATGTCATCTTTACCAACTGAATACTTCTTCTGTGTTGCTGAGATTCCTTTCTCAATAATAATCAAACTTGGTGGGACCACACCCTCAAAGTTCAAGATTTAAGGAGGTAATTCAATGGAGAGAAATTCGCAATTTGTTGACTTTGTGAATGCCAAGCGCAATCTTTGTAATATCATGACTGTACATGGTGATATTATCTCTATTCTGGTTGGTTGCTTAAACATGACACCCACACAAGAGCAAGAGTTTACTTACTTCATCTTGTACTAACCTCCACCCTATAAAGCTCACTATTCCATTTGTTCTCAAGATCTTACATTTTGTAATGGTCTCAAAGCTAACAAAATAGAGTTTTGGATTTTTGGTCTAATGCGGCGAGAACACTGCCCTTGGCCTAAACCCACTGCAAGAATGTTGCTCAAAGTTCTTGACACTTTGGAGTGATCAAGGTTGTAGTCCAGGAGACGAGGAGATATTGGTTTTGCTCTGATTCCACCAGTCAGAAGGAAAAATTAGGAGAACATGATTCTCTTGTTGCAAGATTTTGATTCCATGGTTATATAGTTCATTGACTACAACCTTAGTTTGAACATCAATTGATTTGCAAGTTCATCAATGTTTCCAACTTGTGCGTTTGTATTTGTGCCTATATATCAAGAGGATAAAGAAAAAAGCCACAAATCCATGTGATTATGAATTTCCGCTTCAAATATTGCTTAGTAATTGTTGAGTTTGTCCTTGGGTTCCACATGGAAAAGCTTGTAAATCTAGTCCGTTCATACCAGCACAACATAATTGTGTGGGAGTTAGGGGGTCCTATCGGTATTAAACCTTTCACATTGTACTTTCAATTCATTCAATCTATCAAGAAGAGTAGATTGTAAGATTGAACTTAAAACAATGTTTAACATGACTTTCATTTTTTTCTCGATTATTTTGATATGAAGTAGACTAGAATCATTAAAAAAATCTTAGAATCTTTTTAGTTTAATTAAGATAATAATGTTTCTAACATGGTTGTTTTCTTCCATGATTTCAACATAATCTTTTTTGCATCAACTAAAATATTTGTAGGTTTAATTGTATAAGACTTGAGACATGTGCTCCATAGTTTCGCAATTGTTGCATTTGGAACTACGTTTGCATGCAACACACTACATTCACTTTGGTGATTTTGCTACAAAAGGGTTAATATCTTATTCTATAGAGGAGAGTATCATTATATTATATTGGTAGCATTAAGTTTCATCCATTGTTGATTAGGTTTTCAACATTGGATTTTTAACCCACCCCAAGTTCAGTGTTCTTCATATTTGTCTTATCTTGTGATATTTTGTTGTGTTTGGTTGAACTTAGCTTTCCTAAAAACATAGATGATTTTTACAATGAAGCACTTCTCTTTGTCAACTTTCATACCACTTTGCTTGTCCCTAAGCCATATCAGCTTGTTATTTATGTTTGGTCTTAGTGATTTCTTTCGGATCAAACATCCATAGAGGGAGTTATGTTTGTCTAGTTTCATCCAATGCATTTTCTTTTTGTCCCCTCCTCCCCCCCATTGCTCCTATCCTAAAATAAACAAAGGGACATGATGAATAGATTATTTGATTGTGCATCAACGGAAGACAAGTGACATTGTTGTTGTTGGCTCATCCTATCTTATTACATAAGTGTATTGGAAAATTCTTTTAAGAATACAGAGGAAGAGGATGCAATGCAATTGTGTTACCCTACATTATAGTGCCATGCCATAATATTGTTGGTGGAATGTGTGGGAAATTGCAAAATTATTTGGGGTAGATTATGATCCTTTTGAAATGGAGGTATTGGACTCATTGGATAATATCTCCATGTTTCATGTGTATTTTCTTTGTGGAGATCATTTGAGTGATGATTTGTATTCAAGTACACACATCATAGAGGTTTATAAATTTACTTTAGTCTTTGATTTAAGGGCATTTTGCCAAGATTTAACACCTATTCCCTTTACTAGTACAATTGGTATGCCTAGGTAGTCCAGTCATATATTGTATGTTATATTGTTCATGTGGATGATTTGGCATATGTATTAGTGCCTAAATTGGACGATAAAGTATAAATTTATTTTTTTGGCTACAATTATGAAATCAAAGGATATTGTGTATATCATCCACAAAATAATTGCATTTGGCTCGTGTTGTTTTTGTGGAAGATGCAATTCAATGATTGCTTTCACGTACCAAGGGGACATCAGTTAGATGTAAAGATGTGTATGAAATTTTGCTACCCCTTTTATAGGTGGATAGCCAAGTCTTAGTTCAAATGAGGCCATTTCTTAGCCTTTACAGGTTTTAAATAATGATGTAGATAATTTCATTTCTGATGCAGATTTATGTGATGCACTTGTTGATGAGAGAGTTGAGATAGAGGAGGAAAAAACTATGCAAAATGTTTGGTGTAGACCTTGAGAGAGAAAATTAGACACACCATTGAGATATCATACTCGTTCAGTCTCTCATAGTGCTTCCCTTGCATCAGATTATTACACAATAGCTGTCCTTGGTCTTTGTGATGAGAAAGAGCTTATTTCTTTTTATGAAGCATAAATTTCAAAAAAATTGATGGTTGTGCAATCATAATATGATGCTATTATGAAGAATGGTACTTGGTCTTTAGGTGATTTGCCTCTAGAAGATTTGTTGATTTATTTAGGTAGTGATGCGTGTGAACATACTAGGACCACCGGGACACGTTTTTCCCTCTTTAGGAGGCTTTTTGCTCCCACCTTGTATATACACCTATTGCCCTAACGGGTTACTTTGTACATTCTAGTGGTAATACATTTTGAATTGTGTCTTGTGCTCTAAGCTTCTTCCTTGTGCTGTTCGCATGCTTCCACAAACCTCAAACTCCAACAATTGGTATTAGAGCAGGTCGCCACTTCATCTAGGGTGTTGTCGACACCCATCTGGTCACAGTCTCAAAATTGCATGAATTTTGGTGAGCATACTCAAGATGATTAGGAGTTCAAAACAGCTTTGCATTTCTGATGTTAAAATTGCAATCTAAGCTCGTTTTGGCCTCCGAATGCACTATCGTAGTGGTTATGCAAGCATTGTCTTTTTGTGCCAAAGACATATACAAGTTTCAATTCTCGAGTATAAGCGCCATGAAGTCTGCTACAAGTTTAGCAAAAGTCAAATTATAGGGTAATTGTGTTCAACTTTTTGAGATACAATCATTTTTTTGCATCAGGGTATTTTAGTTAGTGGCCATGGTTGAAAGCAGTGATGTATTTCGTATGTTGGCTATTGAGGATAAGTTGGATGATACCCATTACCTATTATGGGCTTATATGACGTATCATGTATTGGTTGCAAAAGAACTGTGGAATATTGTGCAAGGTATTGAAAAATGTCCTTTTTCACCTACAAACATAGTTGTTGAAGATGATGCAGGTGACATTGAAGATGACAATATTCTTCACGTTCCTGTTCGTGCTACGGTTCCCAATACACCTACTGTAGAGTGAATTAGGTGGGATGGCAGAGATGCTGAGGCACATGCATTGATAGCCTTGTCTCTCAAACGTGCCATTATTCCTCACATTCGCTCTTGTAGAACAACTAAGGATGCTTGGGATATACTTACCACTTTATACCAGGCAAGGAATAAGGCTCGTGTTGCTTACCTCGAAAAAAATTTGGAGAGAGCATATGAATGAAGGAGATTCCATGGACAATTTTCTGACAAAGATCAAAGATTTGAAGGAACAATTGGTTTCTGCTGATGAAGTCTTGCCTGATATTTGTGACAACCCATGGGCAAGAGCCCCCCTCCCCCCCCTTCTTGTATTTCTATCCAGCCCCTGTTGGTGCTTGTGTGGTTTGCCGATCGGCGCCAAACTGCAAGTACTTATAAGGGGACATAGTGAGCCTCCGACCCAAGTGACCCAAGCGAACCAAGCGATCCTTGCGCTCAACGTGCGGTAGCCTTCGTGCTAGTCCCCTCTGCACGCACCTCTCGAAAGCGCCGTTGTGCCATCGAGGGGCCGTTGTACGCGTTTGCCCGCGACGCTTAACGCGGGCCGGCTCACTGTAACGCGTTTACCCGCGACGCTCAACGCGGGCCGGCTTAGGCCGTTCTTTCTGTAATCCTTTTCTTTCTAATGCAAGCAAGTTTGTCATTCAACAAGTGACTTTCTGCTTTCAAGCAAGCGAACAAAACACTCAAGCAAGCCACCCTACCGACGGGCCGGTGCGAGTCGCCGAGCGAGCCCGGGGTGCTTGTTTTCTTTTTTTTCATCACAGTTGGTATCAGAGCCTCGCTCGATCCAAGCGGCCTTGGAAAAGAGGACGGACCGGTTGTCACACCAATGCTGGGGGCCGAGTCTTAACGTCCTACTTAGTACACCGCAATGGAGGGTAAAGGTAATGACATTTTTCTCAGCGACGTGGAGCCGCGCGGTGGCGGCCACAAAGAAACTGGAAAAGAGCGACGGAGGAACAAGGGGAAACGACCGCAGACCCCGCCTCCCGGTCCACGAAATTACGACTTTATGACTACGGAAAAGGAAAAGGAAGAACCTATGGTGATGGAATGGATGATGGCTCAAGACCACCGCATGGACCGTCTTGAGTCCACCATTGCCAGTTTAGCGCAACTACTAAAAGGCCCGGCCGAACCAAAGGACAACAAGAACAAGGATACGAGAAAGCAACCTGAGTTACAGGAGGGCGAGACCTCGGGACGGACGTCTCGGTAGGGCCGTCGGCCACACATACGATGACATCGGCCCGTCTCCTCCTCTGACAATGGAAGCGACTCGGATTCCTATGGGAAATTCAAGCCATGTCCACCCGAAAAGTTCCGGGGTAAACGCAACTCTCTTGCAGTCTCCAAATGGCTGCGAGATATGGAGCAATACCTCGACCTACAGAGGGTGGGCAAATGACATTGGGTAAAAATCGCCGCATCCTTCCTAGCTGACGACGCCGATGCATGGTTCTTGGCAGAGTCCGCAAGGGAGGAATTCACTTCATGGAAGGATTTCAAGGCGGCATTTGAGGAGTACTTTATCCCTCAAAATGAATCCTTCAAACTCAGGGACGAGTGGAGGGGCCTCAAGGAGGAAGGCCCATTGTCTGAATATATACACAAGTATAGAAAACTCATGCTGCAGATAACGGAGATGCATGATCTCGATCGGCTGCATGGGTTCCTATACGGGTGTAGTGTTTGGACAAGACGCGAAATAGAAAAGCAGTCGCCCAATACGTAGGAGGATGCAATTGTAATGGCTGAAAGGTACCAGGATGCTGAGAGCAATCGACGTGCTCAAAGCATACGCAAAACGGACAACGTATCACCACGAAGAAATCAGCAGGGTGCGGGAAACGCTAACACGAACGCCCGCCCTGCCACAACTCAGAATACGGGCAATACTCAAGTTCAGAGGAATACAAACAATTATGGGAATAATCAGCAGAGGGCGTTGCCAGCGCCCCAATGGCAGTGGAACGATCCCCGGCCGTTTTGTAGAGTATGCCGTGGGAATCACTGGACTCATCAATGCACGCACAATAACAATCAAATGCGAGTGCAAGCGGCTCAAGTAGAAGAAGAGCCACAGAGACGTAACACGAATGTGGTCTTGACAGAGTTAGATGATAACGAAGAAGAAGTACAAGCAAGTAACAATGCGCCTCATGTAGGTACCGTGGCCGCGATGCGAAGGTGCTTCCCAATGATGTTACACATGATTCAGAACATGTACTTCTGGGAAACTTTTGGGAACAAAAGAAAAGCAGTACTAGTTGATTCAGGTGCGACGCATAACTTCATGTCGCCACAATGTGCAGCAAGCTTGCAGTTGGCCTTGAGTAAACTTCCTGAAATGTCAGTCACTTTCGCTCAAGGTCGAGATGATAATGTAAAGATTGCCCTCAACGTCCGCATGACAGTGGGGAGTGGTCAGCGAAGCTAGATTTTCTAGTAGTGCCATTGGAATCGTTCGATGTAATAGTGGGACTCTCTTTCATGGACCATTATATGGTGAGCATGCTAGGTAAGGGGATTGATAAACTCCTGCTTGACATGCAAGGCAACATAGTGGTCGTAGACTGTCATAGAGTTCCGAAAAGGACCCCAGAGGGAAGTAAAGAGCCTCAAGGCAAGTCAGAAGTGGTAGAGAACCCAGGATCGAAGTCGCAAGAAGTGAAACACAAGGCCGTCGCTCCTCCCACATCCAAAGAGGAGTTAGACAGATAGAGGAAGGAAAAGGCATCTATGCATCTAGAGAGTGTGCCATCCAGTAGTCAAAATAAAGGGAACAAGGCAGTGAATTTACAAGCAGGAAGAATGAAATCGGTAGCCGCAGTAACGAGAGCAGAGAGAAGACAACAAACACAAGGGCCATTGACGGCCAAAGAGGTAGAAAAAGCAATGAAGCAAGGGACTGAGGCCCATTTGTGCCTGAGCAAAATTAACACAATTGACTTAGAAGAAAGGGAAAACGAAAGGATGAAGGTCGGCGATCAAAGAGTTCATGAAGTACTAAAAGAGTTTGAAGATGACCTACCAAGTCAGTTACCAAGCGGGTTGCCGCCACTTAGGCAAGTCCAACATAAAATTGAAGTAATGCCAGGCCAAGCTCCACCGGCCAAAGCACCCTACAGAATGAACGAAACGGATCTGAAAGAGTTAAAAAGGCAATTAGTAGAACTAGAACAACAAGGCTTCATTCGACCCAGTAGTTCACCCTACGGTGCTCCTGTCCTATTCGTCAAGAAGAAAGATGGCAGCATGCGGTTATGTGTGGATTATCGGACCTTGAATAAAATTACAGTAAAAACGAAGTATCCAGTGCCAGTCATGGATGAATTAATGGACCGATTGGGTCAGGCAAAGTTTTTTACACGAATAGATCTAAGATCCGGTTATCATCAGATTTGCATAGCAGAGCAGGATATTGAAAAGATGGCGTTCAGAACACGCTATGGCAGTTATGAATGGTTAGTCATGGCTTTCCGGCTCACAGGCACGCCAGACACGTTCTGTCGAGAGATGAACGACGGATTCAGGGACATGCTAGATGAGTTCCTGATCATTTACATAGACGATCTATTGATATACAGCCGTACTCTTGAAGAACATTTAGATCATGTGAGAGCCGTACTCCAACGTCTAAGAGAAAGGCAACTCTATGCAAAACCTGAGAAATGCGAGTTTGCCATGACATCAGTTGAATTTCTTGTTTTCATAGTCTCAGATAAAGGAGTGATGATAGATCCTCACAAAATCACCGCAGTGCGTCAATGGGCTCTGCCTCGAACAGTGAGGGAAGTAAGAGAATTCATAGGTTTCTGCTAGTTTCCAAGAAAATTCATAAAAGATTTTAGTAAAGTGGCTACTCCGCTCACAGAGTTAACCAAAGGAAAGGGTTGCTTTGTGTGGGCCTAAAGAACAAGACACCTTCGAGCAACTCAAACAGGTGATGTGCGAAGCTCCTGTGTTGAAGTTGCCAGAGTTTGACAAAGAGTTCGAAATCCATACAGATGCTTCAGGACTAGCAATTGGAGGGGTCCTTATGCAGGAGGGACGCCCTGTGGCTTATGAGTCACACAAGTTTTCAGGTACAAAATTAAGATGGAGCACTCACGAGAAGGAGATGCTCGCGGTGAAAGTGGCGTCACTATGTTCAAGATAAACACACGAAGATCTACACAGATAACATCTCACTGAAGTATTTTTGTACGCAGCCCAAGTTGTCTCCTAAGCAAGCAAGATGGCAAGATTTCTTGGTTGAATTTGATATAGACATCATTCACAAGCCGGGGAAGCAAAACGTTATGCCAGATGCCCTGAGTAGAAGACCAACCTTGGCCGCAATTTCCATGGCCGAAAGTAAGACAAAAGATCAAATTCGAAGATTGCAACAAACGGATCCTGAGGTACAAAGGTTAGTCAAAGATGTGCACTCAGGTTTAGATCACAAAGGGAAATACACGATTATGAACAACATGTTATATCGAAAGGGAAAGATCTATATACGAGACAATGCAGAATTAGAGAGGATGCTTTTATGGGAAGCACATGACTGTCAGCTTGCAGGACAAGGCGGTCAACGTAGAAGTTATGAGCACCTAAAGGAGCATGTGTTTTGGCCTAAGATGAAAGAATATGTAATTGAGTATGTACAAACGTGCCCTACTTGCCAGTTAGTAAGACAACAGAAGATAAAACCGGCAGGCTTACTTCAACCGATGCCCGTCCCAAATAGACCTTGGGACATGGTAAGTATGGATTTCATCACGGATTCGCCATCATCAGACGGACATAATACAATTCTAGCAGTGGTAGACTATTTTTCAAAGCAAGCACACTTTATACCATGAAGCCACCCATGCCGACAAAGGTGATAGCACATACGTTCTTTCAAAAGGTATTCAAATATCATGGCCTTCCGTTGGCTATCGTCTCAGATCGTGACACCAGGTTTATGAGCGATTTATGGCGTGAATTATTCTCAATCCTGGGTACTCAACTCAGATTCTCATCAGCCTATCACCCCGAGACAGATGAGCAAACGGAACAAATCAATCAAACAGTAGAGAATTATCTAAGAAGTTATGTACAAGCGGATCAGAAAGATTGGGCCAAACACTTAGATATTTTAGAATTCCACTATAACAGCTCCATCCATTCAAGTACATCTATGTCACTGTTCGAGGTGGCAACCGGCAAGAGTGTAATCACACCCATGGCACTCATGTCAGATGAAGTGCTAGTAGCAGCAGACCGCGAGTGTGGAAATTTTTTACGAGACTGGCAGGCCAAGCTTCGTCAAGCAAAGGAAGCTCTCATCAAGAGCAAAGAAAGGATGGTTAGAATTACCAATCAGAACCGTACAGAGGCTCCCGATTATCAAGAGGGTGACCTAGTTCTCGTGAATGCCAAGAACATCATTTTGCCCAGGAATTTCACTCCCAAGTTCAATCACAGGTACTATGGGCCGTACAGGATTAGTCACCGATTCAATCAAGTTACATACCAGCTTCATCTTCCACCCGAAATTCATATCCACAACTCTTTCCATGTTAGTTTGCTAAAACGCTTCCGCCCTGATACTCGTTTCGGATGTCAAGACACTTTGGTGGAAGATCCAATTGAACAAAGACAAGCAGAGTTGATACTTAAAGACAATAGCACTCAATTTCTGGTCAAGTGGCGTGGAAGACCCCTCAAAGAAGCAACATGGGTAAGTAAAAACAGCATGCCTCCGACAACCCAAGCCCTGATTGAGGCGTTTCAAACGACTCATCCTTCAACATCCTAGGCGCGAATACCTTAGCTTTACGAGGACGCAAAGCTCTTCAAAGCGAGGGAGAATATGTGACAACCCATGGGAAAGAGCCCCCCTCCCCCCCTTCCCCTTTCTGTATTTCTATCCAGCCCCTGTTGGTGCTTGTGTGGTTTGCCGACTGGCGCCAAATTGCAAGTACTTATAGGGGGACATAGTGAGCCTCCGACCCAAGTGACCCAAGCGAACCAAGCGATCCTTGCGCTCAATGTGCGGTAGCCTTCGTGCTAGTCCCCTCTGCACGCACGTCTTGAAAGCGCCGTTGTGCCATCGAGGGGCCGTTGTATGCGTTTGCCTGCGATGCTTAACGCGGGCCGGCTCACTGTAACGCGTTTACCCGCGACGCTCAACGCGGGCCGGCTTAGGCCGTTCTTTTTGTAATCGTTTTCTTTCTAATGCAAGCAAGTTTGTCATTCAACAAGTGACTTTCTGCTTTCAAGCAAGCGAACAAAACACTCAAGCAAGTCACCCTACCGACAGGCCGGTGCAAGTCACCGAGCGAGCCCGGGGTGCTTGTTTTCTTTTTTTCATCACAATAGTTCACTTGTGCAGACTGTTCTGAATGTTCTTCCTAATTCATAAGAATTTTGCTTTTACTCTTTGTTTGATGATGAAAGGCAATCCAAATGCCTTAACATTTGAGGAGTTAGTCTCTATTCTATTGGAGGAAGATTAGTCTAGGCAAAACAGTTCCATTATACGTGTTGTAGATTAAGGTTTCTTGGCTAGTCAGAAGGGCAAAGGTAAATGGAGCTCTTCTATTAGTAAACATGAATCTGCTTATTCTGCACAATCAAAGACAGATGACAGAGACGAGAAGAAAACAGAAAAGCAGAAATCGTTTTGCAAATACTGTAAAGGAAATGATCATGTCATAAAGAGTTGTCAAAAATTGGTTGTTCAAGAGGTAAGGGGCATTACTTTTATGTACCACGCAGACATCAGTTAGCTCCAAAGACATGTATGATTCTTTGCTTCCTCTTTTTATAGGTGGAAAGTCTAGTGCTGTTCCTAATGAGGCAACTTCTCAACCTTCACAAGTTTCATGTGATAATGGAGATCATTCCATTTCTGATGCAAATTTACATGATGCACTTTGTAATGAGAGAGTTGGTATTGAGAAGGCAAAAACTATGCCAAAATGGTTGGTTTAGACTTTGCATGATAACAAATTAGATGCATCTCTATTATATCATACTCATTTTGGATCTCATAGTGCCTCTTTTGCATTAGATTGCTATGCTATGGATGCCTCTAGTCTCTGTTGTGAGAATGAGCCTCTTTCGTTTGATGAATCACAAAATTCGAAAAATTGGATGGCTACTGTGCAATCTAAATATGATGCTATAATGAAGAATGATACCTGGTCTTTATGTGACTTGCCTCCTGACAAGAAGGCCATTGGCTCTAAGTAGGTATTCAAGGTGAAGTGTAAGCCTGATGGAACAATTGACATGTATAAGGGTAGGCTTGTTGCAAAGGATTATGCTCATGAAAGAGGCATTGATTTTAATAAGACCTTTGCTCTAAAATTGCATTCTTGAACGGTGATTCACATGAGTAAGTGTATGTTTTTCAACCCTATGGCTTTGTGTAGAAAGGGCATGAAAATCAAGTATGCAGGTTGAAAAAGGCATTATATGGTTTGAAGGAAGCACCATGTGCATGGTATGAAAAGATACATGCCTATATGATTCCATATGGTTTTGAGAACAATCCAACTCAGAACACCTTATATGTTAAGCATGCAAATGATGTGCTTTTGATCATTGTTGTTTATGTTGATGACATGCTCCTCACCAATCCTCATGAGAAGCATATTGCTAATTTTAAGGCTGATTTGCATGCCTCATTTGAGATGTCTAATTTAGGGCATTTGCATCATTATTCAGGCATCTAGTTTATGCAAATTGATGGCGGAATAGCTTTGTGTCGAGTGAAATATATTGACACATTATTGCACTATTTTGACCTTGAAGACTCTAAACCTATTGCCACTCCTATGAAGTGAGGTTTACCATTGAGTCTTCATGATGCTGGAGATGTATTTGGTGCTATTCTCTATTAGCACGATGTTGGATGCTTGATTTACTTATGCATTGCTTGGCCAAATATTCAATTTTTTTTGTCTCACAAATGAGTTGGTTTATGCATTGCCCAAGTGTCAAGCATTGGCAGGCGATTAAGCGCATCTTTCGCTACTCGACTGGTACCCGACACTTGGATTGTTTTATCCCAAGGGGGGGATCACTACCACCAGATTTACATGCTTCTTCTGACTCTAAGTGGACTGGTTGCTATGATACTCATGTGCCCACTAGTGGATTTTGTTCATGCTTGGTAGCTCATGTATATCTTTGTTGAGCAAGAAGCAACCTACTCTGACGACTTCCAATTGTGAGGCTAAGTATAGGGAAGCTTTCACAGTGACTGTTGAGTGTGTGTGTCTCAGATGCCTTATCGATGATTTGGGTGTTTGCCAATCTTTTGCCACCACCATCTTCACTCATAGTCAAAGCGCATTGGCAGTTGTGAGGAACCCTGCGTTCCATGCTCGCACTAAGCACATTGAGGTGCATTATAATTATGTAAGGGAGAGGTTCTGTGTCGGAGAGATCAATTTGGCATATGTGCCCACACAGGAGAACATTGCAGACCTTTTCACAAAGGCTCTGCCTAGGGAGAAGTTTGAAGCTTTCCGCAAAGCTTTGGGCTTACTTCCTTTTGTGGATTGATTCCACATAGCTTGGCACTTCCTTATACATGAGTGCGAGATCCTTGTTCACTGCATCACTTCTAGGGGGGATATATTGATATATTTAGGTAATGATGTGTGTGAACATGCTAGGACCATCGCAACACTTTTTTCCCTCTTTAGGAGGTTTTTTTCCCCCGGCTTGTATATACTCCTATTGCCATAATGGGTTACTTATCTTTGTACATTCTAGTGGTAATACATTCAGAATTGTGTGTTGTGCCCCAGGCTTCTTCTTCCTCGTGCTGTTCGCTTGCTTTTGTAGACCTCAGACTCCAACATGTTCTTGCATTTTATCCAAGCCTACATGCTTGATATGATTTGATTTATGTTCATTTGTAGTCATATGTATAGACATATGAACACCTCTTGTAAAAGAGTATATTTTATCTCTTATAATTGTGAAAGAAAGAATGGCTTAAGTCATCCATGATGTAAAAAGGAAATTCGTGGCTCTAACTAACTAAAACTATGAATCCATCAGCTGAGAGAATATATCCTAATTCTTAGCATCACTTCTAGGTGAAGTTACTTGAATTCAAATTCAAAACTACCTCCAAAAGTAGCTATAAAAGAAGCAAGAAGGAAGTCACCATGAGAGAGCTTGATTCGTGCCCACTTCATGTTCATTTGTAGATATTGAAGAGCTTACTCCATCACTCTATCATTGGAATCCCATTGTGGAAGTATTCATTGCCAATGTGGTTGTAATTATATGTGAATCTATACATTCGTAATTTACTTCTTCACTGTTTTATTCTTTGCTATACTCACTCAGAACAGTAACTTCAAAAGCTCATATCTCGAGCTATACGTACCTTTTTTCAAAGTTTTAAAGTGCATTGAGTTTCTCTTTAAGTTTAATTTATGCTCACAAAATTTCACGGTCATTGGATTTACTGTGTGTGCGAAATCTGTGTTTTTTTGCTCACTGGTCGAATCTCTGTAGAGCCCCAAAAATAGGGGAAGTGTTCTAGATTTTGCTAAATCTTGTTCTTAGTGCTCAGTTGATCAATTGAAGTTTTTTAACTTGTATTAGCAAGCTATTTAAGTCTATTTGCTATATCCAAAAGGAAGTTTTCTAACTCCTTCCAGGTTGAGAGCACTGTTCATTTTTTCTAGTAGGTGTATGCACAAAAATGGCAAGTTTTGGGAGCTAGTCATGTTGCAACTAGTCTGTCTTGACTCAAAATTTTGAGATACTTGTTCCAAAACACTTGGGTGATTTTGCTTGTGGATTTAGGAAGCTCAAAGGGTCTACTAACCAACTTTGAATTCACAGTTGGCTGTTGTGAAGATGGTTGTAGCAACACCAACTCATCTATGGATTGCATCCACCATCTCTCTTTATTGTGGTATCAGAGCATAGTCAATCAACATGGGAGATGGATTTCCATCAACAATTGAAAAATTGGATAGAAACAAATACCCATCATGTTCTCTAAGAGTGGAGGCTTATCTTCAAGGGAGGAATCTATTTAGACACACATCTGGAGATGAAGCTATGCCAACCATGAGGAAGAAAGGGCAACCATCACATGAAGAAGAGGAAAGACTTTCAAATTGGTGTTCAAAGGATGCACTTGCAAGGTCCTATATTCTAAACTCAATCTCTGATCTTCTTTTACCTCATGTCAAGGGATGCAAGACATCAAGAGAGACTTGGAATGCACTAGCTTCTTTCTTCTCCCCCCACACTCAAGCAAGGAAGAACCAATTGTGGATGGAGTTCATTACAATGAAGAAAAGCCCCAAGCAAAGTGTAACTGGTTATGTCACAAAGATGAAGGAGATTTCAGATCAACTTGGAAGCATTGGAGAGGTAATTGAAGAGGAACAAATCATTAGACAAATCATAAATGGAATGAAAGTAGATGACAAGTGGGAGTCCTTCACAATAGCCATGGCCCCCTACTTTCTTGAATATTTTCATCATACTTTGAGTAGCCATAAATCACACTCTATTTTGTCTATCAAGGAGCCTGTTCATGTTGTATCCATTTCATGTAATCTTTGGATTATTAGAAACCTAATATGGTCCTCTAAAGTTGGCTTGAAGATCAAATCTAAAATCTACATATTTCTAGAGAAGTCAACTGTAGAATGAGAAGTGTTCTTTGTGTGCACGTCTATTGAAGGTAGTCATTAGGGAAAAAAATGAACCCTTGAAGGGCCTTTTAGATTAAGGAGTGATTAAGGATGGACCAATGAGAAGAGGGTGGCAGACACAGTCTATTGGCTTAATCGCATAGACTAGGCATAGGCTTCCCTTGTTTTTGTATGGTCAAATATGTAGAAACTAGGTAGAATTCATGGTTTTCGTTTTGAGTGTGGTTTTGAAAGGCTTATGAATCATTTTGAGCCCTTATATTTCTTGAGAGATCCAAAGGCTGAGATAAAATGGCAAAAGTCAAGGTGACTTTGATCTTCTACCCTTGGATTGCCTTTAGAAAAAACGGATAGGATCAAAGTAATGATGACGAACTACACCTATCTTTGTACGCCATTGGATCGACCTCAATATCAAACGATTGGGTTTGAATTTTTTGATGGAAAGGCATTTCCATTCATAACCTTTGGATGGAGCCATGATCAATGGTTCATATTGAATCCATGGAAGAGCTTGGCACCTTTTAACGATGGCCGTCAGATGATTATGATGATCTAAAGGCTATTGTTCTTCCTTGATTTGCAATCAGGATCATTTGCACTTCTTCGTTGGATCTCCTTTGATCGGAGGGCCGTAAATGTTGCAGAGAGTGTTCAAGCTAGTGGGGACACTCCCACAAAAACTAATGCCCCTCTCTCTCTTACTTTTCACGAGTTTTAACATACACCATTGATCAAATAGACCAAAGGTCAAGGATGCTCACAATTTGAGAGTTCCCATTCAAGTCTTTGTCAAAGAATACTTTATTTTCCAAACCAATAGTGGTTTCATGTGCTTTGATAATCTCATCTTTTAAGCTCCTTAATCCCTAAAAATTAGGAATCCTTACAAGGCCCATGCAAGGTCCACTTTTTCCCCTAACGTTAGTAGCATGTCTTGAAGGCATCGGTTCTCAAAGTCAAAGCAAGTGGTTTGAGTAAGATAACATGTATTAGAAAGGTCTCATATTCTTTTTTGTGTGACTAAAAGATCATGGGTTCATTCAATAGGAACTTAGAGAACCGATAATTGTAGTGAACAGGGGTATCTATGAACATACCTATGAGGCTAGTCATGCTTCAAGCTGCATATGGAAGGTGTACATTCTCCTGTAACTAGTATCAAAAAACTTTGACACAAAGACATTCAAAGAGGATCAAAAGGAGATGTTGAAGGCCTTGGAAGATGAGGAGCTACTGATTCGAGTTCAATACCATGTATACAACTCAAGGAAAGGCTATGAGTGAAGAAGCAAGGCATCTACATCATCTGATTTGGTGCTTTTGAAGTACAAACATAAAGATGTATATATTCATCACTCATTTTGCATCCAGAAGTATTATACGAATAAATAAGAGTACAACATATAAGAATATCTCACCCATATTGAAAACCTAGATAAAAATAACTATCAACCATGGAGGTTTAGAATGTCTAGTTTTCTCATGGGCGAGGGTTTAGGAAGTTATTAGTTGAACATATGCCAAACATAGATTGGGGGATAATCCAACTCCTGATCAACTAAGGATCTTCAGAGAATGGAATCAGAGAGATAAGAGGGTTATTTTCATCCAATCTCAACATATAAGCAATGCAATGATAGGGCATATTCATGATCTAGTCACTTCAATGAAAGTGTGGGAAACCCTAGAAAGATTGTACTCCACTTGAATCAAAGCTAGGAAGATTCAGTTGAAGAATGAACTAAATAATTTAAGGAAGACACCTAGTGGAAACATCAATGATTACATTATGAAGATCAAGGAAGCAAGTGATGCAATGGGATCCATGGGTTATCACATAGATGATGATGTTGACCTAGCTGCATATACATTGAATGGAATTAGAGATGATGAGAAGTAGAAGGCTTTCAACACTTCTTAAGATGTCAAAAATAATCTTCTTGACTTTGAGCAATTAGGGACCTGACTAGTCATTGAGAAGATGAACATTGGAGGCTCAAAGACAAAGGGCAATGAAGCCCAAGCATTTTATGCACGTAAAGGAAGAGGTAGAGGAAAGAAAGGAAAAGGATCAAATGAAGGCTTTGATCAAGATCAAAGGGGAAATATCTCTTCATCAAGAGGAAGAGGCAATTATAGAGGAGGAGGAGGAGGAGGAGGGAGGTACAATCAAGCTTGAGACAACAACTTAGAGGAATGCTATATATGTGGCAAGTATGAAAACTATGCAAGGGATTTCTATCAGAGGAATGCTACATATGTGGCAAGTACAACCACTATGCAAGGGATTGCTATCAAAGGGACAAGAGAAACTCATTATACAAAGGGCAAGGTAACTATGCTTCTATGTCAAATGAGAATGAAGGAATATTAGCCATGATGTAGACGAGTGATCAAACATATGGTAAATTAATAGTGGATATAACAACAATTTTGCTACAACAAGGACACCTTCTTAAATATGAAGGTACCATCGACCAAAGGACATGTCAAAATAGGTGATGATTTTTCATGCCATGGCACATATAGGCGATGTTATGTTGGATGGTTCTCATTCTTAGTGAACCATAGGAATCACGTAGACAACCATTTTAGAGTGACGATAGTGAAGTGGTGTGATTGCGATGCATCACACTCGATTCTCTTCATGTGAGCTTCATGATGATGCCTGTGCAATACAAAAATGGAGCTTCATATGCCACACATAGTACTCCGCACAAGACCTAAAAGAGACCACATAATACACATAGAGCATTAACACTAATTTCCTAGGTCTTATTAATGCAATCAACCTTAGAAACTGTCGCTGATCACGCCACTATATGTTTTATTACAAAACATATATAAAAGTGTCTGACATCCATTTGGCCTTTCACATGGACACTAATAGTAAAAATCTCCCACTAAAGGCCTATATGGCCAAAGTAACTAAGGGAGAGAAATAAAGAATGATAAAGAATACTTGAGTGTAAGTATACAAATTATAGCTCCCACCTAATGGGCATGTCACACAATGTACAAGTAACTCTACAAGATCACGAATCAAGTAACACCCCATCAAGTGACAACAATGTCAAAATCTATCCTATGGTAGAGCTTTAGTCAAATCATATGCAAAATTATCTTGAGTATGAACATTCTCAAGAATAATGCACTCAATGCCGAAGCAATCTCTAATGAAGTGGTACCTCACCTCTATGTGTTTTTCTTTGCATGATAGATCGAATTCTTCACCAAAACATTGGCACTAGGATTAGCAACCTCTGTGCAGAGTACCATGTGTGGTGCTGGGAACTTAGTTTTCTACTCCAAGGATATCATTGTGGCATATGACCCAGACACTGGGAGCTCGGTTTTCTACTCCCTTCCACCCACCCAAGGGTTTCTCCAAGGCGTATGATTAAGGTGGCAACCAAGGCATAGACCTTGGCATACCTTATCATCCAAGTCACTGAAATCACTATTGGCGCGATAGGCTACACGCCACGGAGGACCTCAACAATCAAGGAAGATAGAGGTTCCCGATACTTCTCGGGAGATCACCCATCCTAATACTGTTCCCCTTGGCACTCACTTAACCGTGGCAATCTTTTGCCAGTAAGTTACACTCTTGTGGTGTTTGAAGAAGGGGAAAGACTAAGGTTAGCATTACCTTGAACATGTTTTGGTCCCTTAAAGCTTCGTTCTTTGCTTTCAAAGCCTATTTTTTGAAGCATTTTTGGGGTGATTTTTGGAGCCATTTTGGTGTACTTTCATGCATAGGTCTCTTCACACAGGTTCAAGAACATAAAAGAAGAGTGTTCTTTGTACTTCTCCAAAAATAAGTATTCACCTTTGGGGCTGTGTTTTTAGCCACACTCATAAAACTACAAGTTTCTTGAAAGGTTTTCAGTTGTGGTGGGAGCAGCCACTACAAATTTATGCAGGTTTTTGACCCTAAACAACAGAGTTACCAAAACTTGCAGGTGTTCTTAGCTAGTTTTTGGGCTATGCATTTAGCCTTTTAGTGTCAATTCACTGCATATATTGAGCACATATACACTATGTATGCTTTTATGGATACCGCTTATGTACATCCGTGTGGTCATTGATATAGTGATTATGTTTGCATAAAGCCTTTTACGTTTGACAAAGAGGGTCATGGTGAGGTTTTCTTAATTGCGAGACACCCAAATGTCAAAGTCTCTTCGATGATGCAGGTGGAAGATTTACCCAGCCTCACCATAGGAGATGTATGATATTTGTTCATAGGTGCTCAATAAGCCTAGTTGGCTTCTTTTAGGTAACTGATTATATGTCGTGGAGTCAGTGGTTCACTATGCAGGTAAACATGTTAGTACTTGCACTTTTATGATATTTTGACACTAGTCGAATGCACTTTTTGTAGAGGGTACTTTGGCAAAATTTTTCCATATACACACACATACATACATACAGATTTTGTTTAAGATTCTTGGGTATATGAACATACTCTTCACAAGAAAAAATTCAAAAATGATCATAATTTGGTGTCTTCCCTCTCCATAACTCTTGTGCCACTTTTAGACCTTTTGCAGTACTAAGTGAAAGGTTAATAACATGATTTTCACTCAATACTACTTCTGTCCAAGAGACTTGTGAATGAATGCATGATGCAACATAGAAACTACTCTATATTGGATAGTTCTATTCATCCTTTTATCTACAACATTCTATATTGCAGTTTAAGGAGATGTAAAATCTCTACCAATTCCTCTAGAATGGTAGAAAAGGTTGAGATCATGTGAACTATATTCACCGCCAAGCCTTGAGCTTAGTTCCTTTTTCATTCTCAACTGAAGCAAACAATTTTCCAAAAATAGGGAATACCTCATCCTTCGATTTGATAGGATATACCCACACTTTTCTAGTAGCATCATCTATGAAAGTGACAAAATAAAGAAAACCACCTAATGACCTTGTGGGCATACAACCATGTTGAGATATCAAGCTCAACATGTGATAATCCAGGGTCACACGTATCAGTTTTTTGTTTCTCTGACATGTATAGTGGTCACACCGGTATATGTCAGTGATACTCATTGAGCTTTATTAGATTTATCTACCGAGAGTGATGGCACATTTGTTCCTTTCCAGCTCACTCATTCGCACACATTAGGTTTTTCCGTATGTACAGGTGTTTATATATTGCACGTGTTGTATTCTTGTTTTAGGTCATTCTTGTACATTCCTTTTTACGTAATAGAAGAAAGAGAAGAAGATCATTCTTCCTTGCCTCAATATCTGTGTGTGCTTCTCCTTGAGAGTGAGAGTGTGTGTGATTTCTCTTCCTAATCTTCTTCCTCGTGACATGGTATTAGAGCTAGCGTGGGTGTAGAGAGCTCGTGGAGAAGGCAACCGTGAACATTATGTGGCAAGGTGTGGAGAAAACGCGATTCACAAATGACCTCCATTTGCTACAAAAATCGACGTGAAGGTAGAAGACTCAAAATATTTTCTCGAGTTATCCCTTTAGGGTCACTCATTTTTGTCAGATCAAAGTTTCGGAGCCATCTCGACCTCCGTTTCGAGCCCACAAGGTGGAGCCCACAGAAAATCCAGGTCAGTTTTAGAAACTATAACTTGCACTATGTTTGGCAACACTCGTATATTCCAGATCTAGAATTTCAAGTGATTCCGTGTTTTTGTTGATACACGAAAACTGTGTTTTTTCTGAGATCGAACTGTCACGTCATAGTGCGATAGTGTTCAAGCAGAAGTGTTGCTTGTAGTGTTTTGCAGTGTTGTGATTTGCTGCAAAAATGGCAAACACAGATGGAATGAGTTAGCTTATGAGCGATAAGCTGGACAAGAACAACTTCAATGTTGGAGATTCAGAATGACGAATTTCCTGATGGGAAAATGCTACTGGAAGTACATCGAAGGAGAGAACGAAAATGCTCCGCAATTACCAAAGAGGAATCAGACTACGGACCAGTTAAGAGCATATGAGGAATGGAATTATGGAGCACAAAAGGTAATTTATTAGCTAGCTGTTAGCATACAAGATAGCATGATTGGGCACATACAGGATGCCAAGACACCGAAAGAGGTTTGGAACAGTTTGATCACTTTGTATGAGACTAATACAAAGGCATGGAAATTGCAACTCAAGAATGAGCTGCATACGTTGGAAAAGAAGAGCATGTCGGTAAGTGACTACACTCTAAAAATCAAAAGCATATGTGAGTCACTTGCATTTATTGGCGTGAATGTAGATGATGATGATAAGGTGGAAGTGTGCCTTCATGGTTTAGGAGCTGCATATAAGCAGTTCAAAATGTCTATACAAACCAGAGAAAATATTTTGAATTTCGCTGATTTGGTATCCATGTTGATTATTGAAAAAAAGAATCTTGGTGAGGATTCAAACTCCCAAGGAAAGACCAGTTCTAAGCAAGTATTCTACTCTGGCAGAGGAAGAGGCAGAGGTAGAGATTTCGGAAGTGGAAGAGGAAACAATAACACAGACCAAGGTCAACAACAGAATCATGTAGGAGGAAGAGGAAAGTTTTGAGGTAGGGGGAGCTAAAGAGGTTCCAAAAATTTCCAAAGAAATGATTCAAGTAATGATAGTAAAGGATGCTAGAATTGTGGTAAACCTGGATACTTTGAACGTGATTGGAGGTTGAAGAATCAAAATAATAGAAGGCAACAAAACAACTATGCATCCACAAGTGCAGATGATTCTGAGAAGCTGTTCATGGTTCAACATCACATGATGAATATGGTCTGCGAGTAATCCAAAATCGAATGATAATGTCTAGTATGTTGATTTAGGTGCTCCAAATCACATGGCCAGTCATGCAGAATGGTTTAGTAGTTTGCAAAAAATGCCAGTTCCTGGATATGTTGAAACAGGTGATGATACATCGCATCCTATCGAGCATACAGGAAACATAACATTGTCAATGGAGGACGGGAAGGTAAAACATCTTGCTCATGTGCTGCATGTTCCAAACATAACAAAGAATCTGGTTTCTGTTGGAAAAATGATTGACCAGGGATTACAATTCAGGTTCAATGCTGATGGGTTACATGTAGAAGAATACAAACATGGTGGACGATTGATCGCCAAAGGAAACAAAATGGGTAGGATATTCACCTTAAATGTGAAAGTTCCTGAAATGAATGCAGCCATGTTTGCAAAAGGTGCAACAGATATTGCTGATATAGAGATCTAGCACAAACAAATTGGACATGCAAATCTGCAAAGGCTGAAATTGATGCAGTCAAAGGAGATCATTCATGGACTACCAAATTTCAAGGTTTCAGAGATGCAAAAGGTATGTGCAGCATGTCAATTTGGTAAGCAATCAAGATCATCGTTTCCACATGGCAAGCATGTTAGTGAGAATGTGCTAGAAATAGTACATAAAAATGTTTGGGGTCCTCCAAAGACCACATCTATGGGTGGTTGTAGGTTTTATGTTACTTTCATTGATGACCATACACAAAAAGTGTGGGTATATTTCATGAAAGAGAAGAGTGAGGTATTCACTCAGTTCCAAAATTTTAAAGCTATGGTAGAAAAATAAACAGGGAAGTATATTCAGACATTAAGATCTGATGGAGGAGGTGAATACATATCAAATGAGTTCAACAATTTTCTTAAAAGTCATGGAATTCGACATTAGTTTTCATGCAGGTACACACCACAATAGAACGGTGTTTCTAAACACAAAAATAGACATATTGCAGAAATAGCAAGAGCCTTGATGGCTGAAAACAATATGCCTCATTGTTATTGGGCAAAAACTATGCATACGGCTATATACATCATGAACAAAACTCCAATTGCTGCTATACATCAAGTTACACCTGAAGAGAAGTTCACATGTAAAAAGCCAAACTTATCATATATGAAAGTTTTTGGCTGTATTGCATATGTACATGTTCCAGATGAGTTGAGGATGAAGCTTGATCCAAAAAGAAGGCCCGATAGGGTAAGGCATCTAGTTGAGAGGGCTACTTATGATTCATTCATGGCTAGACACTTTGCATATATGAGCAACATTAATGAAGAACCCACATGCTTTGAAGAAGAAAATACATGCAGGGAATGGCAAGAAGCCATTCAGCAGGAGTCAAAGCCTTGGAGGAAAATCACACTTGGGCATTAGTGCCAAGAAAGAAATAGATGAAGATCATTGGAAATAACTGGGTATATAAGGTAAATAAGCATTCATATGGTAGCATTGCTAGGAATAAAGAAAGGCTTGTAGCTAAAGGCTTAAGCATATGGAGTTGAATATGAAGAGACCTTTAGCCATATGGTTAAGATGAATACCATCAAAATAATCATTTCAATTGTAGCTAGCAAGCATTGGAAGATGTAACAACTAGATGTGAAGAATGCCTTCCTTAATGGACATCTAGAGGAGGTAGTATACATGGACCAACCATTAGGTTTTGAAGAGAAAATCATAGGTGGTAGCTTTTTTAGGTTAAAGAAGGAACTCTATGGTCTCAAAAAAGCCTCAAGGGCATGGAATCAAATGGTCTTAGACTACTTGATCAGTTGCTGGTACAAACAAAGCAACACTGATCCATCATTATTCTACAAAAGAGAACCTGAAGCATCTATGTACTTATGTGTGTATGTAAATGACTTGATTAATATAGGCGATCATGAAGAAGTTCTCAACAAAATCAATGAGTGACTTGGGAAGGATTTCAAGATCCTAGAACTTAGCGATATAAGATATTTTCTAGGTATTGAATTCATATATAAGGATAATGGCATCTGACTCATGCAAAGAAAATGCATCTTGCAGGTATTGGAAATGTATGGACTTACAGGTTGCAAACCATTCAGTATTCCAATGGACTTCAATATAGAATTGAATTTAATAGAAGGTGATGAAGCTAAGCATGCATCTTATACATGTCTATAGTTGGATTTTTGAGTTATGCCACTATCACAAGGCTCAACTTAGGATGTAGAGTTGGTGTGCTATCTCATATCATGCACACACCTAGGGTTTGTCGTATACTTGTAGATAAGAGAGTACTTAGATATCTCAAGGCTACTTTAAATTAAGGTTTCTTCTATCCTTGTGAAGATGATTTGTAGGTGAAAGCATATACATATGTTGATTTGGATCCAAAGAAGATAGGAGGAGGACGTGGATATGTAGTGATTCTAGGAAAGAAGGTCATTTCATGGATGGAAAAGAAGCAACATTTAGTCACCCAAAACATCTTGTTTGTAGAAACTTGATAGCAACCACACCTCATTGAAATGAAATTCACTCTTAGACTACTCAAAAAATGAACCCAAGGACTAAGAAATGTCAGAGTCCTTTATTATCAACTTAATAAGAAAATAATCGATACAAAATAGTTCTTGAGCTAGGAGATCTGCTAATGACAACATAAAGTTAGACATGCTAATCATTGTCTAACTCACTAGCTAGATATTGTGCATCAAACTATGGATGGAAGTAGGAAGGGGGCTAGCTTGAGTATGCAAACATGCTAGTTTGTGATTCTAAACTTCATGTTAGCTTCTTTGAAACAAAATCTTTTTCTCTTTTATTTTACTGTTTGGCCATTACAATACAAGGGGACCTCTGTGTCGAGTATTGAGGAAATACTTACAAGGATTCTATCGCCATCTTCTTCTATAGTTATTTTTTCCTTGGCAAATATCCATTTCTTGCATAGTATTTTGAAATAAACAATCTATAATTCTGATATACTGCCAAATTTTTAGTTTCGACAATAACATTGAGTCTCTCGAATAGAATATTATTGAGATCCTTACGTTCAGGTTGGGTGAGTGAGATGATGTTGTTGGGTACGAGTGTTTCATTTCCTCAACGATTTACATGGCACTCTTAAGTGCCACCACATTATGTCGTATATTCTAGTAAGTGAGCTCGGTGCATAACTTATGAATGTGTAATCTTAAAAGTTATTGGTAATTTCTTGTAAAAGAGTCTACTGGAAAGCAAACATATGGAGGATTTTAGTCGGGCACATATAACGGATGGTCACCTCAAAAAATGGAATCTGTTTGCTAATTCTTACTTGTTAGATGGAGATGGTGAGAATTCGGTATTTGCACACTATTTTAGTTCAATGATTTTTTGATTATGATTTCAGAAAAGGTGCTCAACAGTTGCAATCGCTATTTGATAGAGAACCCCTATATCTGCAAGCCTCTGAGGAAGTACAATCTACAGAGTTCCGCTCCGAATATTGATCTTTCTATTAAATTCTTATGTACCCCTGGATTATGACATTTTCCCTCTCGTAGTGTAATGCGGTTTTTGTATACATTCTTATTTACAACCTAAATACAAGAGTTTCTATGGAATGGCAGGATTATGTGATATTCCCATATCTGATTCATATATACTGATTATGCATTGGCAAAGCAGTTATATCGTTCTATCATTCGACTTTCAAACGACTTTTGGAGTGATCAAATTTGAGCAATTATATTCGTTATATTTGATTTGCGCTAAAGTCTTATATTGATTATGAAAGGGCTTGAAGCTTCCTGCGTAATTTACAAAACTCTGTTTGAGCATTTTGAGTTTCGTGTGTAGATTCGAAGAAGAGATCGATTTGTCAGATTTTGTATGTTCTGCATTAATGCTTCATACTGGTAGGTCATTTTCCTTCAGTTCTTTGACTTGTTTCTTTGCTTTCGTATCACTGTTCTGCAATGCGATTGCCATGTCGTTCGGAAACATGGTTCTCCAAACTAACAGGTGAAGTATGGTGATGATGGCGACGAATAAAACAGTCATAGAAGAGACCAGTGTCAGTAGAGCTGCAAGGACTTGTGTAAGTGTATGCTTGACTTCGAGGGAGTATTCGAATGTTGTGATTGCTGATACGGTAAGTGGGAAGGTGTACGCCCACCATGCGACATTAAACCTGATGAAGGGTAGGGGAAAAGATGGAAAATGAAACGATCAGGAATCACTCAAAAGCTTGAATTGCTCTTCAAATGGAGGTTCTTTATCTAATTCTTACCGGACGCCATAGAATATCTTGGGCCGAGCTACCTGCAACAATAAAAAGAAAGATATTATTACCATTGGATCTTCTGCAATTGTGCGCGCGCGCGCGCACACACGCACACGCACTTCCTGAGCTTTGAGAAATTTGTTCCAGGCATTCGTGTGGACACACACACGCATGCACTCGCGCACACACACACATGTCACATGCCCAATGTGGCAAGCAACTATGTACAACTATTGTTCTATTTGTGCACACCGGGTGTTCTATCTACCTTATCGATTTATATAAGGTGACTCTACTCTCTCCATGCGCGCACACACATGTGACATGCCCAATGTGGCAAGCAACTATGTACAACTTTTGTTCTATTTGTGCGCGTCGGCTGTTCTATCTACCTTATCGATTTATGTAAGGTTACTCTACTCTCTCAACTTCATCCTTCTCTGACTTCCGACATCTCCGCCGTAGCCATAGCTGTCTGAGCTTTTACTTCCACATCACACACAGACACACTTTCTGCGCTTAAAGAAATTTATTTAAGGCATTCGGGTGGAAAATGATATATAAAATATTGCCTGAGGGATGCATTCCAATGTCCATAATATATGCATCGAAAGGCCTTAAAGTATGCTTCAGGTATAATTATCACGATAGCTCAAATAATATAAATTGATACATAAATATATACTTCAGAACGTAAAAGATAAGTTACGGAAATCTATGGATAAAATGCAGATTAATGATTTGCGCTGAATTAAAACTCTATGTAGGTTGATTTTGAACTTACCAGGGATAAGAATAGGAAAAGCGCAAAGTAGTAAATGATCTTCGCTATAAGTTCGAATTCTCCCATAATCTTTGCCCACGACAGACTTGCACTGCTTGGTAACGCAACAAATAAGAAATATACTGGATGAAGTTCTTTTGGAAGAATGGTTGCACTTGGTAATCGCTGGTATAAAGTCACTAACAGGACAATGTAGTGCATAATCCCTAGTGACCAGAAAAAGAGGGCCAATTCACTGTAACCAATTGTGGCAATCAAGAGAGCTCCCATGAAGTTTCCTAAAATACTAAGTTGTGTGGAAGGGTTGGCAATTTTACAAAGTCGCCTCTCTCCACCAGAAATCCATTCTCCGTAAATCTTTAGATCTAGAATAAATATTGGCAGTACAAATGCTAAGCTTACGCCTGGATATACAGCAGTTGAAATAGTTGGAGGAACTCCAACAGCTAAGAGTATGCATGCAATCCATGGCGCAAAGAAGAAATTGAGTCGGATGGGATGACCGAATTCTCTGCGTACAGCTTCGAAGTAGAAGATGCATTTCAATGCGTATGTAAACCCTATAACGGCAAGAGCAAAAACTGCAATGCTCCATAGTACTGTACTTATGACAAAAGGGACATGAAAGAACCATAGATGACCGTCACTCGCTAATATCTTCCACAAGATTGCTTGACTTGCAAGCCCAAGATTGATCCCGAAGCAACTGATTGGGAACCGAAGCAGAAATGGCCATTGTTTATTGACAGGCAAAATGCTGCTGTTTGGGTTCTGCATAAAGGATTAAAAATTGAAAACATACAGAACATGAGTAGAGTATCACGAATGTCGATTTTTACCCAGCGAAATAGTTATTACAAGGAGTTCATATTCTTCATTTCTTCAATGCCTTGATCATTCAATTTCATGCTGCGAACAAGTCATATTGAAGGTTGGTTTATGCAAAAGATGGAACATCCACCATGTGTGTTATGACAAACACTTTTGGAAGTGAAAGCTACATGAAATGCTCATATAATATATAGATGTATGTATGTAGACGTATATCCTTTCCTTCTTAAAGGTTCCAAATGTCGCACCCAATGACCACGGTAGACATGCTGTAATGCTTTGCTTTGCGAGTTTATCAACAGTCTATACGCATAAACGTTGTTGTTTACAGCTACGCTGGAAGCAAGTCTTCTTGAAATTTGATTCATTTACAAGATATAACATCCAGCACAGATGTAATGACAAATACTTAAAAAAATAATTCATGAAAGGACATGATGGATTTCCTTATCGGATATGGAAGATGTTGCAGCCATTCAGCAAATCAAACGTGTTTCACAGCAATATATACTTTTCAGACAAACATAAATAGAGTCTCGTATGCAAGTATTTGTAACAGCAAGAATACATAGTTTATACACGTTATAAATGATAAAAATTCATAAATGCTTCGTAAAACTATGCAGCTTGAATGCAACATAAGTATCAATAAGGTACAGCTACATAACATACACATACAGATATCATTTCAGGAATTCAAATCCACTTACCTTGAGTATCTCAAGCTCGGGTCCTTTGAGAGAATGGAAATACCGTTTTGAATGTACAGGGTCTCCTTTTGGACCATCAGCCAATGTCCTAAAGAGCGTATAACTTTGATCATCAGGGGAAATAGTAGTTATCTCTTCTTGAACCTTAGCCGGGGCTAGAGTTTCATAAGCGGGATGAACAAGATCTGATTTTTCACCCTTATGCTTCTTTTGTGCTTCCAACGAGTGCATTTCCTTACTGCTGTTCAAAGCGGAGCAAACCCAATCTCCTTGGTCATTTTTGGTGACGGTAGCTTTGGGCAAGATGTTTGAGCTTGAGATTTGTGGTGAACGCGCTGATGAAGGCATAGTTACAGGAATCCGAAATCTCTGTAGTATGTGTTGCGGCTAGATCATTCAGCAATATGTGTAGCGCTTTAAACCTGATTAAGGATGGTTGATCCGAACTGTACAATGCTACACCGTTATGGAAGTAAAAGGTATGCTTTGTAATTCACTTACATGAAACCATTCTTATTTGCGTGGAACAGAGAGGAAGTATCGTTTTCTCTGATTCCTACTGTCTGTTTGATTGCAAGCTCTTTCTCACATCATGTTATATCTCATCAGGATCGATTACACCATCTCCCTGAAATACAGAAGAGATATTAACCCCCGTTATGCTTCTGAAACCTTATATTACACTCACTACTGCTATACAATGTCAGTGAGCTCAACTAAAATTTTTATTTCCCTAGATGACAACACTTTGCTGACAAGATCTATCAGCTTCAGACCGCTCTCCTCGAGGATGGCGATCATCATGTTTGAGTTATGCATGTTAAAACAAAATTTTTTTGGCTTCTATGAAGATGCTCGGAGATATCTAGGACACAACATTTCCTCCCATGTTCGTAGAGCCGAAGCAGATGATATGCAAAATAATTGGACATGTGGCATGCGTGGTGTTTTCCTCTTTCTAGTTCTCTTCCAATAACGCAGGAAAAATACACAAAAGAAGGTGCAATGGAGCGCGGAGGATCTTGTGCGCGCACACACGTCTTATTGCATTCTATGCTTTTCCCTCCTCTCTAACGGTCTTTCAATCTATATGCTTTCTCTGTTCTACCTGTGCGATCTGCATCACTTAGTGGCCCGCGCAGCTAAGCTAATTTGCGTTTCGCGGATCAGCTTTTTCCCCTATACTCCCCGCGAATTTCTAACTTAACCGTACGTTTTCATCACTTTCTTGCACTCAATTCAGTCAAGAGGAAAGGATCTTCGCTTCATTGATCGTGTCATTGCTTGTGAGAGTGGCGAAGTTTGTTTGCGTAGAGAGAGAGAGAGAGAGAGAGAGAGAGAGAGAGAGAGAGAGAGAGAGAGAGAGAGAGAGAGAGAGAGAGAGAGAGAGAGAGAGAGAGAGAGCTTGCTTTGTGGGTTTATGGAGGAGCTTAACGCTTTGCGAGAACAGGGAGCCTTTTGAGATTGGATGACTTGTAGAAGCTTTATATAGATATGGAGTCTGGAGTCTGGGGTCCTTTAATGAAAGTCTGGAGTCTGGGGTCCTTTATATGGAGTCTGGAGTCTGGGGTCCTTTAATGAAAGTCTTTTCACACTAATGCTATCTCTTAAATTCCCTCACCGAAACAGCTGGACATGAGGATCTTTACTCTGCATATCTATGTGTCAACTTTAATTTCTACTTTCTGGTAGAGAACTGATTAAATGTGGACTCTTGACAATCTCAGTTTCTTTGGTCTCTTGAGGCGGTTGCTGTAGTGGTTAAGTCTTTGTTCTCTTCAGACGGAGGTCCAAAGTTCAACCCCTGGGCTGGACATGTAATAGCTTTGGCTAGTCTAAACCAGACCCGCGGGTACAATGTATATTCACTTATACAGTTGTTTTTTCAAAGTCAAAGCTCGAGAAAGTAGGTGCTAGTCGAACCTCCATTAATTAAAAAGAAAATGTACAGTTTCTCTTAAGGCTTGGCCTGCTTGAGCTTCTCTTAAGGCTTGAGCCTTGGCCTGCTTGAGCTTTTAAGGCTTGGCCTGCTTGAGCTTCCTTTGCTGCATGTCAATGGTGATGATCTTATTTCTGAATGCCACAAAATGAGGGAGCAGTCAAGTAACGAAAATCATGCTTAAAGGCATTGATTAAGCCAAGATTCATGTCCATGTGGTATGGCCGAGCAGCCATTGTTTTTTATGTATTCCGAAGCAATCAATAAGTAACGCCTTGAAGAATTGCGTTAATTTGCAGATCATAGCATGTTAGCAAGCGGATCATAGCATGTTAGCAAGCGCAAATTTCTTCTAAATCTAATAGAATTTAAAAGAAAAGTATGCCAAAAATTAGGCAGATGGCATATATACCCGACACATAATCCAGGCCTTATAATGCGGATCATGACAATCAAAGCTTTTTGTGGATCCTACTTGTTTCGACGGAAATCTTTATGTGTGCGATTATCCGCCCATAAAGAGTAAAGAGGTCCAAATTTCTTTCATAGAACGGATGGTTTTGTGCAATAAGAAAGTACTGTAAGCATAGGGATTTTTTTCCAAAGATTTTAGGATGAGGGTTGGATTTTTTTTTTTTGAGAGTACAATGAATTGAAAACACACTCACACACCCAAACTCATAAAGTACAGCCACCCATCTCCCAAACTCATAAAGTAGAGGCACCCATCTTCGAGGGACTTGGAGATATGTCCAGCCTAGACTTGAACTCAAGACTTCCTCCCAGAGACTCGAGGCGTCAAACCACTAGGCTACGCAGGCTTGGATGTTTTGCTTTGCATGACAGTTTTGGAGATCAACATGCATTCATTACGATAGTTTGCTTACATGTTGTTATGCACACAGATTGAAATGGCTATAGAGTTACGTATACTCCTCAAGCTCCTCATTTTTCATCCTTCTGGCTATAATATTCAGCTCTGAAGGGATGGCTATCAAGAGTTTAAGAAACCATTTTTAGAAATGCAGCTTTTGTGTATCTGAAAACTGTAGCAAGCATCAAAGTTTGCTGCGAGTCATATCAGTTGCAGAGATAAGATAGCAAGAATCAAAGTTTGCTGCAAGTCATATCAGTTGCAGAGATAAGATGGGGAACAATGTTGATCAGTTGGTCTCTAGAATATGGGACAAAGGGATCTGAGGAGGGTACTTTGGTTGGGCATTTAGGAGGTGGGCATGACAGTTTAACGAGCTCGGAGATAGGAGATATGTGCCCAAGAAACAATAAAATCCGGCTTTACATGCATAAACAAGGTGTTGTTAGCATTCTCTTCTAGACTTTAAGCTTACTGTCATAGTGAAAAAATATGTGATGATGCTAGAAAAGCTTTTTGATTCTATAAGATGGAAAACCTTTTGCTGAAGATCCTAAAGGTTGTGGAAGTTATGCTATACGCATCACTGAATCCTGATGGTTTACACATTACTTTCAAGTGTACTAGAGTCACTCTCATGCATATCAGTCAATCCTATTGAAGACAGAAATCGCAGCTTAAGCTACAGATTTAGCTATGGGCCCAAATGAGAGTGATGGGAAGAAAATTGTGAAACAACACGGCCTCCAATCATCTCCTGTTCATCTTTCCTCATCTTCTAATATATTAGATGTCTTTGTTCTGCATATCAGTCAATGTTTCGTGTTCAAATTCAATCCGATATTTAGTGTTTATAGGATTGAAGATAGAAATCACAGCTCAAATTATTTACTTCACTACAACGTATGAGGGGCATACCGATGCTGTTCCATACGGACGGTCACATCTTGGCGTTGGTATGAGTGTTGGATAGTAAAACTACAGATTTAGGTACGGGCCCGAATGAGAGTGATAGGAAGAAAATTATGAAAGAAGACGGCCTCCAATCATCTCCTGTTCATCTTTCCTCATCTTTTAGTATATTAGATATCTTTGTTCCGCAATCGTGCAAGACCCCTGAACATCAGGAAAAGTAGTTATGATACTACTAACCAGTTCTCTTTGAACAGTGCATAATAGTGCTTTTTGGTGGAATCCAAGTAGGCATATGCGAGTAGAAGATGTATCTATCCACAACTCAAAGCTGGACGCACAGAACATCGTATTAGGAAACGAAGGATGTCGTGCAGGCGCACACTTTCTATGGCGCTGGATCAATGTGACATCATATAAAGTAGAGTTAGAAGCACGGATACGTGGAACGTTGACGGCCGATCCTAACATGCATGCACTGACTGCCGTCTTAAGAAAAGGAATCGCGCATCAATCTGAAGGCAACGTCTTCGACAGCAATGGATCACTCAGGTTCATGTCTGATCTAAAAGAAGCGCAAGTTGGAACATACATACATTTTCTGCCAAGCCTTGTATACATGAAAGTTGCCAATGAGAAGATTGGTACCCAAAGAAGCTCCATGGATTCTCGTATGTGGGTTCCCTTTAACTTTCTGTAGATGGGTTCGCACCATACGCATCTATCAAGCTGCGAACCATTTTTCTGTGAAAAGAAGGATCCGCCATTAATCCAACAAATAGTTCCGGCTCAGGTTTACACTTGTGTGAGATTCATCATCTATGTAATGCAAGGCATCGACACAATGACTCATGTCTTTTTTCATGCACATCGTTTCTTTAAGCGCATGTCTGCTTGTGCTCATCACTGGAAGGAGAACAAGAATTTCTCGTCTCAAAAAATGTTCTTTAACAGTAGAGTTTGTCCCTTGATATGAGTATATGAGCTTGCCAAGGAAGGGAGGGAGAAGTCCCCCTTGCGTAGCATAAGAGATTTTCCCTTTGGATGTTAGGGTATATGAGATAACATTATCTTGGGGTGATGTTGGAAATGAAGAGTGTTCTTCTAGCCCAATCTCGAGCTTCTTCATGTCCTAAAATGGAGTTCAGGTCTTCTAACTTTGGAAAAATGTTTTACCAAGCAGCATATGTACAAAGCTTTGCACTTGAGCTTAACAAGGGCTATCAAGCTTGCCGCCTGTGCTTGCTAATGAAAATGCTCTTTAAACATAAGTGAGTATTTCGATAAAAAAGATAGTATTTATTGGGGATGAAGATCTTGAATGTTTTCATATGTATATGTTGATCCTTTCATCTTGTAGCTCTCTTCTGATATTTTTATATACAGTTTTACTTGTTTTTTCCTCTAAAATGATAGTAGTATACACATTCTTTCTTTAAATTAAGTTACTTGACTAGTGATTGTCACGAGGAAGGAGATAAGGAAGAGAGCTCACACACACACTCTCACTCTCAAGGAGAAGCACACACACAGATTGAGGCAAGGAAGAATGATCTTCTTCTTATTCTTCTTCTATTACATAAAAGGAATGTACAAGAATGACCTAAAACAAGAATACAAAAAGTGCAATATATAAAGATCAGTACATAAGGAAAAACCTAATGCTGCGAATGAGTGAGCTGGCAAGAAACAAATGTGCCATCACTCTCGGTAGATAAATCTAATAAAGCTCAATGAAGTATCCCTGACATATACCGGCGTGACCACTATACATGTCAGAGAAACGAAAAACTGGTACGTGTCATCTTGGATCATCACATGTTGGCTTGATATCTCAACACTCCCCCTCAAGCTCAATGCCATATCCTGTAATCTAAGCATCTCCTGAAACTTCTTCAACTTCTCAGCTCCAAGTGCTTTGGTGAAAATATCAGCAACCTGCTCATCTATTCTCACATAAGCAAGATCAATGTCACCTGCTAATACCTTCTCTCTGATGAAGTGATAATGTACCTTGATATGCTTTGTTCTAGCATGGAAAACAGGGTTCCGTGCTAACTGTATGCTGCTAAGATTACAATAGATAGTGATAGGCTTTTGCACTTCCACACCTAAATCTGCAAGTAACATCTCCAACAATGATGCCTCACATGCTGCCCATTGCAACACCTCTATTGTTATAACTTATGGAATATGTTGAACACTGCATTGTTGGAGTATAACATGAATATGCTGAACAATGCATTGTTGGATTGTAACATGGAATATGTTGAACAATGCATTGTTGGAGTGTTAAATTATTGTTGAACAATGCATTGTTAGAGTGTTAAATTAATGCATTGTTGAACACATTAATGTATTAATGTGTTTTTGATGTTTTTGATATAGCAGCTGAAGGTTCGTGAGGAGCGTGCAAGGCGTGAAAGGGCGGACATCAATAATCCAAATAATTATTATTTATCTTGTAAATAAACCTGCATAGAAGGTTCTATTGTTAGAAATAGTTAGAAAAGTAATGGTTAGAATAAGGGTCGTTGTAGACCGCAGTTTCTGTTATTGAAAGCAATGGTTTTTTGTAAAAGTTACCAACTTTTAGTTTCATGCTTGCTTTTCGAAGCCGATCTCATGTAACCACTCTTTTTGATGTAACACAGTGGCTGGGGGGAGATTGCACCCAATAGTATGTTCAGTCTCGTCTCTTGTTGTCTCTATTCTTCTGTGTGTCTTCTACGTTTGTAATCTCTGTATGCTCGTGAGCAAGATCCTGACAACAGTGGTATCAGAGCTCTGCACGCGTCAATACAGAGGGTTCTGTACTCTGTTCGCGATTCCGATTCTGATTCCGATTCCGATTTCGTTTCCGTCTCCATTTCTTTTTCAGTTCCAGTTCCAGTTCCAGTTCCAGAACCAGAACCTACATTTTCACCTACGTTTGCTCCTACGTTTACACCTACGTTTACTTCTTCAAGGCGTCGACTAAGGCAAAGAACTTAGGCAATACATTGGCAACATTGGCATCCAAGGCTCCCTTGGCGAGTGTTGGTAGCCGTTGGCTACGCGCGAGGCAATTTTAATTTTTGAGTGGCAATAGAGTGGTTTAGATTCCCTAAGGTAGGAGGATTTGAACCCACAACCTCCTACTTTCAAGGGAAGTACTTTAACCACTCCTCCATCTTTTGGTGTTGATACTCAAGTTCTCTCTCCTTAAATTTAACATAACTTGCAGTTTTTTCTCACTTTTCAAGGCGGCACGACGCGATGCGACGCGGCACGTCTCAGGGTACATCCTGTCAGGGTACACTTCTTAGGGTACACCAGGGTACATCTAGACAGGGTACATCTTGACAGGGTACATCAGGGTACACCTAGACATGGTACTTTTGTGCTAGGGTACATTCCCTGAGGGTACATCCCGAGAGGAAAGCACTAGCTTAAGGGTCCAAGAGCACCATGGAGGATTACAGTAATTCACCTCTACCTGAGGCAACACTCGAACAACAACTAGAGCATTTGTGAAGAAATTCCTCTTGTTTGGACAAAGGAATCATTGGAGAAGGACTTAAGTATCTTGGGTAACGATATCTCTCTTCACTCTCTCCTTTGCATGCAGGGTACAATAAATAACAAACTAGTTAAAATTCTACATGACGATGGTAGTTCACATGACTTCATTTCATATTTATTAGTGCAAGAACTTAAATTACAAACGTTTCCTTCCTTGTATAAAGTGAAAGCTGCATTTCAAGGTAGTCGTTATAATGTAACACGAGAAGTGCAAGATGTTACGATTAGCATAGGCCCATATGTTGATTCACGAACATTTTTAATTGCACCTTTGCAATCTTACGATGTTATACTAGGTATGCCTTTTCGTCACCATTATAACCCACATATTGAATACCATACACATACCTTTAACTTTGAATTCAAAGGTCAAATCATTACTTTGTCTCCACGACATGATTTTCAGCCGTTTCCATTGATTAGTCACACTCAAGTAAAGCGTGCATTTAGGAAAGGGTTCAACTCATGCATTGTTTTTTTCAATGTCATCAATGATTATACTCATACACTTCCTGATGCATATAAACCTTTCATGAGTACTTATAAGGATTGTTTTAAGTCTGAGTATCCCTCTGAACTACCACCATCTCGAGGATCCTTTGACCATAGCATACACTTAGTCCCTGGTAGTTCTCCTCCTCATAAAGCATCTTATAGACATGGCCCACTACACCAAAAGGAAATAGAAAACCAAATAAAAGACCTACTACAGAAAGGACTTATAAGGCCTAGTTCTTCCCCATTTGGAGCACCAGTTCTTTTAGTAGAGAAGAAGAATAAAACTTATCGAATGTGCATTGATTATAGAGCCCTTAACAAGATCACAATAAAGAATAGATACCCTATTCCTCGAATAGATGATCTCTTAGATAAGTTAGGAGGAGCTCGTGTTTTTAGTAAAATTGATATAAAATCGGGTTACCATCAGATTCGTATGACACAAAGTGATATTTTTAAGACTGCATTTAGAACTCAAACCGGCCATTATGAATTTATGGTAATGCCCTTTGGACTTACTAATGACCCTGCTACATTTGCACGAATGATGAACAATATTTTTCTTGATTATCAAGCTTTTGTTCTTGTATTCTTTGATGATATACTTGTTTACAATAAGAATGATAGTGAACATGAAAAGCATTTTGAAACAGTTTTTCATTTGTTACGAGAGAACCCCTTCCCCAACAACAGTCCTTTGAAAAACTTAAACAAGCACTTTCACATGCACCTGTTTTACACTTACTTGATTTTTCACAACCCTTTCATGTCGTTACTGATGCTAGTGGTTCAGGAATAGGTGTTGTTTTAATGCAAAATGACCATCCCATTGCATTTGAGAGTAGCAAGCTTAAGCCCTCAGAACATAATTATAGTATGTATGATAAGGAATTGTTAGCATTTGTGCATGCTCTGCGAACTTGGAAACACTATCTTATGGGCTCTGAGGTCTTAATCAAAACTGATCAACATGCTATTAAGCATTTATTAAGTCAACCTTTAATCTCTGATAGGCATCTTAAATGGGCATCATTCATTCAAAATTTCCAACCCATGATACAATATCAGCCTGGTAAAGCTAATGTTGTAGCTGATGCTCTTAGCCGTTTTCCTTTGCATTCTGTTGTTTCGCATAATATTTTTGCCATCCAAATACATTCTTTTCAAGAAATGGTTTCCACTTATGCATCTGATTTGTATTTTTCACGTGCATGGCATGACTTCAACAATGGTGCATATTTATTTGATGAACATTATACATTTCATAATGGTTTTCTTTATTTTCAACATAGATTGTGCATAACCCAAGCTTTTAAAGATTTTGTCATTAAAGAAATGCATGAACCATCTTACATGGGTCATAGAGGCATACAAAGCACCATTTCTGCTTGCAAAGATTTCTTCTTTTGGCCACACATGGAAAACAATATTGCACATTATGTTTCCCAATGCATTGTATGTTAGCATGTCAAACGTCATCATGGTAAACCATTTGGATTATTAATGCCACTTCCCATTCCAAATGAACCATGGGAACAAATCTCTATGGATTTTATCACAGGTCTTCCCATCACTTCATCACATAATGATATGATTTGGACAATAGTTGATAGGTTTAGTAAATATGCATATTTCATTACATGTAGAAAAACTTTGACTGCACCTCAAGCTGCAAAATTATTCATTAAATGCATTTTCCCACATCATGGATTTCTTAAAGTAATGTTATCTGATCGTGATGTTAGATTTTGTAATCATTTTTGATTTGCCTTATTTCAACATTTTGGTTCTAAAATAGATTTTAGCTCTGCATTTCATCCTGAAAGTAATGGACAGAGTGAGGTTACAAATAGTACTATTCTTGATTTATTGTGTTGTTATTCATTAGATAATCCTAATAAATGGGATGAAAAGTTTCCATTGCTTCAATTTTCTTACAATAACGTTGCACACACTACTACAGGTCGTGCACCTTTTGAAATTGTTTTTGGTAAAAAGCTTCCCACTCCCATGTCCCTCACCCAAACCGACAATCTGAAATCTTATTTCCTAAGAAAATCATTGATCATGATGTCACTACTACACGCACAGGAACTCAATATCATCGATATTTGGTTAAGTACAAAAATCACTCTATTGAAGAATGTCAATGGATACATAAAACACAATTAACACCTCATTATGACCACTTAATTTTTGCATATCATACACAAACACATTAATGTAACAGCTCCATGAACATTTCCATGCATGTGTTTTTACATGGCACATGCTTATTTTTTTTATTCAGTGATGAAACATGTGACTGGCCATCCATGTTTATTATTTTATCAACTGAGGTCAGTTGCTTTTTCAACTGAGGGGCATGTTATAACTTATGGAATATGTTGAACAATGCATTGTTGGAGTGTAACATGAATATGTTGAACAATGCATTGTTGGATTGTAACATGGAATATGTTGAACAATGCATTGTTGGAGTGTTAAATTATTGTTGAACAATGCATTGTTAGAGTGTTAAATTATTAATGTATTAATGTGTTTTTGATGTTTCTGATATAGCAGCTGAAGGTTCGTGAGTAGCGTGCAAGGTGTGAAAGGGCGGACATCAATAATCCGAATAATTATTATTTATCTTGTAAATAAACCTGCATAGAAGGTTCTATTGTTAGAAACAATTAGAAAAGTAATGGTTAGAATAAGAGTCGTTGTAGACCGCAGTTTCTGTTATTGAAAGCAATGGCTTTCTGTAAAAGTTACCAAGTTTTAGTTTCACGCTTGCTTTTCGAAGCCGCTCTCATGTAACCACTCTTTTCAACGTAATCAAAATTCCTATAAATACATGCACTCTGTGGATTGTCGAAACAAAGTGCATGGGGGGAGATTGCACCCAATACTACGTTCAGTCTCGTCTCTTGTTGTCTCTATGCTTCTGTGTGTCTTCTGCGTTTGTAATCTCTGTATGCGCGTGAGCAAGATCCTGACAACATCTATACTCAGCCTCTGTATTCGACAAAGCAACAGTGTGTTGCTTCTTACTGCTCCATGTAATAGTTGCACCCCTAAGTGAGAAAAGAAAGCCACTAGTAGATCTTCTATCTGGAGTATTACCAGCCCAATCTGCATCGGTGTGTCCATGAACCTGCAAATCTACACCAGCTTCATAAAACAATGCATAATCCAAAGCAGCACTCACATAATGTAGAGTGCGCCTCAGAGCATCCAAATGTGGCTTCCTAGGAACCTGCATAAACTGACTTTCAAGTCCAACAATATAACTTAGATCAGGCCTTGTAATTATGAGATATATAAGACTTCTCACAATTTTCCTATACATAGTAGCATTTTTCAATGCTTCACCTGATGTAGTATCCAATTTCAAATTCTGATCTAATGGCATAGAAATTGGCTTACAATCAGCCATACCATACTTTTACAGCATATTCAAGGCATATTGCGTTTGCGACATCCATATACCTGTTTCTGTATGTATAAGCTCAATGTCCAAGAAATAGCGCAGCACACCAAGATCTTTCATGTCGAATGCCTGCATAAGAAGTTTCTTTACCTCTTTGATGCTTTCTTCATTATCACCACCTACAATCAGGTCATCAACATAAATAGCCACAATAGTGATGCCATCATCAGCCTTCCTTGCATATAGTGAGTGATCTGCATCACACATAGAGAACGCAATGCTCGTTAAGTAATCAACAATCCTTGCATGCCATGCACGAGGGGCTTGCTTCAGCCCATACAAAGCCTTTTGCAACTTGCAAATATATTCTCGATGCTTTGAATCTTCATATCCTTGTGGCTGGTCCATATATACTTCTTCTTGTAACTCACCATGTAGGAAAACATTCTTCACATCCATCTGATGCAAAGTCCATCCTTTTGCTGTAGCTAATGCAACAAGTGTTCTACCAGTAGACATTTTGGCTACAGGGCTGAATGTTTCCTCATAATCAATGCCATATGTCTGTGCATAACCTTTAGCTACCAATCATGCTTTATACCTGCTTATGCTACCATCAGCATTATGCTTTACCTTGTAAACCCATTTACAACTTATGGGTTTCTTTCCTTGCAGCAATGGAACCAGCTTCCATGTATCATTTCCATAAAGTGCAGCCATCTCCTCATCCATAGCTTTTTCCCAATCTGCAATTCCAATTGCATCTTCAAAGCAAGAAGGTTCAGCATCTTGTATTACCTTTGTCATGTAGGCATAATGACGAGCCATGTAACTATCATATGTCAATCGTTGCACTGAATTCTGCATCCTCCCAGATCTTCTTGGTCTTGGGTCACTTCTCCTTGTATCATCTACATGTGCCCTTCTTACTTCTGGAGTCTTCAGAGAAGGCAATCCAAGTTCCTCATCAAGACTCTTTTCTGAACCGCTTGAATCTCCATCAACGTCTTCAAAACCTGCACATGTTTTATGACCAGCAGAAAGCTTTTCTTTACCTTTCTTGGATGTATTTGATGAATTTTCTAGACTGAAATTTCCACGTAATCTTCCACTCCATGGATTTGAGTTGAAAATATTGCTTGGTGATGCATCCGGTCCACTCAAAACTTGAGATTTTACACTTGATTTTTCACTTCTTTCTTTGTCATTTGGTTCAAGATTCAGTCCTTCTTTGGCATCTGCATAGAAGCTTGACATTTCATCAAATACCACATCTCTGCTCAGCTTCACCTGTCGTGTGAGTGGGTTATAACATTTCTACCCCTTTTTCTCAAGGGAGTATCCAATGAAGACACATTTTTCTGCTTTCAGATCAAGCTTCGTCCTCAACTCATTTGGAACATGTACATATGCAATACAGCCAAAAACTTTTAGATGTGATAAGTTTGGCTTTTTACCTGTAAACTTCTCTTCAGGTGTAACTTGATGTACTGTAGCAGTCAGAGTTCTGTTCATAATGTATACAGCAGTATGCACAGCTTCTGCCCAATAACAATGAGGCATATTCTTCTTAGCCATCAAGGCTCTTGCTATTTTTGCAATATGTCTATTTTTGCATTCAGCAACGTCATTCTGTTGTGGTGTGTACCCGCATGAAAACTGACGCCAAATTCCATGATTTTTTAGAAAACTGTTGAACTCATTTGACATGTATTCACCTCCTCCATCAGATCTTAATGTGTGAATATACTTCCCTGTCTGCTTTTCCACCATAGCTTTAAAATTCTGGAAGTGAGTCAACACCTCGCTCTTCTTTTTCATGAAATATACCCATACTTTGCGTGTATGGTCATCAATGAAAGTAACATAAAACCTGCAACCACTTATAGATGTGGTCTTTGCTAGACCCCAAACATCTGTATGTACTACTTCTAGTACATTCTCACTAACATGCTTGTCATGTGGAAATGAAGCTCTTGACTGTTTACCAAATTGACATGCTGCACATAGCTTTTGGATTTCTGCAACTTTGAAATTTGGTAGTCCATGGACAATCTCCTTTGACTGCATCAATTTCATTGCAAGTTTACATGTCCAATCCGTTTGTTCCACATCTCTATATCTGCAATAACTCCTGCACCTTTTGCAAACATGGCTACATTCATTTCAGGAATCTTCACATTTAAGGTGAACATCCTACCCACTTTGTTTCCTTTGGCAACCAATCGTCCATCCTGCTTGTAATCTTCTACATATAATCCATCAGCATTGAACCTGACTTGTAATCCCTAGTCAGCCATTTGTCCAACAGAAACCAGATTCTTTGTTATGTTTGGAACATGCAACATATCAGCAAGATGTTTTACCTTCCCGTCCTCCATAGGTGACTCACATATGCTTTTGATTTTTAGAGTGTAGTCACTTACCGACATGCTCTTCTTTTCCAATGTATGCAGCTCGTTCTTGAGTTGCAATTTTCGTGCCTTTGTATTAGTCTCATACAAAGTGACCAAACTGTTCCAAGCCTCTTTTGGAGTCTTGGCATCTTGTATGTGTCCAATTATGCTATCCTGTATGCTAATAGATAGCCAATACATTACCTTTCGTGCTCCTTGATTCCATTCCTCATATGATCTTAACTAGTCTGCAGTCCGATTCCTTTCTGGTAACTGTAGAGCATTTTCATTCTCTCCTTCGATCTACTTCCAGTAGCCTTTTCCCATCAAGAAATTCGTCATTCTGAATCTCCAAGTATGGAAGTTGTTTTTGTCCAGCTTATTGCTCATAAGCTGACTCATTCCATCTGCGTTTGCCATTTCTGCAATAATTCACAACACTGCAAAACACTACAAGTAGCACTTCTGCTTGAACACTGTCGCACTATGAGGTGACAGTTTGATCTCATAAAAAAACAGTTTTTGTGTATCAACAGTACACGGAATCGCTTGAAATTCTAGATCTGGAATATATGAGTATCATCGAACACAACGCAAGTTACAGTTTTTGAAACTGACCTGGTTTTCTGTGGGCCCCACCTTGCGGGCTCGAAACGGAGGTCGAGATGGCTTCGAAACTTCGATTTGAAAAAAACTAGTGATCCTAAAGGGATAACTCCCAAAAATATTTTGAGGTCTTCTACCTTCATGCCGATTTTCGTAGCAAATGGAGGCCGTTTGTGAAATCGCATTTTCTACACACCTTGCCGTGTAGTCTTCACCGTCGCCTTCTCCACGAGCTCTCTACAACCACGCTGGCTTTGATACCATGTCACAAGGAAGGAGATAAGGAAGAGAGCTCACACACACACTCTCACTCTCAAGGAGAAGCACACACACAGATTGAGGCAAGGAAGAATGATCTTCTTCTTCTTCTTCTATTACATAAAAGGAATGTGCAAGAATGGCCTAAAACAAGAATACAACAAGTGCAATATATAAAGATCAGTACATAAGGAAAAACCTAATGTCCGCAAATGAGTGAGATGGCAAGAAACAAATGTGCCATCACTCTCGGTAGATAAATTTAATAAAGCTCAATGAAGTATCCCTGACATATACCGACGTGACCACTATACATGTCAGAGAAACAAGAAACTGGTACGTGTCATCCTGGATCATCACATGTTGAGCTTGATATCTCAACAGTGATGACTTTTCATAATGCTCAAATGAATGGTAACTTTATCTTGAAGGAGTTCTGTAAAGGTTCTCTCTCTCTCTCTCCTTCCTAGATTCTTTTTTCTCTCTTCTAATGTTACTCATCTAGGCAGCTGAAAATGTGCGTGTGGTACAAAGTAGAATCTTTTACCATCCTTATTCAACTAGTGTCATGTTTTTGGTGTGTTTTAAATCACAACAATATTAGTACAAACAAGAAACTTTGAAGTCTATGGTTTCTAGTGGACTTCTGACCTATTTCCATGGCTTTGCAGTTATCTTCTTAAAGATAAGTTATTCCCGATGATGTTTGCAAGTACTGTTAATAAAAGCATATATGAAAAATTAGGTTACATGTATAAGTGGACATCCTTTCAAGTAGGGCTACGCACAATATTGTGTGAAGCTCAAGAACATTTAATAATACTTCACAAAGGAAGTACAGCTTATCTAATTTTGCCCCCCTTTTAAAGTTTGCAAGTGAAATTTTCTAATAAAAATCGAGTATTGTATTGTATAGTGACCATAACATATCAATTCATGGAGGAACCCTCAAATTTGCTAAAGACGAAATAATATGCAGTGTTACAACTGAAAGAATTTCTTATTGCAAATTTTCTTAAATAGTTTTACTTGGTTTCTTTCATGTTAATTAAGGACTATATATAATTTCTTTGCTTTAATTAACTTACTCGAAAAGTGATGAATTTTTTATATTCTTCAAGTGAATGGTAACCTTTTCATAATATTCAAGTGGCCGCTCTCTCTCTCTCTAGCATTTTTTTTTCTCTCCTCTAGTGTCTGACTCATCTAGGCATGTGATAATGTGTGTGCGGTACAAAGTAAAATCCTTTATCATCCCCTTTCAAGTATTAATACCAACAATGATCTTTCAATATTTGACTTTTAGTAGATGTGTCTCGTATTTCGATAAATTTGGAGTTATCTTCTCAAAGATAAGTCATTTCCCATGCTCCGTTCTGCAAGTATTGTATATACAAAAAAAGTATAGCTTACCTTATTTTGCCTTTTAGAGTGTTCATAATGTATTATTTCTTCATAGAGGAGCTCTTATTTTCAAATGATATCCAATCTTTAAACTGAAAAGAACTTGTTATTGCTTTTTTCTTTATGAAATTTTGAGATTTCATGAATACTTCATATTCTAGAGTTTTCTTAAATTCAAGGTGGAGCTATGCAACGTCCTATTAAAGTTATGAGCACTTATGTTTACAGAAGGATCCTAAAAGTATTGAAAATAAAAGAATGATCAGGATTGAATAATAAAACTTCTTTTTCTTTTAACGTTGCACAGAGAAGTATAGAGTGGCTTTGTTATGCTCTAAAACACATAATCACTTTGAAGTGAATATTTTTGAGGGCAAAATATTCCATTTCTATAGGGACAGGATGCAAAAAGTTCTCTTCATCAAGTATTTTGATGTTTCTTTGTAAATAAAACCTAGAGAGCTCTCTTGTGTTCTATTATGAGGATGGAAATATCTTAAGATGTCTTTTTAGATGTCTAGAACCCTTGACTCGCACATGTTATGCAGGAGAAACTCACAGTCATTCGTAAAAAAATACACATCTATGAATGATTTTACCTGATGCACAAATAATAAAAATGAACTTAAAGCATACAAAGTCAAATATTGATTGGTGATGCTCATTTGCAAGCTAGTACACTTACGATTATGCGGATTGATGCATGGAAAAGTATGAATAGCGTTGAATTTCAAGCTCGGGCATGAAGACCAACAGAACTAGGCCATGGACAAGGTCCAACCAAATTAAGACTTAAACTCACGAGTAATAACCTCTGCAACTTCAAAAATACGTTATGCCAACCATATTAATCCGGGCAATCATGTTTTTCTTTCCAATACAACATATGAGGGGCATACCGATGTTGTCCATACCGACGGTCATGCCTCGGCGTCGGTATGATCGTTGAAAATGCTTGAAAAACCACGGATGCAATACCGACGGTCATTTAATCGTCGCTTATACTGACGCTCATACCGACGCTTATACCGAGGCAACATTTCAACCGGGCCCGAGAGCAAAACTTCGAAATTTTTTGCATGTTGAACCAAAGTTTGCTACTGTCGAGTTTGCCCGCGCGAACTACATTCTGAGCCTACTGTGTACACACATCTCTCTCTTTCTCTCTCTCTCTCTCTCTTTCTCTACATCTCTGTTTCTCTAGATCTGAAATTTTGGTAAGAATTGCACATACTGTAGCACCCTTTCTCTTTCTTTGTGTTTTCCCTTTTCTAATTTCTCTTCTCTTTTGTTTTGCAGGAGCTTTTTGGCATCTCTTCTTTGGAATTCGGCGAAAGGCAATATTAAGTGGACCTTGACGACAATGCTCCAAACAATTACATCGATGTTAGTGATTGTTTTGTTTTTGATTGATATAGAGTGAGATAGAGAGATAGATGAAAAAAAGAGAGAGATCTAGAGAAACATAGAGAGAGAGAGAGAAAGAAAGAGAGAAAGATAGAGAGAGAGTGAAAGAGAGAGAGATGAAATAGAAAGAGAATGAGATAGAGAGAGAGATGCATACATACATACACACACATATGCATAGACATACTCACATACATATTGCATACACACATGCATATTACATACACACTCACATACATATTACATACACACATGCATATACATACACATACATATTACATACTCACATGCATACACACATATACATACATACATGCATATTACATACAAACATGCATATTACATACACACATGCATATACATACACACACATATTCATACTCATACTCACATACATACATACATGTATACACACATATACATACACACATGTACACACACACATGTATACATACACACATGCATATGCATACATACATACACACATATTTGCATGTACACACACACATACATACATACACACATGCATATTACATACACACTCACATATGTATACACACACATATGTGCATAGACACATGCATATGCATACATACATACACACACATATGCATGTACACACACATACATACATACACACATGCATATTACATACACACACACATATATATACACACTCACATATGTATACACACTCACATATGTATACACACACATGCATACATGCACATACACATAGACATACACACACATCACATATACATACACACATACACACATATACCTGTTTTAGGGTTAGGGTTTTAGGATTAGGGTTTATGAATTTCTTTTTTCTTTTGTTTTGCAGGAGTTTTTAGGCATTAGTTCTTTGGAATTCGACGAAGGAAAACATTAAGTGGACTTTGACGACAACGCTCCAAACAATTACATCAATGTAAGTGATTGTTTTGTTTTTTATTGATATAAAGTGAGATAGATAGAGAGAGAGAGATGAAAGAAAGAGAGAGATATATACACACATATTTGAATGTACACACACATACATACATACATACATACATGCATATTACATACACACACATATAAATACACACTCACATATGTATACACACACATATGTGCATACACACATGCATATGCATACATACATACACACACATATGCATGTACACACACATACATACATACACACATGCATATTACATACACACACATATATATACACACTCACATATGTATACACACATGCATACATGCACATACACATACACACACATCACATATACATACACACATACACACATATACATGTTTTAGGGTTAGGGTTTTAGGATTAGGATTTTTGAATTTCTCTTTTCTTTTGTTTTGCAGGAGATTTTTGGCATTGATTCTTTGGAATTTGACAAGAGACGATGTCAATTGGGCTTTGAAGAGAGCGTTCAAAAGAATTACATTGATGTAAGTGATTGTTTTGTTCTTTATTATAAATAGAGATAGATAGATAGAGAGAGAGAGAGAGAGAGAGAGAGAGAGAGAGAGAGAGAGAGAGAGAGAGAGAGAGAGAGAGAGAGAGAGAGAGAGAGAGAGAGAGAGAGAGAGAGAGAGAGAGAGAGAGAGAGAGAGAGAGAGAGAGAGAGAGAGAGAGAGAGAGAGATGATACATATGCATACACACACATACACATATATATATTCACCTACACATATATATACACAAAAATACACACATACACCTATTTTAGGTCTAGGTCTTTAGGATTAGGGTTTTAGGGTTTTTACACATGCAGATAAATATTAACACATACACAAATATACACACATAATACATATACACATACACATGTATATACATAGGCAAACACACATATACATGTATTCTAGTTGTTGTTATAAATATCATGTCAATGTGTCTCATTTCTTTGTACACGATCCATGATTTATTTCGCTCATGTCTTTTGTATTTGACAGTATGTTTTGCTTTATCAAATCATTTTTGTGTTGCCTGTCATACATGTCATATGTACTTGGGTTTTTTTTGGGCAGAGTGGATTTTCTTTTGCTACACAACAACATGGGAATGTTGCTGTAGCAAGAGACAACACACTCTGTCCAAAAACATTTTGCAGATATGGTCGTCGGTATAGGTGATGGTATAAGCGTCGATATCCCCAGGCACATACCGATGCTTATACCGACTATTTTGCCCAGGGGCATACCATGGCTTATACCGGCGCTTATACCGACGCATATACCGATGCTTATACCGATGCTTATATCGACGCATATACCGATGCTTATACCGACACTTTGGTTCCGACGCCTACACCGACCCTTACACCGACGTCGGGGCAAAATTGCACCCATTCATTTTCCTCGGTAGAAGCCTCGGTATACGTCTGATATGTTGTAGTGTTCTTTTTGTTTTTGGTGAAATTGGCTTGTTCAGTTACCTCTACATTTGGGGGTTCACTTTTGGCAAGAATGCAAAGTCAAGGATGAGTCAAGTTGGATAGCTCCCATGCAGTCTTATGTCTTTGAAACACTCTTTAATGGTATGGAATAAGCGAGAAAGCCCCTCCCTTAAGCCAGCCATGTCCCTGCTTCAATAAAACAATAAGATAGTCATATCTCATTGCATAGACATGCAGTTTAATTGAAAACAGTTGTTTCTTCTCTTGCATGGACACATATACTCGAATCGGTCATTCTCTGATTGGTTAGATAATATAGTTCCCTCAAATCGACACAAGTGCCACTGTGAATCATAGCTAGAACGTGTCTCGTGGTGGCACTCACTCATAAACTCCAGGTAAGCATCTTGAATATGACAAAGGTTCTAGGGGGGTTACAATGTGTACCTTTTGTGTGAACAATCTCAAGTTCATTCTGGATGTTGATTGTGAGAAGTCAAGAAAATTGCAAGTTCATTCAAGGAAAAGTACACTCTGAAATCACTGAGGACAAGAGGAACCTCATGGAGGAAACGAAAGAGGCATGTACATTAAGAGGGAGATACATTCTGATTAAGAAAAGACAAGAAGGGGGATCCCATCTCCGATCTCAAACGAGAGCTATCAAACGGTAAAAATACATACATTATCATCACCAAAGCCTCCAGAAAAGAGAGTAGACGAGCTCAACACTTTTAGAAAAAGGGTTTCCAAATGAGCTAGGACATATATTGGATTTTAAAGTAGAGAATGTAGGACATATGTTGGGAAAAGGCACCAAATCTAAGGTAAAAGTCCCATTCCCAAGGAAAACGAGGTTCGTACCTTAAAACCAGGAGGAAGGAAATCAAGAAAGGTAAATTATCTGGTAGAAATTCTTACATAAGATTCTCGTATGACAAATCATATTTTCTACATGAAAAAGGTAGTGCAAAATCCGGAACCAAAAGGATTTGAAGATGTAAACGGGTGTACAAAGTGAAGAGGCATATCGATGGAACACTAAGAAGAGAATATCTTCTGATTTATTTCTTGCTTTTATTTTTCAACCCTCAAAAGACTTAAGTGGTATCAAAACTACACATGGTTAAAGTATATTTACAAATCTTTAAGACAATACCATCTTGACAACACGTGCATGCTTTGCCCATAACATGATATTGAAATCCCATATTGAAAGGAATCTAAAGCCAAAATTTATATAGAGATAAGCCTTCAAACTTTGTTGAGGATGTCGAGTGCTATCTTGGAGTTGTAGACATTGGAAAACTTCAAACTCAAAAGGCCATATGTAGGTTAAATCTCATCTTAAAGAAATGGGCAAACTTCTTAGGAACAAACAAAGCAAAGAAGCTATCCTCCACATGGTAGATAACAATGGTGTGGAATGCACTCTGATGCTGAATTATTTTTAGTTACTTCAACCAGTTACTCATGTTCCTTCTATGCTATCTGCTAGAAGTCATGAATGCATGGCCTCCATGTCAAGAGTCACATCTAGGGATGTTCCACAAGATGGTGTGAAATTTCATGATTCTCATGTTCCTAAAGAGCATATTCTTGAAATGATTTTAGTTCCTCCAAAATGCTAATAACCCAAGACTAGATGGTCTCACTAATGAGTTATTCAAGTCATTTAAAGAAGTTATGGTGGACCCTTTGTTTTTTGTTTCTCATAACAGAATCAATTTTTGTGTGGTTCCGAAGTGTTTGAATTAGGGAATTATCTAATGCATCCACAAGACAGACAATAAAGACTGTTATGCATTAAAGAATGCTAAAGGTAAAGGACAGAATGTTGATGGGCATGTTAAACAATTACCTGTACCATCTACTTTGACTGTGAAAATTGAAGAAATTAATGCTATTTCTGATGATGCTGATATGTTGACACTTTATAGTATTATGCCAACTAAGGCTCTTATGGCTGATTCTCTTTCCCAGACATGCTTGCTAGATTCTGATGCTTCTTTCCATGTGACACACCATAGAGAATGGTTCTCTAATTTTGCAGCAAAGGATCTTGGTACGGTGAGACTTGGTGACTCTTACCAGTGTGACACTGTGGGGATTGGAGATGTGGTTGTGCAGTTCATTGATGGTTTAGAATTTACTATGCATAATGTACGCCATGTACCTCAGTTATCATGTAGTTTGATGTCAGTTGGTCAACTTGATGACCTTGGTGACAAGGTGGTCTTCTATGCTCAATCCTTTCGTATATCGAAGGGAAATATGGTTATTGCAAAAGGAAGCAAAGTTGGCTCACTTTATCCTTTATTTGTGTCACAAAAAGAACACTTGTTAGCTATTACTAAACAACCTATGGCTTGTATTTGGCATGGTCGTTTGGGCCAGATATCTCGTAGTGAAATAGAAAATCTTTCTCCTTCTGGCTACTTACCTATGCTATCTTTCTCTGATTTTCCATTTTGTGAGCATTGTCAATATGGAAAGCAAACCAAAAATGTGCATAGGACACACGTTGACTCTTCAATTCAGCCTTTAGATCTCCTTCATACAGATGTGTGTGGTCCTATGCCCACTAGATCCTTAGGTGGTTCTCTTTACTTTGTTACTTTCATAGATGATGCTAATAGAAAAGTCTAGGTATATCCTATCAAATCAAAGGATGGGGTATTCCCTACTTTCAAAAATGGCTTGTTTCAATTGAGACTGAAAAAGGAACTAAGCTTAAGGCTTTATGTTGAGATAATAGGGGTGAGTATACCTCACATGAATTCAACATTTTCTGTCAGTGTAGAAGGATTCGTTGAGAGTTTAGAGCTCCTTATACCCTAGTACAAAATAAGTGCAGCTGAAAGGATGAATATAACTATTCAAGATAGATTAGTTTCTATGTTGCATCATGCAAACCTCTCACAAGGCTTTTAGGCAGAAGTAGTATTGACTGCAATTCATGTGATTAACCTTTCACCTAGTACTGCCAAAGGTCTTGTAGCTCAGTGATGAGTAGCACCTCCTTTAATGTCAATCCGGGAAGACGTGAGGATGGTATGATGACCTCAAACAAGTGATGGCACAAGTGCATGAGTGGGAAGCACACAAACATGCACACACATACACACACACGCGCACACACGACAAGAACAAAGAGAGAGACAATGGAGTTCTTTAGATTACTTCAAAAGTGCTCATACAAGTTCAAATCTATTACTAGCTAACCTCAAAAATGAGCTCTCTAGCTCTATTTATAGTTTTTGACTAGCTTTGGCCCTATCCAGACCTAGTGTCCGGCCTAGTTAAAAATTAGGTTCTAGGGCCTATTTGAGGGCTCAAACGGAGTCTAAAAAAGATGAAAATTGATAGGTAGGTACTTCTAGGCTCCTCAAGCTCAAGGACTCCTTGGCTTGCACAAAATGGAGCTACAAAAATATGAAATGGTATTTACAATGGCTTTTAGTGATGAAAATCACTATTTTTGTAGAGATTTCTTCTAGCAGTTTGACGTACACTTCCTGATGCTCCCTACTCGCTCCTTCTTCTTGTGTGTCCACCTCTTTGATGTGCTTCAGTTTCATGAAAAATAATGGCTACTTGCTCGATCTTCTTTGACTGCTCTGCGTGCTTGGCCCTTCACGTTGGTTCCCTTGTCTTGTAAATCCTTGACCGCTCTGACCACTGCCAACACTCCCCCCCCTCTCGCGTCTGTCGTCTCTGACAGACCCGATCATTGGATATAGTAATTCACGACATCGGTCGCCAAGTGATGTTCTGATAATCTTTGTCCTTTTGCCAAATCGGTGAGTAGGGCATCCCAGTCTACTGGCCTAGGAACTTCCGGATGTGGCATACGTAACTTTTCTGAATGTAGAGCCTGTTCCACAGCAAATAACTGTAATAAATGAGATGGACTGGGAATGAATATCTCTGAATGATATTCCCAGAACCCAGTGATAAACATTTCCTCAAACGTTTGCTTGAAGCAGGCTGGTAGATACTTGATACGAGCATGCCATGCATAGACAACATTGATAGATGGTGTGGTGCTCATATCATAAACAAGGTCTTGATTTCCTTCATTAAATCCGAGAGCCGAAAGATGAGGTTCCCTGACATTCTTAAACGTCCTGAATGTAACCAACATTAGCTCAAAGATTTTGAGGCACATCTGTGCCATGACATCCGGTATATTCTTAAATCTGACTGCCCAGTGTCGATTGGTTGAAATCATGTAGTTGACCGTGGGTTGGCCATGAGGGGGGTGCTAAGTACACATAGTTTAGCCACTTTTCACATCCTTTAACCGTCAAAACTGTTTTGGTGTACTCTGGCCAAGACCTTCGTTGAAAGACTGGGCAGTAGCATGGGTTATACTTGATGTATAATGGCATGTTATTCCAAGTGCGTACCATCTCAGGGTATGTTTCAAGCGGACGGATCCTCCAGGTAGGTTGAAATATATTCCCATGCGTGGCACTTGCAGGGATGTCTTCTGGTGCAAACTATGTCGCCGAGGTTGGTTCTTTTGTTGTGCACTGTTTGATTTCAACATTATAATCTGCCATTAAGACACAGAATGGAACATACAAATCATCGGATGTGCCAATCCACCTATGATGGGAGAGGTTTTTGAAGTAATCGGATTTGATGACGATTTCTTCCAATCGGGACATCGACTGTATCTGTACTGCCACCCTTTCATGGTGGGTATTAGCCACCTTCTCTAACCTCTGCATCCATTCAGGAGCTTCAATCTCAATTGTGTCCATTCCTTCTTCTGTTTGCTTACCCCTTGGTGCCGGCATCGGTACGTATGGGTCTTCAACGATTTCCTCAACTTGAATTGGAACTAGATCTTCAGGTTCCGGTTCCACGAGGGGAGAGGGTTGACGCTCATATTGAAGAACTTTATTTTTTAGTTCTGCCAGTTTTGCTCTGAGTTCTGCGACTTCTTCAGATGTGTCTGCTGTGGCTGTAACTTCTTTTGGTGAATCTTGCTGAGCTGCCCGTTGCTTAGTAGGTCATCCCGCTCTCTTTCTAAGGCGGTGTGTGCTTCCAAGAGATCGGCATGTGTTTCCAATATGATTTGCATATTTGCCGATGGGATGGCCTTGAAATTCTCAGGGTCGATTTCTTGCGGTGAACCCTCCATTGCTGCTTCCAGGTTCTCTTCGTTCTGTTTCTGTAGTCGTTTATTTTCTTCGAGTGCTGTCGACATGTGCTTTCGTAGTAAGGCGAGGTTACATCGAAGCTTGAGATTGTCCGTTATCTGAGCGTGTAACAGATCATCAAGTTGTTGTTTTTCTTCAGTATCTATCTGGGGTGGATTGGCGATTAACTGATCATGTTGTGCTTGCAACGTACTATACTGCTGTTGTAACTTCCTCTTCTCCTTCTCTAAATTAATGAATCTCTCCTGTAGCGTTTCATTATTTTTGAACAAGCTCGTATGCTGGGCATCTAGATGCTGGTAATGGTGTTGTAGTTGAGTCATACATTGGTACATATTATTAAATACATTATTAACAGGAGTGGGTGCGGGAAAGGTGTTGAATGTAGGGGGGTGGGGAAAAGGGAATGGGAGTGTGTATGCTGTGCTTGAAAAGGGTGAAGTGGGTGGTGGGGGATTGGGAGATTGTGGAAATATGGGGGGAGGGAGAGGTGCGGAGGTAGGTGATATGTCCAGGATGTCATATGTGGATGCAGTCGTGGGAGTGATTGTGAACATGGGAATTGTCGGTGTAGTGATGGTTGTGAAGGTGTAAAGTGGTGTGTGTAGTTGTGAATATGGACCACCCGAAAGTGTGATAGGGGGAATGGGGTTCTTGGTGGCTACGGTTAGAGTGATAGTGTCAGTGGTAGTAAACACGATCGTGTTGGTGTCAGGTTGTGCGGATTGAGAGGGTTGACTCACAGTCTGTGCTTTGATATGGGAAGTGGACTCTGGGGCGGTGACAGTGGTAAGACACTGGTAGTGGGAGGTGAAGGTGGTGGAGTTGGAGGTAGGGGTGGTAAAGGGGGTGACGGGGGTGCACTTGAGGTATGGGCTTCCTCAGTGTCATGAATGGTATGAGTTGTGCCTGTGGTTGTGGATGTGATGCCCTTTGGTTCTGATACTAATACATTCATTTGTTTCCCTGGTCGAGGGGGACGTCTGTCGTATCTTCGCTCCGATCTTCGTGAATATGCAAGAGCGGTATGCACCGTCTCAGGTACCCCCAATGCATCAGCTATCATGTCAAGGGTTGCTTGATATTGCTCGTCCACACCTTCCTCCTCAAGGATTTGGTTCATGAGGGCTTTTCCTGCTGCCAGGGACAGTTTGTGTTGTTCTTGAACTCGGTTGATGGTATCATACATTTTTTTCAATTGCTTCGTATACGCCAGGGCGCCATCAAGTTCCTGTACGACTTCTTGCTCATATTCCTGCTCTTCTTCGTCGGACAATCCGTCTTGTTCATCCTCTTGCTCCTCTTCTGCAGTCTCCTCTTCCTCTTCATCGACTTCTACGATTTCTGGTTGCCTTGGATGGGGTTGGTTGGTAACTGTTTGTTGCCTGCTCGCTAGCTCTGCTTCAACTTCTACATTAGTGGCATTAATTATTCTTGCTACCTCCTCATCCGTTAAAGCTTCGAGCGTGAAGCCATGAGGGAACTCTAGGTCTATGGGTATAGGTGGAAACACCAGATTCGGTCCTTCTGTGCTATGCCTTGGTAATCTAATAGTGAAGGGTTGCACTCTCCTTGGGAGTCGGGGAGTTGTCTTTGGTGTTAATGTAGCACCACGGGCCTGTGCATAGGGCATCTGAACCGCTCCCCTCATTTTCTTGGATGGAGGCCCTACGGCTGATAATCTACGTTGGAATTCTTGCACCCTGGTCCAAACAAGTGCCCTTTGAATTGGCACATCATATGCCAAGCATCTGTAAACAATCCTTGTGAGAGCACAACATCCATAAAGTGCTGACTTTTGCTTCTTATACCACCGTTGATGCGCCAAGTGTATTTGATCAATAATCCAATGAGGCATGTTGATTGTCAAATTGAAGGCATCTGCCAAATATAGACTGAACCATATTTTCTTGGGCGGCATTGTGAATCTCTCTTGAGCAGGGAATGCGAAATGTTGCATGCACATGTGGAGGTGAATGGCAATAGTTGGTGTCATTGCCACCATGTCCTTCAGCTTAGTCAGGTTCCTGTTCTTCATGTTGTCTGGGACCATTGTCTCTTTCTCGGTGGGGATATGCATGCCTTTCATGTCGAGAGCTTCCCTTACCAAATTGTTCGTCAACTTGAAGCGCTTTAATTCATTACCTCGTGTAAGAGATGGTGGGACAAAGGTGCTATATCCCTTTTTCTCTTTACTGGGAGTGAGGGTGCTAATCAAATATGAACACCTTAGAAAGTCTAGCTTTGGTAACTCGGCTTTGAAGTAATCATATAGTCCAACCTTCTTCCATATCGCTTTCAAACCTTCATTATTTTGAAGCCTCTCAAACTCTCTGGTAAAGAAGTGATACCTTCCCCAACGTCCATTGAACTCTATTTCTGCCTCCCACAAGTAAGTGCCTTCTCCAAGAGGTCCTGCCACATCCATGAACCAATGCGAGTTTTTGCTGACTGGTGATGTGTGCCCTTAGGGAGGATTCTGAATAGGTATGGCATGCAAAGCTCTCAATGCCAGGGGTCTTTCTTTCAATTCCTCCTCAACGGGGAGACTTTTAATGTCCACTATCTGAGGGCTGGTCCCTGCCTGGGAGCTAGTTCCTGCAACCTCAACCATATTGAAGGGAGTGGTCATCGGTTCTGTGAGAATATACAAATGAATGTTAACATTGCAAATGGACACCAAGTGGTCATGTGTCCCCGTTAGAGCATTAACATGAGCTTTAAGCGATAAGTTAGTTAGTCAGTGAGTGCTCGATGACTGTGGGTGTAGTTAGTGGATGCATTGTCCTAAAAGCTAAACGGAAAGATGCAGTGTGCGAATGATGCAGTTAGTAGGTGGGGGTGAATTTACAAGTGGGGGTCGGGGGGTTTATTACAAGCTTTAGGCAGCCAAACACACTGGATGGCTTTTGGGTTTGGTTCTGTGGAGAATCTTGAGGGCTTTGTGAGAGTTTCTGCTTGAAAATGAGGCTTTCTAGGGACCCATTTACAAATGATACTACGCGTGCTCATGGATGAATACGTGTTTGTGCGTGATGTATAAGAGTGGGTTCCATCTGTTCGAGTGAGTGAACCGTGTTGTACAGGGTGTGGTCTCTGTGTAGCTATTTGAGCCCGCAAGCAAGCCTTAGGCACCCAAATTTGTCTTGATTGCGGGTCAGCCTTCATCGACTTCTTGGGTACCCAGATAGATTTCACTTTCACAGAAGAATTTTTGGAAGACTTCTTATTAGTGTCGTATCGTTGATCACTAATAGGAAGTTGAGCCAGTTGGTGTGGCTTGACCGCAGTAGGCTGCTCGCCTTTCCGCACCCACATCTGTTTTGGTGACTGGTACACCTTGTTTCGTACTTTCTTTTGGTTTCGAGCATAGGTAGTCTACTTCTTCTGCATTTTTTCTGCCTCTAGTTGCTGCATCCCGCTGGCCTTTGGAAAAGAAGGGAGTTCCACCGTACCCTTGACTTCTCTGTTGAGATGGAAGGACCAGGAGTGTGTGCCTTTCCTAGTTCCGTGAGTGCTCTATTGTCTAACTCAACTGTAATCCGACTCTGATTTACCCATACCTAAAGAAGTCCACTTCTTAGGTTTAGGTTGACTGCATGATCATAGATCCAATCTTGACCCAAGACAAGAGGCTCAGTGAGATCCTCATCTTGACACACTAGTACTTTAACTATCATTAAAGAATCTTGAGTGTAGAGGGGAAGGTCCACCTCGCCCATGCAAGGGGTTTCCACACCTCCCAATCCTATGAGATAGGCTTCTATAGGAATGACACTTAAATTCAACTCTTGACAGTACGAAAGTTTAAAAGCACTAGTGGCTGCACCTGAGTCAATCAAGGCTCTTACAGTCCTTGCACTCGTTCCTTGTCCTAGCTCTAAGGTCATAAAAGGACGCCGATCAATTATTCTATGAGAGCTAATATCTGAAACTTCACACATTGCCATATGATATCTTGGGTGCGCATAGTCATCCGTCCTAGGCTGATCTCTACCCTGTCTTCTCAACTTCATTCTTCGGATGCGTTCCAAAGCTTCTGCCTGTGCTTCTTCTTGAATTCGTTTTTCTTCTTCCTTGCGTTTCTTGGCAGTGTTGAGTCTATTTAGCAGCTCTTCAGTCAGGGGTTCTTGATATAACTTGACTCTGCATCCACTTATGTAACTAGGGAGAACATCACCTTCGAGTGTAGCTAATTGGACTGCTCCACTAGTTGAGATCCTATTAATGATCATAGGTCCATAGCCACACTTTTCTAGTTTTCTTGCATGTTGCTTCAACGTGTAGACTAAAACTAGGTTAACTGCTTTCAAACCCTTATCCTTCACATGTGCATCAAAATATGCTTTTTGTCTTTTCTTAGCTGCATATATTCCTGCTGCTGCTCTTAGTCTTGTCTCACCTAGTCGTTCCAGATCAAAAATCCTCGAAGAGAGTTCATGACCCGTCCACTCATGCTCTTGTGCTAATTTTAATGTAGGTATCAAGAAGTCCAATGGTAGCACTGCATTTTGACCGAATACCATCTGAAAGGGTGTGGCTTGGAGTACCGTTTTATAGGCAACTCGGTATGCCCAAACAACATCGTGTAGCTGTTTGTCCTTATCAGAGCGTTTATTATTCACTAATACATTGCATAGAATCTTATTTGTGCTTTCGGCTTGTCCATTTGCTTGCAGATGATAGGGAGCAAACTTCTTATGTACTACCAAGAATTCTTGGAGCAGATTTTCAATAACTTCATTCAAGAAGTGAGTCCCTCTATCACTTACTAGCTCGATAGGTAGCCCGTATCTAGTGAACACATTCTCAAATAAGAACTTAGCGGTAGTGTGAGCATCATTCTTCGTCGTAGCCTTTACCTCTACCCACTTGGTTAGATAGTCAGTGGCCACAATGATATATTCAGCATGGGAACCTTTAGCTGGGGGATTAATAGGACCTACAAAGTCTATTCCCCACTTAGAGAATGCACTTCCACCCATCATAGGTTTCAGTGGCATCTCATCTTTGCGTATAGGATACTGAGTTTGCTGACAGACATCACACCTCTTCACATACGTATGTGCATCCATGTGAAGGGTCGGCCACCACAAGCCTACAAATAGGATTGCTTTACTCAACCTGTTTGGTCCAAAATGTCCTCCTGCTACACCTTGGTGAGTAGATTCCAAGATCTTGAGATATTCACTCTCATGGACACAGAGTCTCAGATAACCATCTTTACCACGCTTGTATAAATTATCACCAATAAGTGAGTAATCTAGGGCTTCTTGTTCTAAGCTTCCTTGCCTGGCCAGGGTATATCTTGAGGGAATGTTTTCGTCCTCAGAAAGGCTACTAGTGGTTCACTCCAATATGGCACTAGAGACACTTGATAAAGAGTGGCATGCTCCATGGGTGGTTTAGTGCAACAGATTGGGCATTCTTTATACATTTTATGTACATCAGCTTCCATAGTAGGCCAATGTACTCCAAATCTCCTTAGTGTCTGTAAAGTTCTCTACCTCGAATGGTGTTGCTCTAATGCACCTATATGTGCTAATTGCAACCATTTTGCGTACTCATCCTCTTCCACACAACAAGCCAATATCCCTTGATCTGTCTATTTGTACATACTTCCTGCCATGATATGGTACTTCTGGGCTTTTACTACCTCCTTATCTTGAGTGTTTATGACTGGGTGGTTAGGCCCGTATGTCAATACTGGCACTAATGGCTTTGCCCACTGAGGTACGACTTCCAAATTAAACAAGTATGCATCAAGAAGATCATCTCATACTCCTTGTGGGGCCTCTCCGGATGTGAGCCTCGAGAGATGGTCTGCTCTCAAGTGAGTCTTTCCTTTCCTCACCACAACCTCAAAGTCATATTCCATTAGCAAGAGAAACCATCTCACCAATCTACCTGTAGTGCATGGCTTGTTTACAAGATATAACAATGCTTGATGGTCAGTAAAAAATTTAAACTTATTTGCAAGCAAATAATGTCTAAACTTTTTAACTGCATATACCATGCCTAATCCTTCTCTCTCAGTAGTGGTATAATTTCGTTCAGCTGCATTCAACTGTCTACTGGTGTAGGCAATTGGCAGATCCATATTACCTTCACGCGTGCGAGTACACATCCAATTGCATAATTGGATGCATCCACGTGAACATGAAAGGGCTTATTCCAATCAGGAGTCGTCAAGATTGGTGTTGAACATAATCGCCGTTTAAGCTCATTGAAGGAGTTCTCACATTCATCAGTCCACTCAAAGTTGGTCAAAAGGCCATACAGAGGCTTTGCAATGATGGCATACGTGTATGAAACGTCGGTAATAACCACAATGCCCCATGAAAGCCTGCACTTCCTTGACGTTCTTTGGCCTAGGTAGCTCTGCTATAGCTTTCACTTTCTCCTCGTCCGTGGATATGCCATTCTTTGACACTGTGTCCTAGAATCTTGCCTTGCCTGACCATGAAAACACACTTTTCTGGGTTCAAGCAGACTTGGTATTCTCTGCATTTGTCAAAGATTTGTTTGAGTTTAGGAATATGTGTTTGTCTAATGTTGGAATGAGCACAGAGATCACCAACATAGACTTCCAAATTCTTTCCAGGAATTCTTTAAACACGTGGCACATCAATCTCTGAAAGGTGGCAGGCGCATTGGTAAGTCCAAATGGCATTAAGCTAAAGGCAAATATGCCCCACTTTGTGGCAAAAGCTATCTTATGCTGATCTTCTGGAGCTATGGCCACTTGATTGTAGCCCGAGAATCCATCAAGGAAGTTGTACACTTCCTTGCCTACTACTCTTTCTAGTAGATGCTCAGTGATAGGAAGCGGATAATTATCTCTAATGGTGGCTGCATTAACCTTCTTCAAGTTAATGCATACACGTAGCTTTCCATTCTTCTTGGGCACCACTACGATGGGGGATACCCACTCAGTGTGCTCAATTTCATAGATGAATCCGGCTTCAACCAAGCGATCTATCTCTTCTTTAATCTTGGCAACATAGTTATCATTATATGTGTATGGCTTCTGCTTAGAGGGTTTGGCATCTGAGGTCATGGGTATAGTATGTGAGCATATGTTAAGATCAACACCTTTCAAATCCTTGTAACTCCAAGCGAATACATCTCTGTACTCCCTTAGCAAGGCTATCAAGTCCTGCTCTTCTTCTTTCGTCAGGTCATGCCCTATGTAAGTGCATCTTTCTTCTCCTTCTTCCATGGCTACAACTATTTTCTTGGTGGTTTCTTTGTTATCATAGGCCTCTCCTGATTGAGCCTCACGTTTAGGCATTCTTATCATGACTCTCCTATCATCTATTTCATACCTCTTAAATTTCCAGGGACCTCAAACAAAGATTCTTCCTCTTCTGGTGTGACTTCTTTCTTCTTCCTCTTCTTGCCTTCACTCTTGGCGACCACTTGTGTGGTTAATCTCACCTCGTCCATAATTTCTACGTGTCTCTGAGGGTGACCTTCTACCTCATAGAAGTATTCCTCATCTGATGCAAAGGGTGGATCCATAATGATTGACTCTAGATTAGAGTCACTTGCATCCTCAAATGCATCAGGGCTAGGTTCACATTCTTCTAGAAGGGCATCTCCCATGATTGGTTCTATTGAGAAGACTGAAATGTCATAGCCATCCTCATCATAGTGGGGTGTCCATTGTTCCTCATTGATGGCTACGTCCATTGTTGCTAAAATTTCTGCCCAACCATGAGGTTCAAATTCTTCATCAGGGAACACTACAGGTGCATAGGCTGGGTCTTGAATTGATCTATGTGTCTCTTTTGCACCTATCTCTCTGGCTTTCTCTCTCTTCTCTTCTTCTACTGCTACTTTACACATCCATAAGTGTGTGTCTTCATGCATCCATGAGGATCTTGACCCTAGGGAATGCACCGACTCAATATCATCCTTGGCTCTATGGATGGGGTTCCATTGGATGGGAGGTACATCTCTGTGAGAGTAATCCTTGAGATTGACTTTGGTCGTAACACCTAAGTGTTGCAAATACAAGGAATTGGTTCCCCAATCCTGTACCACTTGCAACTGTTGCATAAATGGTCTTCCCAAAATCATCTCATAGGCATGGTTCTTGCTAAAATCACATATAGCAAAAGTATGCTCAAACTCAACACCACATGTGGTGAGAGTTATTCCTTCTAGCAATCCTAAGGGTCTCTCTATGTGACCATCAGCCATTTGCAATTTCATTCTCGTTGGCTTGAGTGCTGGCTTGCCCCAACGCTTCCATAGGGAAGTGGTAGCAATTGCAACTCCTGCGCCTGAGTCCGGAATTGCCTTGGTTGTGTATCCTTGATGGGTGATGGGAAGATAGGTGTTTCCTTCTTCCCCCTCACTCATGTCTCCTATCTTATCCAAGGGTATTTCCGGCACTGTTCTATGAGATCCTACCTGGGAACGCGGTTTAGCTACCTCTGGTACTTGTTTGGCTACATGTTTCCATAGTTCTGGTCTAACCTTGAGTAACTCTTCTAAAGTGAGATTGCACTGCACTTAGTGTTCTTCACTACCTCCGTATTCCTAGGTATGATTGAGTCTTCGTTTCATACCATGACCGTGGGTGCTCTCATACAAGTGGACTTTGCTTCCCATGGGCCTGTGAAGTGGGGTAATTCATGTAAAGAATTAGACTCAAAGTCTAATCTCTCGTGAGATTGTGCACTCTCCTGCTCTTCATAAATGGAAGGAATATCTTGTGGGAATTGATCATGTGCATCATCCACAAGTTCAATGGGAGCAGGGACTTCACTCTCTTTAGCCCATTTCTCTTCTTGAATCTCTCGTAGGAATTCTGATGTGTACCGATTCATAGAAGAAGATGTGTCTGGTTCTGTGGAATTTGGCACATAGGATTCCTGGGCACGAAGGCTCACTCTTTCACATGCCTTACCCTTAATTTGAGGGGTGGGTTCCTTTTTTGATTGGGCAATTAACCTCTCCAATCTTTCTAGCAGTCCATCAAAGTGCAACTGCGTCTTAGCTGAACTAGAGATGTTAAAGAGGCGACTGGCTTCAAACATGGTTTGAGCCAATTCCACCATCTTGGCACAGATTTTGGTTAGTTCAAGCTCTAGTTCTGCTCTAGGGTAACACTTTTCATGATTGGTTATGTTTGGCCCTTCTTGGATTCTGGCCTGATATGCTTTAAGCATCATGTTTAGGTCCTCGGGAGTGGGATCTGCTAGAACTGATCCTACTCTAGGGGGTGGTGGGGTCGCATGAGGCAGGTTGGAAGGTGGTGGATCGGATGGAGATGGGAATGGTGGTGGTGGTGTGGTGTGAGAGGGCGGTTGAGATGTAAGTTCAATTATCCTAGCTCTCGTTTCTCTTAGGCTTTCCTCGAGTTCACTCATCTTCTTTGCCCATTGCCTTTTCATTCTCTCACGGCTATCTCTCCAGGCTCTAGTCCTCTTCTTGGTTATGCTCTCCGTTTCACTAACTTCGGCACTCTTTTCCTGTCCTACACCTTGGTTCTGCTGCAATGCCTGAGCTCTCGTGACCACTTGCACTGGTGTAGTGGAAGTCATACTCCCTGAAGAGTCTACAACTAACCCAATCACATTGATGGGAGTAATTTTTGTTACATTCTGTGGGTTCTTTGGGCAGTCTTGTAAGAGGTGCTCCTTTCCGCAATCTTGACAAAAGCCTCATTACCTGCATCATTTCTTTGGAAATTTTTGTGAACTCTTTGGCTCCCCCTGCCTCAAAACTGTCCTCTTCCTCCTACATGATTCTGTTGTTGACCTTGGTCTTGGTTACTGTTTCCTCTTCCACTTCTGAGACCTCTACCTCTGTTAGAGTAGAATACCTGGTCAGAACTAGGTTTTCCTTGGGAGTTTGAATCCTCACCAAGATTCTTTTCTTCAATAATCAGCATAGATGCCAGATCAGCAAAATTTGGAATATTTTCCCTAGTCTGTATAGAAGTTCTAAACTGCTTATATGCAGCTCCTAAACCATGAAGTCACACTTCCACCTTATCATTATCATCGATGTTCATGCCAATAGATGCAAGTGACTCACATATGCTTTTGATTTTTAGCGGGTAGTCACTTATTGACATGCCCTTGTTCTCCAATGTATGCAGCTCGTTCTTGAGTTGCAATTTCCATGCCTTTGTATTGGTCTCATACAATGTGGCCAAATTGTTCCAAGCCTCTTTCGGAGTCTTGGCATCCTGTATGTGTCCAATCATGCTATCCCGTATGCTAACAGATAGCCAATACATTACCTTTCATGCTCCTTGATTCCATTCTTCATACAGTCTTAAGTGGTTTGCAGTCCGATTTCTCTCTGGTAACTGCAAAACGTTTTCATTCTCTCCTTCAATGTACTTCCAGTAGCCTTTTCCCATCAAGAAATTTGTCATTTTGAATATCCAAGCATGGAAGTTGTTCTTGTCTAGCTTATCGTTCTAACCTAACTCATTCCATCTATGTTTGCCATTTCTGCAGCTATTCACAACACTGCAAAACACTATAAGCAGCACTTCTGCTTGAACACTGTTGCACTATGATGTGACAGTTTGATCTTAGAAAAACACAATTTTTGTGTATCAACAGTACACAAAATCGCTTGAAATTCTGGATCTGGAATATACGAGTGTTGCTGAACATGATAAAAGTTATAGTTTTTGAAATTGACTTGGTTTTCCTATGGGGCCCACCTTGCGGGCTCGAAACGGAGGTCGAGATTTTCTACCTTCATGCCAATTTTTGGAGCAATCTGAGATCGTTTGTGAATCACGCTTTCTCCATGTCTTCTCGCATACTCTTCATCATTGGCCTTCTCCACGAGCTCTCTATAGCCACACTGGCTCTGATACCATGTCAAGAGGAAGGAGATAAGGAAGAGAGCTCACACACACACACACTCTCATAATCAAAGAGAAGCACACACTCAGATTGAGGCAAGGAATAATGATCTTCTTCTTCTTCTTCTTCTTCTTCTATTACATAAAAAGGAATGTACAAGAATGACCTCAAAACAAGAATACAACTACTGCAATATATAAAGACTAGTGCATAAGGAAAAACCTAATGTCCGTGAATGACTGAGCTGGCAAGAAACAAATGTGCTATCACTCTATGTAGATATATCTAATAAAGAAGTGTCCGTGACATATACCGGCATGACCACTATACATGTCAAAGAAATGAAAATTGTTTATGTCCTAAGTTTCTTTCAGAGAAAGACGACAAAGATTTCTCATTTAAAACTTCCTCGGAAGAACCCGTGATAGTGTCATCCTAGATCATCACATGTTGATCTTGATATCTCAACACTTTGGATTTAGTACCTTTGCCAAATGGCACGAAAGCTTTACCATGTAAATGGAAGCTGAAATTCACATTAGATAGTGCTTCTCCAAAGTATAAAGCATGACTTGTTGCAAAGGTTTTTAAGCAACAACATGGTGTTGATTTCGAGGAAATCTTCTCTCTAGTGGTCAAGATGACTACCTTGCACATGTTGCTTGGATTCATTGTAATCCAGGACTTAGAGCTAGTCCAAATGGATGTGAAATCTGCTTCCTTGCATGGAGATCTTATAGATGAGATCTATATCATGGAACAACTAGAGGGTTATGTAGTTCTTGGCAAGGAAAGTCTATTTTGTAAGCTCAAGAAGAGCTTGTATGGAATTAAACAATCCCCTAGAAAATGGTACCAAAAGTTTGATACTTTTATGAAGTCTCAAGGCTATTCTCAAAGCAATGAGGATCATTGTCTCTACACAAAGAGATGCTTAGATGGCAGCTTGATATGCTTCATACTTTATGTCGACGATATGTTGAGTGCTAGGAAGTCCTTTTATGACGTCCATTCTGAAAAAGAAGTTGAGTCAGACATTTGATATGAAGGATTCGGGGGATGCCAAACATATTCTTGGTATGCGTATTAGTCGTGATAGGAGTAAAAGATGCATATACTTGTCTCAAAGTGAGTACATATCCAAAGTACTTCACAAGTTCAATATGCAGGGTGGAAAGGCATTGAGTGCACCTTTACCCACATATGTGAAATTGAGCAAGGATGATTGCCCCAAATCAGATGAGGAAAAGGAATTCATGACCGAAATTCCCTATCAGTCTGCTGTTGGTAGTCTCATGTATGCTATGGTAGCTATGAGACCAGACATTGCATTTGCATTGGGAGTTGTGAGCAGATATATGTCTAATCTTGGCAAGAAACATTGGGAAGTGGTCAAGATAATTTTGAGATATCTCAATGGCACTAAGGACAAGTGTCTATGCTTAGGTAGAGGGAAAGCATCCATTATTGGTTACACAGATCATGACTATGCTAGTTGTGTAGACAATTGTAAGTCTACATCATGGTACATTTTTCATTTTGTTGAAGGTGCTATCTCTCGGAGATCTCATCTTCAAGAATGTACAACTATTTCCACCACAGAAGCAGAGTATGTTGCAACAAGTGAGGCATGCAACAATCTCTAATGAAGTGAGGTATCACTTCATTAGAGATTGCTTAGCCACTGAGCGCATTATTCTTGAGAAGGTTCACACTCGAGATAATGTTGTAGATGCTTTGACTAAAGCTCTACCACATGATAGATTTCGACACTATTGTCACTTGATGGGGGAATCAAGTATCTTACACAGTCACTTGTATATGTGTAGCATGCCCATCTGGTGGGAGGTATAGTTTGTGTACTACACTCAGGTATTATTTATTATTCTTTATTTTTTCACACGTAGTTACTTTGGCCATACTGGCCTTTAGTGGGAGATTGTTACCGTTAGTGTCCGTGTGAAAGGCCAAATGGCCACCAGACACTTCTTTGTTTAAGTTTTTTAATAAAACATATAGTGGACTGGGCAGTCATAGACTGTAAGTTCGACCCCATTCGTAAGACCTAAGAAGTCTATTTTCATGCTCCCTATGTACTATGTTTTTCTGCCTATTCTGTAGCCTCTGTGCAGAGTACTGTGTGCGGCCTTAGGAGCTCAGTTTTCTACTCAGAAGATATTGTCATGGAACTCTCAAGAAGAAGAGCGGACCATGGTGCATCGCCATCAAATTACTTCATTTGTGAATATATGTAGTGTTGGTGCATGACAACCAACAATTGATGTTTTAGATAAAGACTTGAAGTCAAAAGATGAAGAAAAAATCAACAAATGAAGTTTGAAGATAGTACATATTCAAGAAATGAAGACTTGTATACATATGTACATTAAACTTGTAACTAGCTCACTTATACTTTTGTTATAATCATGAGCTTGTACATATATGCCTATATATACAAGTAGAAAGTTGGGGCAAGTATGAGAGAGCATGAGATATGGATAATTAGAAGTTGTAAGAGTCATTAGAAACTTTAGAAGTGAATAAGATCTCTCTCATCATTGAGTTGTAAAAAAACTTTCAGAGTAGTAGAAATCTGACACCCAATTTTTTGCTGAGTACTCCTTTTGTGTTTAATCTTTTGTGAAATGCTTTTGTACAAGTCTAATTTTGTAGTTGATTGACCTCTGTACAATTTTGCAAATCCTCATTGTGATCAGGCTGAGAGAATCGAGAGTAGGAACATTTACATGTGTAAATGTGAAGAAGTGAAGTTTGTAACAGGTGCAAATTTGATGTTAATGTTTTGGTCAGTTCTCCTTCCACAATGTAAAGTTTTAAGCAAGAAAGCACTCATTCTTTATGCTGGAAGGTAAGATACCTATGGCTAAAAGCATTTGACTAAATGGGTTGTAGTTTGAGAGAACTATGCATTAAAAGTTACAAGTGTCAAAGTCAACTAAAGAGAAGTACAATTTTAGACATAGGTGGATTGTTTGGATCAGTTCTCAAGATCTACAAAATTGTTTGAGATGTTTTAACTTGGACAAAGTGCACAATCTTTAAACAACACTTTGTACAAAGTTTCATAAGAAACTCTACACATTTGAGTAGTCAATTAATGAGTTAAGTTCAACAGCCTTTTCTAAGTAATGACTCTCTTCACAATTAGTGCAAATTTTGATAGTTTGGCATTGATCTTCCAAAATTGATCAAGGTTTTGAGTTATTCTTGATATAGAAGTGTTCTAACATCAAGGATAGCTTGTTCTTTTGGAGATTAACACTCTCCATTAGTGGTATCAGAGCAGGAATCATCAAAATAGAAGAAAGGAAGACCCCGACTGCTGTAATCATACAGAAATTAACATTGGAAGGTTCAAAGGTGAAAGCTTAAAGGAAATGCTTGAGAACGAGGCCTGAAGCTATCAAGAAGATCAAAAGAAATTCATTCAAAGTAAAGGTACACTTATTCCTCATAAAGCTTGAAGAATTTAATACACAAGTGAAGAAAGGATGGGAGATTCTCTTCAGATAGAGAAATTGGATAGAGAAAACTATCCAACTTGGTCAATGAGGATGGAAGCTCATCTTATGAGCAAAGACTTGATATGATACATTACAAGTGAAGAAGAAAAATCAGATTTCAGATATCCTAGTGTTCCAACTAGGGATGAACTCTCAGATTTGAAGACATGGATGAAGAAGGATGCTCAAGCAAGGAGCCTTATCTACATGGGAGTCAATGAATACTTGCTACCTCATATTAGAGGACTTGAAAGTGCAAGTCACATATGGAATGCTTTGGAGGAGCATTTCCAAAATACTACAAAGTCAAGGAAGGCATCTTTATGGGCAGAGTTCACTACATTTAAAAAGAAAGCTTCTCAATCCATTTTTGATTATGTAACAAGGATGAAGGATATTGCAGATGCATTAGGAGAAGTTGATGAAGATATTGAAGAAGATAAATTGGTAAGGCAAATCCTCACAAGTTTGAGAGGAGATGAGAAATGGAAGCCATTCATTTTGTCTACTGAATTGTCACTAGATGATTTCACTCCTGATTTAAATCAGTTGCTAGGACATATGCTAACTTTTGAGCAGGATGTCAAAGGAGATGTTGATAAGAATACTGGTCAAGCAATGTATTCAAAAGACAAGAAGAAGAATAGCAAAGGTAAGCAACAATTAAATGAAGATGAACGTACAACTAACTTCCTAAGAGGAAGAGGAAGTGGCAAAGGAAGAGGAAGAAGCAGAAGCAATAAAGATGGAGCCAAAGCTTGCTAGATTTGTGGTAAGACAAATCATTTAGCTCATGATTGTTGACACAATAATGAGACTAATGGAGGATATAGTCAGAACTTGAATTCAAGCGGAAGAGGTGGTAGAAACCAAAGAGGTAATTTTTGAGGAAGAGGTAGTAGAGGTTACTTTGGAAGAAATGCAGGTAGAGGATTCCAAAGTCAATCCTACAACAATAACTACTACAATTATGCTTCAGATCAGAAGGAGGATTCAACTTTGATTATGAATGCAACTTGTGAAAGACAAAGTGAAGACCAAAGAGTCTTCCACAAAGACTTAGGGTGTAGCAATCACTTGAGTGGTAATATAGCCTTGATGATTGATTTGGAGAATAAGGTAACTAATCATGTAGTTCAAACATATGATAATACAAAGCACAATATGAACTTGTCAATTGGATCAATGAAGGCCAAGGATGGAAGTACTCTTATGAGTAAGGTCTTGTATGTTCCTACAATTCCAAAGAATCTGATAAGTGTAGGGAAAATTGTTGAAAAAGGTTATGAAGTAAGGTTCACTAATGATGGAGTTTTTGTGGAAGACCCTAGCAATGGGTATAAACAAATTGTCTCACGGAAGAAAGAAGGAAGACTCTTCACATTGAAGGTTCAAGGTAATATTGGTCATGCCTTTTTCACTTATGGAGGACATAAGATCTCTGAGTTAGATCTTTGGCATAAACGGCTTGGACATTTCAATGAAATAGGTATTAAGTATATGGTTAACAATGGTTCAGTGCTTGGATTTCCTAATGTTGTAGGTCAACACATGACATATAGATGTGAGGCATGTCAATTAGGTAAGGCTCATAAGCAATCATATAATAAGCATGGATTTATGTATTCAGAGATGCTTGAATTGATACACACAAATGTGTGGGGACCATCAAAGGATTTCAGTATTAATGGTTCAAGATATTATGTGATTTATGTTGATGATGCTACCAGGTGGATCATTATATATGTGATCAAAGATAAATCAGAGGTATTCAATACATTTAAACATTATCATGTGTATGCAGAAAGAATCACAGGTCAAAAGTTGAAGAGACTAAGGTCAGATGGAGGGGGAGAGTATTTCTCTAATGAGTTCAATGATTACTCATGGAATGCAGTTATAGAAAGGGAAGTCACTCGCAGGTACTCTCCTCAACAAAATGGTGTAACAAAAAGGAGAAATAGAACTCTTGTTGAGTTTGCAAGATCAATGATGAAGGAGAAAAATTGTCCAAATTATTTGTGGGTTGAGGCTGTAAATACAACTACATACTTGGTTAATAGGTTACCATGTAAAGCCTTGCAGGGTATGACACCATATGAAGCTTGGTGGGGTAAGAGACCTAGCTTAGATCATTGCAAAGTATTTGGATGTTTGGCTTATGCATATGTGCCATCTCAGTTGAGACATAAATTGGAACCTAAAGCTGAAAAGTATGTGTTCATTGGATATGATGATAAGCAGATGGGTTATAGGTTATGGAGTCCATCCACAAAGTAATTCCTTGTATCAAAGGATGTTACATTTGATGAGCAAAGTACTTGGTATGCAGGAACAATCAATAATGATGCAGGTGATGAAGAAGTTTTGAATGCGAAGAAAGGTAAATCAAAGGTTCAGATATTTGATGAAGAAGAGAACAATAAGTGTAAACACATGTTCATATGTTTTCTCCGATGTTTGTTTTGGTGTTCCATTTTGATGTACAAATGTTATGAATATTTGTCTTTGATCTTAGCTAAAGTATCAAAGGCATGGAAAAAAAGTGGATCCATCATTTAAAGGCTTCATATCACCAAATCAAGGGACCAACAAGTTTTCATCCAATTTCCTAAGTCATAGCTTACCAAAAATGTTAAATGGTTGGTTGAGAGATTCTTACCAAATTGTAGATTTTTTTTTTGATAGCCTACATATGTATAAATCCAAGTCGTAGGACCTCTACTCACTTCTTAAGTTATTTTAGAGTAAAAGGAAATTGCTAAATAGAGACCTCTTTCTTTGTTAGTCATTTGTGAGCTTATACTTCCCTATTGTTTGCCATTGCTCACTGGCTTCGTATGTAGTGAGCTAGTTTTAAGCACCACATTGTTTTATCTATAACTCCTTCTTCCGATATCTATTTGAACTCATCTCACTTGTGTTTGATTGCTCACTTACTCTACTAAGAATCAAAAAAAGAATGTTATTCTCCTCTAAGTGCGCTCTGAGTGAGGTTGCAAGTGAACGCTTGTCTCTACACTTAGGTAGACAACAACAAGCATAGCTAGTCTATCAAGAAGACGCTGGTTAACCATGTTTGAGTATACAAATCAACTATTTTACAATGATATCGGGTAGGTACGAGTGTCTAGTTTTATTTTGGAAATTTTCATTAGCTTTGCAAATTTAGATTTTGAGGTAGAGCCAAAATAGTGACCTTAAATCACCATGGAAAACAACCTATAAGGGCCTAGATCCTTCCAAAGCTGCATAGGGGTGTCAATTTATCCCCCACAAAAACACACATAGATACATAGATATATATATACATATAAACATATATACATACATAGAACACATATACATGCATACCTGCATACATAGATACATACATACATACATACATACATACATATACTCACATACATACATACATACATACATACATACATACATATGTACATACGTACATTCATACATACATATGTATAACACACACACACACACACACACACATATATATATATATATATATATATATATATATATATATATATATATATATATATATATATATATATATATATATATATATATACATACATACATACATACATACATACATACATACATACATACATACATACATACATACATACATACATACATACATACATACATACATACATACATACATACATACATACATACATACATACATACATACATACATACATACATACATACATACACACACACAGACACACACACACACACACACACACACACACACACATATATATATATATATATATATATATATATATATATATATATATATATATATATATATATATATATATATATATATATATATATATATATATATATATATATATTAATGTTGGGAAAGATGGATGGATGCTCCAAGAGACTGAGTAGGTACTGCTAAACCTGCTTTGTACCAACCCTCTTTTGCTTCAGAGTTGATAACTAGACCTCCTTAGCATTCCAATGACACCATAAAATGTCCTATGTCCTTTGGAAATGATTTGTGCAATGATTGAATCAAAATAGATAACTTTGGAAGTCACAAACTCAAGAAAACCTTCTATTTTTGTCTTGATACCTACTGGGTATTTTGCTCAGTATGACGAGTACAGTAGGAATTGGAAAAATTCCTTTTAGGGATATCTAATTAGCTTAGTACGCTACCTATTCCAAGTGGAATGATGTAAAATGATAAACTACGCTAAGAGAAATCAACTTAGCAAGTTAAGCTATACCCCCGACTTTTTAGGACTGTAGCAGAAAATGGCCAAAGATCACCCCGATGCCGATTTCTCCAAAATGGCTGAATAGAATGTCTTCAAAATTAGATAGCATGTAGATTACTTCAAGCTGAATCCAACAAGCTTTGAATCACTGAATGTGGTGAAGGATTGACCGAGATATGCCCTTGACAAGTTGAAAGACTTTTGAGTAGACTAACAGAGAACTCTCAGATGGACAATGTGAATGTATGTATTAATGAACATTTGTATACAACTCCATTGGCATGAATATCATTGCCAAATGGTGTAGAGAGGTGTGGGCTAGAGTGTAGACCTCACACACACTAAAGAATCAGTAATGCTAGGCTCAGGAGTGCTCTCTCTTACCCGCGACTTTTCATGTCCATTTTTATAAGGAATGACTAAAAATTTGAATTCAAATTCAAACTTTTGGCTCCCTATGATCAAGCTCCTAAATGCTTGGAGATATTCTTTCAATCAAACAACTAACTTTTCCACGAATCCTTTTGGTAGGTGATTACAAGAGATTCCAAGTCAATTTGACTTTTACAATGAGGTAAGTGGTAATTAACCACTAGCATATGTTCATATGCTTCTTCATGTATGTATAGACTTCAAAGCATCCATTGAGCCAAATGTGTAGGCTTGTAATTTACACCACCAGCTCCCCCTCAAGCCAAACATTTTGGCTTAAGTCTTCATCTTCAATCTTCAAGTATATCCTGCAATCAAATCATGGATTTGAACCTGCAAAGTTTGGTTCCATCCAAAGCTTTAGTCAACAAATCTGCACATTGCATGTTGGTTGATACATAGGTAAGTTGAATGTCCTTGCTTATCAATTTCTCTCTCACATAATGATAATGGACCTCTATGTGTTTGGTCCTAGCATGATAAATAGGATTAGCTGCAAGGTGAAGAGAACTTGTATTATCCCCAAAGATTATTGGAGACCTAGTAAATAAACCCAATTCTGTATATAGAAGCTTAATCCATATTGCTTCTTGTGTGGCATTAGCTACTCCTCTATACTCTGCCTCTATGGAAGACAAAGCAACAGTGGGTTGCTTCTTTGAAGACCATGAAATTGGTTTGTCACCTGCAAAAGAAATATATCCAGAAGTGCTCCTCCTATCATCCTTGCATCCTGCCCAATCTGCATCTGAATAAATTTTGATATCAATATCTGAAGTGTAAGAGAAATACAAACCATGGTTCTGTGTACCCTTGAGATACTTCACAATTCTCTTGGCAGCCTCTAAGTGAGGTATCCTTGGCTTGTGCATAAATTGACTTAGCACACTAACTCCATATGCAATATCTATCCTTGTTAAGGTAGCATAGTTCAAACTACCCACCAGACTTTGATAACCTGTAATGTCATTGACTTCATCACCTTCATGGGCACTTAGCTTTAGGTTTACCTCCATTGGAGTGCTTGCTACTTTGGCATCCTGCAGTAAAACTTCTTTAACATGTCCTGTATATACTTTTTCTGAGTAATATATATCCATGAATTAGTGTAGACTAACTCAAGTCCCAAAAAATATTTCAATAGACCAAGATCATTGATCTTGAACTCCATCATTTGACTTTTGATATATCTGATTCCATTGACATCATTACCTGTAATGATGATATCATCAACATAAACACAAAGGTATATTACCTGTGAATTACTTCTCTTAATGAACAGAGAAGTATCTGCCTTGCTCATGACAAATCCTTGGTCTTGGAGGTATGTAGTTAACCTGTAATTCCATGCCCTAGGTGCCTGCTTCAATCCATATAAAGCCTTTTTTAATTTGCAAACATATGTTACCTTCTTAGGGTCCTCATAGCCAGGAGGTTGTGACATATATACCTCCTCTGAAATCCATCCATTGAAGAAAGCATTCTTGACATCCAATTGGTACATATTCCAATTTTTTGATGCAGCCACACTTACCAACACTTTGATTGTTGGCAACTTGGCCACAGGTGAGAATGTCTCCTCATAGTCAATGCCTTGGGTTTGTGCAAAACCCTTGGCTACCAATCTGGCTTTGTACCTATTAATTGTGCCATCAGAATTTCTTTTAAGTTTATAGATCCATCTGGATCCTATTACCTTCATTGAGTCTTTCTTAGGTACTAACTCCCATGTGTCACGCTCCTTGAGTGCTTCAATCTCCTCATTCATAGCTTCTTTCCATTCTGATTTGGTTATTGCTTCTTCATATGACCCTGGTTCTTCATTTGACAAATCTTTGGCAAGATAAAGAGAATGTTTAGTAACAAGAGATGTATCATACCCATATCTGATAGGTTTCTAGCTTTCTCTTTATGATCTTCTAAATGGTTGAGTTGAAGATTCAGGTATGTCTTCAAGCTTCTTCATCTTCATTTTGCCTTTGGAATTCCCTGCTTTGAATTCTTCAAGGTTGATAGTATCTTCATCATCTGAACTTGAGTCTTCATTCTGAGTAGGTTCCTCCTTTGTAAGACTTGGAAATTCCTCTTCCAAATCATAGGGTAATTTGACCTTCCTGCATTCATTCTCATACCAAGAATCATTTTCATCAAAGACAACATCTCTGCTTACCATGAATCGTTTATTGATAGGATTATAAAACCTATAACCTTTCTGATTTAGATCATACCCAATAAAGATGCATTTTTCAGCCTTTGGGTCTAGCTTACCTCTTATCTGAGAAGGAATGTGTACATATGCTACACATCCAAATATTTTGCAATTGTCAAGTGAGGGTCTCTTACCATGCCATGCTTCATAGGGTGTCATGCCATCAAGAGACTTAGATGGTAACCTGTTTATGAGGTAAGTGGCAGTGGAAACACTCTCTGCCCATAGATAGTTAGGTAATTTTTTCTCATTAAGCATAGATCTAGCTGTCTCAACAATTAATCTATTTCTTCTCTCAGCTACCCCATTCTGCTAAGGAGAATACCTTGTGGTTATCTCTCTTTTGATGCCTCTGTCCTGCAAGAAGTTTTCAAATTCATTGGAGAAGTACTCACCTCCTCCATCTCACCTTAGCCTCTTCAAATTCCTTCCTGTCTGGTTTTCAACTAATGCAAGATACTTCTTAAAGCAATTAAATACCTCATCCTTGTGCTTCATAAAGTACAATACAGTCCATCTGCTATAATCATCAATGAAAGATACATAGTACCTTGAACCTAAGACTGAGGGGTCTTTGCTTGGTCCCCATTCATCTGTGTGGACAAGCTCTATATAGTCTTCATGCATGTATCCTTTCCTTGAGAAGGGTAACCTGTGAGACTTCCCAAATTGACAAGCACCACACTTATAAATCATATGTTGCTTGGATACATTAGGTATCCCAAGCACACATTGGTCTCTGCACATTTGTTTCAAGGTTCTTTCTCATATGTGCCCTAACCTTTTGTGCCAAATCTCAAGCTTTGAAAGTGTTTGATCTTTATAACTCTATAGTGCAATGTTCTTTGTATCTTCTAACTCAAAAGTGAAAAGTCTACCTGATTTTTCTCCTTTAGCAATCCTCTTGAACCCATGTTTTGGATCCTCCACATATGCTCCATATTGGTTGAATCTAACTTGCAAACCTTTCTCCACAATCTGACCAACACTCATCAAATTTTTGGTAATGGTTGGTACATAGAGTACCCTGCTCAACAAATTCTGATTTCCATCACAAGTCTTAACATTTCCAACTTTAACTACAAAATGCTTTGTGTCATCACCTCTTTGGACTTGATGCTTACCTTTTGGTTCCTCAAGATCAGAGAGTAATGCTACATTGCCAACCACATGATTTGAACATCCTGAGTCAATGTAGAATAGGTGGTCATCATTTGTACCTGATTTTGAAGTCATGTTCATGATTAGAAGAGAGTCATCCTGCTCCTCTGTGTACTTGTTGTAATCCTTCCTGGATTTGAATCCTCCTTGGTAGTTGCCAATGTAATTATTGTTGTAGTTGTTGTTGTAGTTATTGTTGTAGCCTTGGTGATGGTTGAATCTACCTCTTGACTGTGAGTAGCCACCTCTTTGATATCCTCTTCCTCTCTGATTCTTGTAATTCCTGAAACACTCATCTGTAGTATGATTTGATAGACCACAAATGTTGCATGGTGAGGAGTTATAAGATCTCCCCGTACCTGACTTACCTCCTCTGCCCCTTCCTCTTGATGATCTACCTCTCCCTGCATAGTTGGCTTGGGAGGTAGAACCTTCATCTTCCACCTTCTTGCTTTTGCCTTTAATAGGGTAGAAGAGTTATTACCTTTGGATGTATCTCCATTTTTGTTGAGCTTTGCTTCATGAGTAACCATGAGAGTTGTAAGATCTGGAGTGTGCATGTCCATGTAAAGATCCATAGCTGTGGTGAAGCTTTCCCATTTGTCATCAGCCTTGATCCCATTGATCACTTGCCTTACAATCTGTTCTTCTTCAATCTCTTCTCCTATGCTTGCTAACTGATCTGCTACATCTTTAATCTTGGTCACAAATTCTAAAACAGCTTGCTTAGGTTGCTTCCTTAATGTTGTGAATTCAATCCACAGCTGATTTCTCCTAGCCCTTGTGTTGGAGGAAAAATATGATGACAAGGTTTCCCAAGTCTCTTGGGATGTCTTACAATTTCTAATATGTGGCAAAAGAAAATAAGATATAGAGTTGAGTAAATAAGACCTTGCTAATGCATCCTTAGCACACCATGTGTTGAGCTTTTCATGTTCTTCCTTGGTTGGTAATCCTCTTGTTTTGAATGAGGGCAATTCCTCATCTCCTGAGATGTATCCATAGAGACTCCTTCCTTGTAAGTAGGTCTTCATCCTTAGAGACCATGCTTGATAATTGTTCCTCTCCAATTTATCAATAAATGAAGGAAAACCATCTCCCATTTTACCTTAGCTAGCTCTGATACCACTATTGGGAAAGATGGATGGATGCTCCAAGAGACTGAGTAGGTACTGCTAAACCTGCTTTGTACCAGCCCTCTTTTGCTTCAGAGTTGATAACTAGACCTCCTTAGCATTCCAATGACACCATAAAATGTCCTATGTCCTTTGGAAAAGATTTGTGCAATGATTGAATCAAAACAGATAACTTTGGAAGTCACAAACTCAAGAAAACCTTCTATTTTTGTCTTGATACCTGCTGGGTATTTTGATCAGTATGACCAGTACAGTAGGAATCGAAAAAATTCCTTTTAGGGATATCTAACTAGCTTAGTAAGCTACCTATTCAAAGTGGAATGATGTAAAATGATAAACTATGCTAAGAGAAATCAATTTAGCAAGTTAAGCTATACCCCCGACTTTTTAGGACTGTAGCAGAAAATGACCAGAGATAACCCGGATGCAGATTTCTCCAAAATGGATGAATAGAATGTCTTCAAACTTTGAGAGCATGTAGATTACTTCACGCTGAATCCAACAAGCTTTGAATCACTGAATGTGGTGAAGGATTGACCGAGATATGCCCTTGACAAGTTGACAGACTTTTGAGTAGACTAACAGAGAACTCTGAGATGGACAATGTGAATGGATGTATTAATGAACATTTGTATACAACTCCATTGGCATGAATATCATTGGCAAATGGTGTAGAGAGGTGTGGGCTAGAGTGTAGACCTCACACACACTAAAAAATCAGTAATGCTAGGCTCGGGAGTTCTCTCTCTTACCCGCGACTTTTCATGTCCATTTTTATAAGGAATGACTAAAAATTTGAATTCAAATTCAAACTTTTGGCTCCCTATGATCAAGCTCCTAAATGCTTGGAGATATTCTTTCAATCAAACAAGTAACTTTTCCACGAATCCTTTTGGTAGGTGATTACAAGAGATTCCAAGTCAATTTGACTTTTACAATGAGGTAAGTGGTAATCAACCACTAGCATATGTTCATATTCTTCTTCATGTATGTATAGACTTCAATGCATCCTTTGAGCCAAATGTGTAGGCTTGTAATTTACACCAACAACTCCCCCTCAAGCCAAAGATTTTGGCTTAAGTCTTCATCTTCAATCTTCAAGTATATCCTGCAATCCAATCATGGATTTGAACCTGCAAAGTTTGGTTCCATCCAAAGCTTTAGTCAACAAATCTGCACATTGCATGTTGGTTGATACATAGGTAAGCTGAATGTCCTTGCTTATCAATTTCTCTCTCACATAATGATAATGGACCTCTATGTGTTTGGTCCTAGCATGATAAATAGGATTAGCTGCAAGGTGAAGAGAACTTGTATTATCCCCAAAGATTATTAGAGACCTAGTAAATAAACCCAATTTTGTATACATAAGCTTAATCCATATTGCTTCTTGTGTGGCATTAGCTAGTCCTCTATACTCTGCCTCTGTGGAAGACAAAGCAACAGTGGGTTGCTTCTTTGAAGACCATGAAATTGGTTTGTCACCTGCAAAAGAAATATATCCAGAAGTGCTCCTCCTATCATCCTTGCATCGTGCCCAATCTTCATCTGAATAAATTTTGATATCAATATCTAAAGTGTAAGGGAAATACAAACCATGGTTCTGTGTACCCTTGAGATACTTATATATCCAGAAGTGCTCCTCCTATCATCCTTGCATCGTGCCCAATCTTCATCTAAATAAATTTTGATATCAATATCTAAAGTGTACGGGAAATACAAACCATGGTTCTGTGTACCCTTGAGATACTTCAGGATTCTCTTGGCAGCCTCTAAGTGAGGTATCCTTGACTTGTGCATAAATTGGTTAGCACACTAACTCCATATGCAATATCTATCCTTGTTAAGGTAGCATAGTTCAAACTACCCACCATACTTTGATAACCTATAATGTCATTGACTTCATCACCTTCATGGGCACTTTGCTTTAGGTTTACCTCCATTGGAGTGCTTGCTACTTTGGCATCCTGCAAGTAAAACTTCTTTAACATGTCCTGTATATACTTTTTCTGAGTAATATATATCCCTGAATTAGTGTAGACTAATTCAAGTCCCAAAAAATATTTCAATAGACCAAGATCATTGATCTTGAACTCCTTCATCATTTGACTTTTGATATATCTGATTCCATTGACATCATTACCTGTAATGATGATATCATCAACATAAACACAAAGGTATATTACCTCTGAATTACTTCTCTTAATGAACAAAGAAGTATTTGCCTTGCTCATGACAAATCCTTGGTCTTGGAGGTATGTAGTTAACCTGTAATTCCATGCCCTAGGTGCCTACTTCAATCCATATAAAGCCTTTTTTAATTTGCAAACATATGTTACCTTCTTAGGGTCCTCATAGCTAAGAGGCTGTGACATATATACCTCCTCTGAAATCCATCCATTGAAGAAAGCATTCTTGACATCCAATTGGTACATATTCCAATTTTTTGATGCAGCCACACTTACCAACACTCTGATTGTAGGCATCTTGGCCACAGGTGAGAATGTCTCCTCATAGTCAATGCCTTGGGTTTGTGCAAAACCCTTGGCTACCAATCTGGCTTTGTACCTATTAATTGTGCCATCAGAATTTCTTTTAAGTTTATAGATCCATCTGGATCCTATTACCTTCATTGAGTCTTTCTTAGGTACTAACTCCCATGTGTCACTCTCCTTGAGTGCTTCAATCTCCTCATTCATAGCTTCTTTCCATTCTGATTTGGTTATTGCTTCTTCATATGACCCTGGTTCTTCATTTGACAAATCTTTGGCAAGACAAAGAGAATGTTTAGTAACAAGAGATGTATCATACCCATATCTAATAGGTTTCTTGCTTTCTCTTTGTGATCTTCTAGATGGTTGAGTTGAAGATTCAGGTATGTCTTCAAGCTTCTTCATCTTCATTTTGCCTTTGGACTTCCATGCTTTGAATTCTTCAAGGTTGATAGTATCTTCATCATCTGAACTTGAGTCTTCATTCTGAGTAGGTTCCTCCTTTGTAAGACTTGGAAATTCCTCTTCCAAATCATAGGGTAATTTGACCTTCCTGCATTCATTCTCATACCAAGAATCATTTTCATCAAAGACAACATCTCTGTTTACCATGAATCCTTTATTGATAGGATTATAAAACCTATAACCTTTCTGATTTAGATCATACCCAATAAAGATGCATTTTTTAGCCTTTGGGTCTAGCTTACCTCTTATCTGAGAAGGAATGTGTACATATGCTACACATCCAAATATTTTGCGATTGTCAAGTGAGGGTCTCTTACCATGCCATGCTTCATAGGGTGTCATGCCATCAAGAGACTTAGATGGTAACCTGTTTATGAGGTAGGTGGCAGTGGAAACACTCTCTGCCCATAGATAGTTAGGTAATTTTTTCTCATTAAGCATAGATCTAGCTATCTCAACAATTAATCTATTTCTTCTCTCAGCTACCCCATTTTGCTCAGGAGAATACCTTGTGGTTATCTCTCTTTTGATGCCTCTGTCCTGCAAGAAGTTTTCAAATTCATTGGAGAAGTACTCACCTCCTCCATCTCACCTTAGCCTCTTCAAATTCCTTCCTGTCTGGTTTTCAACTAATGCAAGATACTTCTTAAAGCAATTAAATACCTCATCCTTGTGCTTCATAAAGTACAATACAGTCCATCTGCTATAATCATCAATGAAAGATATATAGTACCTTGAACCTGAGACTGAGGGGTCTTTGCTTGGTCCCCATACATCTGTGTGGACAAGCGCTAGATAGTCTTTATGCATGTATCCCTTCCTTGAGAAGTGTAACCTGTGAGACTTTCCAAATTGACAAGCACCACACTTATAAATCATATGTTGCTTGGATACATTAGGTATCCCAAGCACACATTGGTCCCTGCACATTTGTTTCAAGGTTCTTTCTCATATGTGCCCTAACCTTTTGTGCCAAATCTCAAGCTCTGAAAGTGTTTGATCTTTATAACTGTATAGTGCAATGTTCTTTGTATCTTCTAACTCAAAAGTGAAAAGTCTACCTGATTTTTCTCCTTTAGCAATCCTCTTGGGCATCTGATCGAAGAGCTCTCCAATGCTCGCAATTGCGCTGCGCTCACGAGCTGAAGCAAGTATATGCAGAATTGTTGTTTTGCCTAAGCTCTCTCTTATTGTCTCCATCTGTCCTTGTTTCTCTCTTTCTACATCTTTCTCTCTTTGAATTCTCTCTCTCTCTCTCTCTTCTTTCTCTCTTTATTGCAGGTTATTCAAGAAGCTAACCAAGCAAAGAGTATGGCCAACTATTGTAAGTACAATTTCTATTCTTTGTATATCATTTGAATTGTGTTATTTTCATTAGATAGCATACTCACAATTATTGATATGCACTTATACACTTATACATGATCCACATGCACTTTCACACATATACACATATACACATATACACATGCACATACACACACATATATACACACAGATACATGTGCATATGCACAAACATTTCTACAACCACATAAAAAGACTTACATGCATGCATTATTGCATATATATATATATATATATATATATATATATATATATATATATATATATATATATATATATATATATACACACACACACATTAACATATACACAAATACATGTATATGCACGTCCACATGCATGCACATTCACATGCATGCACATTCACATGCATGCACATTCACATGCATGCACATGTATGCAAATGGAAACACATCCACATACACATGCATGTGGAATACATATACACATGCAAATACATACATTATACACATACATATGCACATACATACACACACATATACACATGCACACACACATGCACATACCTACATATACACATATACATGCACATACATATACACACATATACACATGCACATGCACATACTCATACACACATATACACTTACACATGCACATGCACATACTCATACACACATATACACTTAAACATGCACATGCACATACATACATATACACACACATACACATGTACATACATACATATACACACACATTCATATACACTTAGGTACACACATATGAATGAATTATATAATTAAAATATTAAAACACATATACACATGCACACACACATGCACTTACCTACATATACACATATACATGCACATACACACATATACACATAGAGTTATACATATACATGCACATACATATACACACACATACACATGCACATGCACATACTCATACACACATATACACTTATACACGCACATGCACATACATACATATACACACACATACACATGCACATACATACATATACACACACATACATATACACTTAGGTACACACATATGAATGAATTATATAATTAAAGTATTAAAACACATATACACATGCACACACACATGCACATACCTACATATACACATATACATGCACATACACACATATACACATAGAGTTACACATATACATGCACATACATATACAAACACATACACATGCACATGCACATACTCATACACACATATACACTTACACATGCACATGCACATACATACATATACACACACATAGACATGCACATACATACATATACACACATATATATATGCACTTAGGTACACACATATGAATGAATTATATAATTAAAGTATTAAATCACATGCTTAATATAAACAATAATAACAATCAATAGAACAAAACTCTTCATTACTTAATACCATACACACAATTCAAAACATTACTGAAATGAAAAATATATAGATAAAAAAAAAATATATATATATATCAATGTAAATACATATAATCCAATGTCATAATCAACTAAAATCCTAATCATCATCATCATGATCATCATCATCATCAACAATATCATGATCATCCTGATCTTCCTCATCCTCATCGTCATGATCACCCTGTGACGATCGAGATCGTCGCTCTTGTGTCTGTCTCTCCACCTCATCCATATTTGTATCTCCATAATACTCCTGTATTACATCTAACCAACATAAATAAATAAAATAATTAAACCATTCATAAAAATAAAATAATTATATAAAATTTAAAAATACTCACAAAGGCATTAGGATGATCTTGCATATACTCGCCCAAATGCCGATATCCAAAATGTGTAGCGTACTCGATCTCATGTTTCATAGGATATCGGCCATAATCCTTGCCTTGCATTGAAACAAATAAAAAAGATTAGTTGCTTGCATTTTAACTAAAATAAAAAATATACTCACAATAACACATATACTTACAAATGTAGCTACAACACCATTATGGCCCATTTGGCCTAGGTGCGATGTGTGGCCCGACTCCACTCTCTTCTTTGCAGCAGCCTGTTTATAAGAAAAAAATACATAAATTAAATATAAAAAATTACTAAAATATATAAAAATTATAAATATAAACTATTAATTTGTGTAGCTTCTACTGAGGAAATGACGCCTGAAGACGTAGCTGTCGATGAAAAAACTACCACGTCTCAGGTGTTATGTTAGCTCGCCTCTTATTTTTTTCCACCATACAATATCTCCTGTTAATTTAATCTCAAACAGAAAAAAAAATCAGAATACATACACATATATACACACACATACACATACACATACCTACATACACATATACATGCAAACATATACACATACATATATGTATACATATACACATATACATACATATAACATAAACACACATATACATATCCACATATATACGTACACACACATGCATGCATATACACTCATTCATATAAAATACATGCATTTATGCCACAATAATGTGTAGTTGTGTATATGTGAATATGTGTGTATGTGTGTATGTGTGTATGTGTGTATGTGTATATGTGAATATGTGTGTATGTGTAAATATGTATATGTGAATTTTTTGTGTATGTAGATAATCAGATTATTAATATCAAATACCATTATTTGTAGATTTCGATCAATCAGATGGAACTCCACCACCGTCTCCTCATTGTGCAACGACTTTATACTGTAAGTATATCAAACATTTAATTTTAAATATATTTGATGGATACATAACTTATATTTTTTTTTGTTTCTTATTATGTGCAGATTCTGATCAATCAGAGGGTACTTCACCACCTCCTACCCATACAAAAACTTCACATGTGTCCTCCGATAGGAATTATGATGAATTTTACTATGAAGAGCATATTATATGTTGGTGTAACTCTTGTTATGGCACGTATCAAAGACCACGATTGGAATGTATTGAACATGAGGCAGAGTATGGTACTTTTGAGCGTGCACCATCACTTGGTCAATGTGATAATGCTTGGGTATGTATTTTCTATATATATTAATCTCATTATTTTATTTAAAAACTATATATAAAATCAAATTACTGGTGATATACAGGAATACTTGCTCCATGATGATGATGATGATTTTTCTCATAATTTTAATATACCTCGTACACATCATGGACTTGCTGTTCATCAATTACAAGCAGAGGTTTCTAGAAATCCTCTACCTCCTAGTTTAGATAATGAAACGGCTGGAGATTATCCATTGCCAGCTCGTGATCGTTCTTTAGTACAAACATATGATAGAAGAAGATATGGAGGATGGAATAGAGGACCACTTCCTTTAGATGGAGAGGTTTTCAACTTTTGGGGTAATCGCTATATGATTGCTCCATCCACTATTACTAATGCTGGTCGTGGTCTCTTTATTGTAGAGGATTTGTATGTGCCTCCGAACTCTGAAGTCACTCTTATGTCATTTTGGGGTCCTATATATGGATGGGGAGATTGGCATCGACTTTCACATTATGTTCAAAGCATGAGTACTTATGGAATATGCTTGAATGCAGCATCCCTTACTAGTAGAAGGATTTTACATGTAGAAAATGAAAGATTATATATTGATGAAAGACCTTACACACATGGAAATATAGCAGGTTTAGTAAATAGTAGTCGAGGGTTACATAATAGTTCAAGGACTAATTGCACATTTGAGGAGCGTGAAAATAGTCATGAATCACCATACATGAGTAGAGATGTATCCAGATACATAGTTGTCAATGCTATTACTACATTACATGTCGGTGATGAACTATTAGTGAATTATGGATGGCATAGACCTCCAAGAGCACCTTTTAGCTAGAGAGAATAAAAATTTTCTATCCATATTTAATAAGTTATATACTTAATTTTATATTTAAAGTTTACTTTTTATTCATTTATGGAATACTAATGAATTTTGTTTGTATGTGTAGATTCGAACGTATGATGTTGATGATATTCCTCCACATCATTCTCAATTACGAATAAGACCTCATTTATCAGAAGCTTCCATGAGGAGGCTACGCAAAACTAATCCTGTGCAATATGCAAAGTTGAAAGATCTATATTCAAAAGAAGATAAAGTACAAGATTTGTGTGACAATGATGAAGATGATGGCATGGCAGATTTTATTGAGGATTGGTATCAAAATGACAGTGAGAGCATTGATATTTCTAAAAATGAGAAATATCTTCGAGAGGAATGTCTAAAGCATGTATATGAAGGAAGTCGTTTGACATGACTAAGTGCAAAAATCGTTTTGGATGGAGTAATGTATATGTTTCGACACTATGAAGGTATAATTTTCAATTTTCTATCTATTTAACTTGATATGAATGGACACTTTTTGTCTGCGCATCTTTTAAACCTATTAATGCATCTTTCAAAATATTTGTGAAAAATTTGATTGTTTGGATGGCAGGATACAATTGTTTGTTTTGGAGGATATGAAGTATGTACCTTCATTGAATGATTTGTCGATTCTATCATATGTTCAGTTTGAAAGTGTGAGAAGCGGATTTATAATTGCTATTCAAAGAATTTGGCACTGTTTTTAGGCCATACAATGGTGACCTGGATGAATCGCATGCATAGAGGTTACTCAAGATAGAGAAATCTGATTATAATGGACTAGTGCCAACAGGATTCCTAGGGTATCTAGTAAACCTCTTGCATGTCAATGAGGAGCATCTAAACTTTACAAAGTGGAAATCATGGTGGCTTGAGAGGATCACTTTTATACAGCTTGTTCAAAAAACTTCAGTGTCATAAACCTGAAGTTCTTTGAACAAGCTGTATAAAAGTGATCCTCTCAAGCCACCATGATTTCCACTTTGTATCCTAAAGTTCAGATGCTCATCATTGACATGCAAGAGGTTTACTGCATACCCCAGGAATCCTACGGGCATGTATGAGTATGTATGTGTTTATGTGTGTGTATGTGTCTATGTGTGTGTATGTATCTATGCATGTGCATTATGTATGCATGTAAGTATGTATGTACATTGTATGCATATGCATATGCATTATGTATGCATGTATGTGTATATGTGTGTATGTCTCTTTATGTGTGTGTGTATGCATATATGTGTGTATATGTGTGTGTATATGTGTCTGTATGTGTGTATGCATGTGTATGTGTGTATGTGTCTATGTGTGTATGTTTGTGTGTATATGTGTGTGTATGTGTGTGTGTGTATGTGTATGTGTCTGTGTCTATGAGTGTGTATGTGTTTATGTGTGTGTATGTGTGTATGTGTCTATGTGTGTGTATGTGTCTATGTGTGTATGTGCATGCATGTATGTATGCATATGTATGTGTATGCATGTGTATGTGTGTGTATGCATCATTATGTGTGTATGTGTCTATGTGTGTATGTTTTTGTGTATATGTGTGTGTATGTGTGTGTGTCTATGTGTATGTGTCTCTACGCGTCTATGAGTGTGTATGTGTTTATGTGTGTGTATGTGTCTATGTGTGTGTATGTGTGTATGTGTATGCATGTATGTATGCATAGTTGTGTGTATACATTATGTATGCATGTGTGTGTATGCATTATGTATGTGTATGTATGCATGTAAGTATGTTTGTATGGATGTGTATGTGTCTCTACGCGTCTATGAGTGTGTATGTGTTTATGTGTGTGTATGTGTCTATGTGTGTGTATGTGTGTATGTGTATGCATGTATGTATGCATAGGTGTGTGTATGCATTATGTATGCATGTGTGTGTATGCATTATGTATGTGTATGTATGCATGTAAGTATGTATGTATGGATATGCATATGCATTATGTATGCATATGTATGCATGTATGTGTATGTGTGTGTATGTCTCTCTATGTGTGTGTGTATGCATATATGTGTGTGTATGTGTGTGTGTGTATATGTGTGTATGTGTGTATGTGTGTATGCATGTGTATGTGTGTGAATGCATCATTATGTGTGTATGTGTCTATGTGTGTGTATGTGTGTGCGTCTATGTGTATGTGTGTGTGTCTATGAGTGTGTATGTGTTTATGTGTGTGTATGTGTCTATGTGTGTGTATGTGTCTATGTGTGTATGTGTATGCATGTATGTATGCATATGTGTGTGTATGCATTATGTATGTGTATGTATGCATGTGCATTATGTATGCATATGTGTGTGTATGCATGTAAGTATGTATGTAGCTCAAGATATGAAGCATGAAGAAAGTACATGTTCAGAGAATGAAGATGTGTATACATACGTACATTAATTTAGAGTTAGCTCACTTATACTTTTGTATGGTGATGAACTTGTACATATTTGCCTATATATACAAGGAAAAATGTTGGGGAAAATATGAGAGAGCATGTGAATAGAGAAATTAGAAGTTGTATGAGTCATTAGACACTTTAGAAGTGAGTAAGATCCCTCGCATCACTCAGATGTAAAGTTTTCCAAAAATGAAGAAAAGTTGCGCCCGATATTTCTGAGAGTTCTCCTTTTGTGTTGAATCTTTTGTGTAATTCTTGTGTACAAGTCTAAGTCTATAGTTGATTGAGCTATGTACAAGTTTTCAGCTTTTTATTGTGATCAGGTTCAGAGAATTGAGTGTAGGAACATTTACATGTGTAAATGTAAAGAAGTGAAGTTGCAGGAGGCGCAAAATTCGATGCTAATGTTTTGGTGAATTATCCTTCCAAAGTGCAAAGTTTTGAGCAAGCAAGCACTCATTCTTTAAGTTGGAAGGTAAGCTAACTATGGCAAAAAGGATTTGCATAAACGGGTTCTAGTTTAGGAGAACCAAGCTTTAGAAGTTATAGGTGTCAAAGTCGACTGTAAAGAACTATAGTTTTAGACATAGGTGACTTGCTAAGATCATTTCTCAAGATCTACTGAGTCTTTTGAAATGATTTCACTTGGAAGAGGTGCGCAAACTATAGACAACACCTTCTACAAGGTTTTATCAAGAACTTTACACATTTGATAAGTCAATGAGTGAATTATGTGCAGCAGACTTCCTGTGTAGTCATCTTCTTCACAGTTTGTTCAAGATTTTGGTAGTTAAGTATTGATCCTCCGAATTGGTGAAGGTTTTAAGTTATTATTGATATAGAGATGCTCTAACTTCAAGAATAACTTTTTCTTTTGGATATTAGCACTATCCATCAATTAGTGATTGAGAGGGAGCTGTTGGGGCTTCACTTACTAGTTACACATGAAGACAAGAAGACATCAACGAGAAAAAGAAGGACCAAGAATCAGAAGACAAACATTTAGAAAACCCATGCCCATGTGAAGGGACAAGTTCATAACCTCATGTAAACTAGAGAATCAATTAGAATCTTAGAGATTTTGTAATCATGGATTATAGGAGCATATAGAGCAGTTGTATATAAATGCTCACTTGACAAAGCAAGAAGTGGAAAACTGAAGTAGATGATGAAGTGGAGAATAAAGAAAGAAAGAGACATATAGACTACGGTGAATACAAAATGTAGTGCATAGAGACCGATTATGAATAAAGCAAGCAGAGCAGGAAATAGTGTGTGACTACACGAGTGTATGAGACACATGAGAGAGACAGAGAGAGAGTAGAGAACTCGGAGCATAAGTCCTACATGTGAGAGTTCTTGGTGACCTTGTTCCCATTGGAAGAAGGTAGCCAAGATAGTTTTGAGAGAGATGTTGATGGAAAGTTACTAAGAGTAGGAGAACTTTCTATGGTTATGAGCAGAAGAATGCCATACCATTTTGTACACATCTTCTCTAATAGAAAACACATATTTGGGGAATAGAATAGTGTCAACTCTCTTTCTGAGAAGAAATCTAACTATATGAATGTTAGTTAGAGTTACGAGTCTTTTGGTGCATGTCTCTTCATCATATTAGAGTTAGTTTTGTCGATTAAACGATGAAGCAAATGACGTTTTTTGCGACTTGTGGCACAACGGGGCTGCGACGCTCCCATACAACGTTGCTAACACGACGGTTTTAAATAGCGTCACATAAGCGACGCTATTTAACATCACATAAGTGACACTAAATACATGTCGCTTATGCGACGACACGTAGCATCGCTTACACGATGGTCTATTGACGGACAAAAATTTAAACATTGGAGGCTCTTCGATCGGCATTTTCACACATCTGATTGAAGAGCTCTCCAACGTTCGCAATTGTGCTGCGCTCACGAGCTGAAGTAGGTATATGCAGAATTGTTGTTTTGCCTAAGCTCTCTCTTATTGTCTCCATGTGTCTCTGTTTCTCTCTTTCTACATCTTTCTCTCTTTGAATTCTCTCTCTCTCTCTCTCTCTCTCTCTCTTCTTTCTCTCTTTATTGCAGGTTATTCAAGAAGCTAACCAAGCAAAAAGTATGGCTAACTATTGTAAGTACAATTTCTATTCTTTGTATATCATTTGAATTGTGTTATTTTCATTAGATAGCATACTCACACTTATTGATATGCACCTATACACTTATACATGATGTAGATGCACTTTCACACTTATACACATATACACATGCACATACACACACATATATACACACAGAGACATGTGCATAGACACTTAGACATACACACATATACACATGCATATGCACAAACATTTCTACAACCACATAAAAAGACTTACATGCATGCATTATTGCATATATATATATATATATACATATACATATATATATATATATATATATATATATATATATATATATATATATATATATATATATATATATACATATACATATATATATATATATATATATATATATATATATATATATACATATACATGCATATATATATATACACACACACACATATATATATATATATATATATATATATATATATATATATATATATATATATATATATATATATATATATATATATATATATATATACATACATACACACATTAACATATACACAAATACATGTATATGCATGTCCACATGCATGCACATGGATGCAAATGGAAATGCATCCACATACACATGCATGTGGAATACATATACACATGCATATACATACATTATACACATATATATGCACATACGTACACACACATATACACATGCACACACACATGCACATACCTACATATACACATATACATGCACATACACACATATACACATAGAGTTACACATATACATGCACATACATATACACACATATACACATGCACATGCACATACTCATACACACATATACACTTACACATGCACATGCACATACTCATACACACATATACACTTACACATGCATATGCACATACATATATATACACACACATACACATGCACATACATACATATGCACACACATACATATACACTTAGGTACACACATATGAATGAATTACATGATTAAAGTATTAAAACACATATACACATGCACACACACATGCACTTACCTACATATACACATATACATGCACATACACACATATACACATAGAGTTATACATATACATGCACATACATATACACGCACATACACATGCACATGCACATAAAAATACATACATATACACTTATACAGGCACATGCACATGCATACATATACACACACATACACATGCACATACATACATATACACACACATACATATACACTTAGGTACAAACATATGAATGAATTATATAATTAAAGTATTAAAACACATATACACATGCACATACCTACATATATACAACTACATGCACATACACACATATAAACATAGAGTTACACATATACATGCACATCCACACATATACACATAGAGTTACACATATACATGCACATACATATACACACACATACACATGCACATGCACATACTCATACACACATATACACTTACACATGCACATGCACATACATACATATACACACACATACACATGCACATACATACATATACACACACATACATATACACTTAGGTACATACATATGAATGAATTATATAATTAAAGTATTAAAACACATGTTTAATATAAACAATAATAACAATCAATAGAACAAAACTCTTCATTACTTAATCCCATACACACAATTCAAAACATAACTGAAATGAAAAATATATAGATAAAATATACATATATATATATATATATCAATGTAAATACATATAATCCAATGTCATAATCAACTAAAATCCTAATCATCATCATCATGATCATCATCATCATCATCATCAACAATATCATGATCATCCTCATCTTCCTCATCCTCATCGTCATGATCACCCTGTGATGATCAAGATCGTCCCTCTTGTGTCTGTCTCTCCACCTCATCCATATTTGTATCTCCATAATACTCCTGTATTACATATAACAAACATAAATAAATAAAACAATTAAACCATTCATAAAAATAAAATAATTATATAAAATTTAAAAATACTCACAAAGGCATCAGGATGATCTTGCATATACTCGCCCAAACGCCGATATCCAAAATGTGTAGCATACTCCATCTCATGTTTCGTAGGATATCGGCCATAATCCTTGCACTGCATTGAAACAAATAAAAAAGATTAGTTGCTTGCATTTTAACTAAAATAAAAAATATACTCACAATAACACATATACTTACAAATGTAGCTACAAAACCATTATGGCCCATTTGGCCTAGGTGCGATGTATGGCCCGACTCCACTCTCTTCTTTGCACCAGCCTGTTTATTCAAGAAGAAAATACATAAATTAAATATAAAAAATTACTAAAATATATAACAATTATCAATATAAACTATTAATTTGTGTACCTTCTACTGAGGAAATGACGCCTGAAGACATAGCTGTTGATGAAAAAACTGCCACATCTCAGGTGTTATGTTAGCTCGCCTCTTATTTTTTTCCACCATACAATATCTCGTGTTAATTTAATCTCAAACAGAAAAAAAATCAGAATACATACACATATATACACACACACACACATACACATACCCACATACACATATACATGCAAACATATACACATACATATATGTATACATATACACATATACATACATATAACATAAACACACATATACATATCCACATATATACGTACACACACATGCATGCATATACACTCATTCATAGAAAATACATGCATTTATCCCACAATAATGTGTAGTTGTGTATATGTGAATATGTGTGTATGTGTAAATGTGTATATGTGAATATGTGTGTATGTGTAAATATGTATATGTGAATTTTTTGTGTATGTAGATAATCAGATTATTAATGTCAAATACCATTATTTTTAGATTCTGATCAATCAGATGGAACTCCACCACCGTCTCCTCATCGTGCAACGACTTTATACTCTAAGTATATCAAACATTTAATTTTAAATATATTTGATGGATACATAACTTATATATTTTTTTGTTTCTTATTATGTGCACATTCTCATCAATCAGAGGGTACTTCACCACCGCCTACCCATGCAATAACTTCACATGTGTCCTCAGATAGGAATTATGATGAATTTTACTATGAAGAGCATATTATATGTTGGTGTAACTCTTGTTATGGCACGTATCGAAGACCACGATTGGAATGTATTGAACATGAGGTAGAGTATGGTACTTTTCAGTGTGCACCATCACCTGGTCAACGTGATAATGCTTGGGTATGTATTTTCTATATATATTAATGTCATTATTTTATTTAAAAACCATATATAAAATCAAATTACTATTGATATACAGGAATACTTGCTCGATGATGATGATGATGATAATTTTTCTCATAATGTTAATATACCTCGTACACATCATGGACTTGTTGTTCATCAATTACAAGCAAAGGTTTTTAGAAATCCTTTACCTCCTGGTTTAGAGAATGAAACGGCTGGAGATTATCCATTGCCAGCTCGTGATCGTTCTTTAATACAAACATATGATAGAAGAAGATATGGAGGATGGAATAGAGGACCACTTCCTTTAGATGAAGAGGTTTTGAACTTTTGGGGTAATTGCTATGTGATTGCTCCATCCACTATTACTAATGCTGGTCATGGTCTCTTTATTGTAGAGGATTTGTATGTGCCTCCGAACTCTGAAGTCACTCTTATGTCATTTTGTGGTCCTATATATGGATGGGGAGATTGGCATCGACTTTCACGTTATGTTCAAAGCATGAGTACTTATGGAATATGCTTGAATGCAACATCCATTACTAGTAGAAGGATTTTACATGCAGAAAATGAAAGATTATATATTGATGGAAGACCTTACACACATGGAAATATAGCAAGTTTAATAAATAGTAGTCGAGGGTTACATAATAGTTCAAGTACTAATTGCACATTTGAGGAGCGTGAAAATAGTCATGAATCACCATACATGAGTAGAGATGTATCAAGATACATAGTTGTCAATGCTATTACTACATTACATGCCGGTGATGAACTATTAGTGAATTATGGATGGCGTAGACCTCCAAGAGCACCTTTTAGCTAGAGAGAATAAAAATTTTCTATCCATATTTAATAAGTTATATACTTAATTTTATATTTAAAGTTTAATTTCTATTCATTTATGGAATACTAATGAATTTTATTTATATGTGTAGATTCCAACATATGATGTTGATGATATTCCTCCACAACATTCACAATTACCAGTAAGACCTCATTTATCAGAAGCTTCCATGAGGAGACTACACAAAACTAATCCTGTGCAATATTCAAAGTTGAAAGATCTATATTCAAAAGACGATAAAGTACAAGATTTGTGTGACAATGATGAAGATGATGGCATGGCAGATTTTATTGAGGATTGGTATCAAAATGACAGTGAGAGCATTGATATTTCTAAAAATGAGAAATATCTTCGAGAGGAATATCTAAAGCATGTATATGAAGGAAGTCGTTTGACATGACTAAGTGCGAGCTTACTTATTCTCAACCTTCAAAATCGTTTTGGATGGAGTAATGTATCTGTTTCGACACTATGAAGGTATAATTTTCAATTTTCTATCTATTGAACTTGAATTGAATGGACACTTTTTGTCTTTGCATCTTTTAAACCTATTAATGCATCTTTCAAAATATTTGTGAAAAGCTTGATTGTTTGGAGGGCAGGATACGATTGTTTGTTTTGGAGGATATGAAGTATGTACCTTCATTGAATGATTTGTCAATTCTATCATATGTTCAATTTGAAAGTCTGAGAAGCAGATTTATAATTGCTATTCAAAGAATTTGGCATTGTTTATAGGCCATACGATTGTGACCTGGATGAATCGCATGCACAGAGGTTACTCAAGATAGAGAAATCTAATTATAATGGACTAGTGCCAGCAGGATTCCTGGGGTATGTAGTAAACCTCTTGCATGTCAATGATGAGCATCTGAACTTTAGGATACAAAGTGGAAATCATGGTGGCTTGAGAGGATCACTTTTATACAGCTTGTTCAAAAAACTTCAGTGTCATAAACAGAAGTTCTTTGAACAAGCAGTATAAAAGTGATCCTCTCAAGCCACCATGATTTCCACTTTGTATCCTAAAGTTCAGATGCTCATCATTGACATGCAAGAGGTTTACTGCATACCCCAGGAATCCTACTGGCACTAGTCCATTATAATCAGGTTGCTCTATCTTGAGTAACCTCTGTGCATGCGATTCATCCAAGTCACAATCGTATGGCCTATAAACAATGCCAAATTCTTTGAATAGCAATTATAAACCCGCTTCTCACACTTTCAAACTGAACATATGATAGAATCGACAAATCATTCAATGAAGGTACATACTTCATATCCTCCAAAACAAACAATCGTATCGTGCCATCCAAACAATCAAATTTTTCGCAAATATTTTGAAAGATGCACATAAGCATACATATATATAAAATTATATGCATATATATATATATATGTGTGTGTGTGTGTGTGTATTTATTAATTTACTTTTTTAATATATCTTTTTTTGATAAACTTACAGGTTATTATCTGAAAAGTTTTTACCAAGTCATAATATTCTTCCTACCTCACATGATGAAATGAAGAAGATAATCAACAATCTTGGTATAGATTATCAATGTATACATGCATGTCCTAACGATTGTATTTTATATAGAGGTGAATATGCAGACTCTTTGACATGTCCCAAATGTCAATCTCCTCAATATAAGGGCGAAGAAGGTAAAATCCCAAAAAATGTATTGAGACATTTTCCATTGGCTTCACGGATTAGACATATGTTTCAAAGCCCCGAATTATCAAAGATTTTGACTTGGGGACATGATCACAAAAGTACTGATGGAATAATCAGAATTCCTCAGATAGTGTTGCTTTTCAGCATATTGATTCTACATGGCTTGAATTTGCACAAAATCCACAAAATCTAAAGTTAGGAGTTGCATTAGATGGGGTTAATCCATTCTCCATGAAATCCAGTAAATGGTCAACATGGCCAGTGGTAGTCATAAACTACAATCTTCCGCCATATCTTAGCATTAAAAATGAACATTTAATGCTTTCACTTTTAATCCCAGGCAAAAGACAAGTTAAAGATATGAATATATATCTTGCTCCTCCCATTGACGATCTTCAAGAGTTATGGAGAGGTATTAATGTCATTGATGTATCGAAAAGCATCAATGAAAGACATATTATGGTTCATGGTATTGTGGCTTGGACTATTCACGATTTTCTAAGATATGGTGTTTGTTCAGGTATTGATGTAATTTTTTTATTCAATATGCATGTAAATAAATATGATTTAATCTAATTATATTTTTATCATTTTCCATGATGCAAGAATATCTACTAAGGGTTATAAAGCTTGTCCATATTGTGGTGATTAGTTGAGATCAATCTATGTAAGAATCTCAACAAAAATATTTATCTTCGACATCCATGATTCTTGCCTGATGATCATCCATTAAGATCTAAAAGAGAAGCGATACATTTCAATGGAAAGCTTGAAACAGGGCAGTGTCCAAAACCTATGACGCCTATGGATTGGTATAAAAAATCGACAGATGGACCTCTGATAGATCCAGAATCAGAAATCTTCAGTGATGATTCAGATAATGAGTATGTGAACAGAGGTAAAGGAAAATTGGCACTCGCAGAGAACATATCAATATGGTATTCTTTGGAGTATTGGAAAGAGTTAAAAGTATTTCTTCTTCTTGATCCTATGCATATATTAAAAAATATTGGTTATTCACTATGGAAGCATCTTCTTGGACTAAAAGATACCACATCATCAAGGAATGATTTGAAAGATCAAAAATCCAAACCAAAGTTATGGCCAGTTTTTGATAGACATTGACAAGAAACGACTTATGCACCTGCTCCTTGGGTACTTACAACAAAAGAGATACAGACTATCAACAATAGAATTCAATTGATTAAGACTCCTACAGGATATGGAGCATCTTTTCAAATCATGTTTACTATGGATGATAAGAGCTTATCTGGGTTAAAGACCCATGACTAGCATAACTTTTTGAAACATATTTTACCTTTGGTTATCAATGGATGTACAACGAAAGGAGTACGAGATGTGATCTATCGTCTTGGATCACTTATAAGGTAATTATGATACTTTTATATTTAATATGTATGAATATTGGATATCTTTTATTTTTTAATTAACTTCTTTATAATTGTTTTTATGATATGTATAGGTGGATTACATCCAAAGAGATTGACAAAACTCGATCCCACAAAAAAAACGTGAATGCAAAGAGCTACTATGTTTGATGGAGAAAGAACTTCCTACTTCATTTTTTGATATTCAGGTTCATTTATTAGTCCATCTTGTAGATGAAATAGAGATTGCAGGTGTTGTCAACACTCGATGGATGTTTTGGGTCAAGCGATTAATGGGAATATTAAAAGGTTATGTGCAACAAAGAGAGAAACCAGAAGGATCCATGGCAAAGGGTTGGATGCTTGAAGAGTGCATGTATTACGTTAGTGAGTACCTTGAAAGAGTTCATGAAGAAGCTCCACGTGCAAGGACCAACGAGTCTTTCTCAAAAATAACAGATGAGGTATTATCAGGTAAGGGGGTTCCATTCTTATTTACATTTCCAGAAAAAAATGATGTTTCTACCTTTGTAGCATATAATAGCGAATGCATGCAAGCATTACTTAGCAACTACGAGGAACGTCAAAATCTTCGAAGTAAAAGGCGAAAAAACAAAAGATTTAGATGTAATCTCGATAATAATGAGATTACAGATATATCTTCTTTCATGGATTGGCTATATAGTCGTTTGCAACGCGCCAATGCAAATAATGAAGAAATCTCTATGAGCACAGAGAGTTAATGATAGGTTGTGAATGAAAGGTAATTTTATTAAAATAATATTTTATGTTTTTTCATATATGTATGTTAGTTTCTATTTACTAATTGAATTTATTTTGTAGGCTCGAATGTTCACTAATATGTGGGCTTTTGGACAGCATATTAGAATCAAAGCCATTGATTCTTTACGTAAAACAGAGGATTCTAGAATTGTTGCTTCTTTCAAGCAACTATCACGTGCTAGCTCAAAAGACACGAACCTTATAGATAGCGAACTTGGTTATGTAGGAACTATTGTTGGTATCTATGAAATTTCATTTCGTACATTCAAACAGGTAGAAAAAAGTTTATATTTTCTTTGATAGATTTGGTTATTTTTTAAGCACCTAATAATGGGTTTTTGTTGTTATATATTTTGATAGGTCGTTTTGAAGGTTGACTGGTTTCGAGTCGAGTATAAAGGTAGTAATTCCACATTAAGAAAGGAATTATCTGGGTTTTGGGCAATTGATTCTTCTAAGGTAATGCGATCTACTAAAGAACCATATATTCTTCCTAGGCATATTGAACAAGCATTTTTTTATAAAAACCCAGATGCTCATCCTTGGTGGCAAGTCATTCATGTGCACCTAGAGGTAGGTCATTGTTTGAACAATTTATTGTTAGAGAGATGGAAGAAAGTCCTCTTGATGATTCAACATCAAATACTGATACATCAACATCTGAAATAGAAATTAGAATCATTATAGCTAATAATGATACTAATCTTTTTGATGAAGAGGATAGATCTTGACATGCTGATTCTACTAATGAAGAAGAGGATTTACTAGAAATAGATATTAATCCATCAATAGATGATGTGATTCATGAGAACATAGATTTAACAATAGAAGAAATAAATGAAATCAATAAGGATAATGAAGATGAGACTATATTGATGTCTTACCAAAATGATGGCAATAATGAAAACATATGAGCAGATTAGATAGTAAATTCTACTCTAGTTATCGATCAATAACTTGAAGCTTCTGAATGGATATCAGATAATAGATTTTTTTATTAACTTGAATAACGATGAATCCTACTAGAGAGATGAAATCATGTTCTTCTAAGATAGAACATGAAGCTCGGGGGTATGCCTAATTATTTTATATATAGCTTTATCTTCGAGGAGAAAATTTTTATCATGTATGTATGCATATGTGTGTGTATTCATGTGTATTATATGTATATATATGTTAGTATGCATATATATGTATTTCATGTATATGTATGTGTTTGCATGTGTGTGATATATGTATACATGTGTTAAATATGCATATGTGTATATATGCATATGCATTTATGTAAAATATTCATGTATTCATGTAATATATGCAAGTGTTTATAATTGTGTACATGTATATATGTGTAAATATGTACATGTAAATATGTATGTATGTATATATATGTTTATGTGTGCATGTAGGCATGTATATGTGATGTGTACATGTATATATGTATATATGTCTATGTGTAAATGTGTACATGTAAATATGTATGCATGTATATATATATATATATTTATGTGTGCATTTAGGCATGTATGTGTGATGCATACTATATCTACTCCATTTTATATTTATGTATCCTATCTACATGATGTGCATATATCTTTATATATATTATGATCCTCGTTGATTCGAGTAGCTATATATAGAGGCATAAGGTTGGGAGGAGAGACATCTCTCTAGTAGGACGCCGGAGGAATAGATGCAATGTGTACATATACTTCAAAGATATGGCTAAAAGATTGAATTAGAGTTTTTAAATTAGGGTTTTATAACCCTAATATCAAAATTAGTGTTTTCAATTTAGGACTTTTGCATGTGTTGTGTATGTATGTGTATCTATATGTGCATATGCATGTGTTGTGTGTGTATATATGCATGTGTATATGTATATATGCATGTAAATATGATTATATGAGTCTATGTGTGTGTACATATGATCATGCATGTGTATGTGTATGTGAGTATGTGTATGTGTATGTGAGTATGTGTATGTGTCTATGTGTATTCATTATATGTGTGTAAGTGCATGCATGTGTATGTGTGTGTAAAAATGTGCATGTATGTGTGTGTATGTAATGTGCATGTATGTGTATATGTGTGTAAATGTGCATGTATGATGTATATGTGTGTGTATGCATGTATTTATACCTCTAGTCTCACTCTTTTCTCTCTCTCTCTCTCTCATATACATACATACATGCATAAACACACATACTCATATCCACATATATACATAAAAGCAGTGCATACCGTGCATTATCACGACGATGAGCCATAAGTGTCCGCATCTCTTTTAGACACCACTTAAGGGACTGTGTGTCTGTGTGTGTGTATATGTGTGTGTGTGTGTCTATGTGTATGTGTGTGTGTCTAAGAGTGTGTATGTGTTTATGTGTATGTATGTATCTATGTGTGTGTATGTGTGTATGTGTATGCATGTATGTGTATGCATGTATGTATGCATATGTGTGTGTATGCATGTGTATGTGTGTGTATGCATAATTATGTGTGTATGTGTGTATATGTGTGTGTGTATGTGTATGTGTTGCTATGCGTCTATGTGTGTATGTGTTTATGTGTGTGTATGTGTCTATGTGTGTGTATGTGTGTATGTGTGTATGTGTATGCATGTATGTATGCATATGTGTGTATGTGTGTGTATGCATTATGTATGCATATGTGTGTGTATACATTATCTATGTGTATGTAAGCATGTGCATTATGTATGCATGTAAGTATGTATGTATGCATATGCATATGCATTATGTATGCATATGTGTGTATGTGTGTGTATGCATTATGTATGCATATGTGTGTGTATGCATTATGTATGTGTATGTAAGCATATGCATTATGTATGCATGTAAGTATGTATGTATGCATATGCATATGCACTATGTATGCATATGTATGCATATGTATGCTTGTATGTGTATGCATTATGTATGCATATGTGTGTGTATACATTATCTATGTGTATGTAAGCATGTGCATTATGTATGCATATGTATGCATGTATGTATGCATATGTGTGTATGTGTGTGTATGCATTATGTATGCATATGTGTGTGTATGTGTGTGTATATGTGTCTGTATGTGTGTATGCATGTGTATGTGTGTGTATGCATCATTATGTCTGTATGTGTGTGTACATGTGTGTGTGTCTATGTGTATGTGTGTGTATCTATGAGTATGTATGTGTTTATGTGTGTGTGTATGTGTCTATGTGTGTATGTGTCTATGTGTGTGTATGTATCTATGCATGTGCATTATGTATGCATGTAAGTATGTACATTGTATGCATATGCCTATGCATTATGTATGCATATGTATGCATGTATGTGTATATGTGTGTATGTCTCTCTATGTGTGTGTTTATGCATATATGAGTGTGTATGTGTGTATGTGTGTGTATATGTGTCTGTATGTGTGTATGCATGTGTATGTGTGTGTATGCATGTGTATGTGTGTATGTGTCTATGTGTGTATGTGTGTGTGTATATGTGTGTGTATGTGTGTGTGTGTAAGTGTATGTGTCTGTGTCTATAAGTGTGTATGTGTTTATGTGTGTGTATGTGTCTATGTGTGTGTATGTGTCTATGTGTGTATGTGTATGCATGTATGCATGCATATGTATGTGTATGCATGTGCATGTGTGTGTATGCATCATTATGTGTGTATGTGTCTATGTGTGTATGTTTTTGTGTATATGTGTGTGTGTATGTGTGTGAGTCTATGTGTATGTGTCTCTATGCATCTATGAGTGTGTATGTGTTTATGTGTGTGTATGTGTCTATGTGTGTGTATGTGTGTATGTGTATGCATGTATGTATGCATAGGTGTGTATATGTGTGTGTATGCATTATGTATGCATGTGTCTGTATGCATTATGTATGCATGTGTGTGTATGCATTATGTATGTGTATGTATGCATGTAAGTATGTATGTATGCATATGCATATGCATTATGTATGCATATGTATGCATATGTATGCATGTATGTGTATGTGTGTGTATGTCTCTCTATGTGTGTGTATGCATATATGTGTGTGTATGTGTGTATGTGTGTGTGTATATGTGTGTATGCATGTGTATGTGTGTGAATGCATCATTATGTGTGTATGTGTCTATGTGTGTATGTGTGTGTGCGTCTATGTGTATGTGTGTGTCTATGAGTGTGTATGTGTTTATGTGTGTGTATGTGTCTATGTGTGTGTATGTGTCTATGTGTGTATGTGTATGCATATATGTATGCATATGTGTGTGTATGTGTGTGTATGCATTATGTATGTGTATGTATGCATGTGCATTATGTATGCATATGTGTGTGTATGCATGTAAGTATGTATGTATGTACGCATATGCATATGCATTATGTATGCATATGTATGCATGTATGTGTATGTGTGTGCATGTCTCTCTATGTGTGTGTATGCATATATGTGTGTGTATGTGTATGTGTATGTGTGTGTGTACGTGTGTGTATATGTATGTGTATATGTGTGTGCATGTGTATGCATTATGTGTGCATGTGTGTATGCAACATTATGTGTGTATGTGTGTATTTGTGTGTGTATTTGTGTGTATGTGTGTGTGTGTCTATGTGTATGTGTGTGTGTGTCTATGTGTGTATATGTGTGTGTCTATGCATACCTTGCTTGAACGTCTCTCTCTCTTGCGCGATCTCTCTCTCTCTCTCTCGGTATCTTCTTTCTGGCGTCCAAATCCCGGCACAAATGTGCCTGGAGAAATGGATTTTTTTTTTTTTATTTCAGAGCGTCACTGTTGGCATCATACGGGAAGAAGCAGGTACGAGCATACATGTAGATCTAGCACTGAGGCAACCCATTAAAATTTTTCCAATCCCTACATCATTTTAAAAGTGATTCTCATTACTAAAAACCATTGTAAATACCGTTTCACCTTTTTGTAGCTCCATTTTGTGCAAGCCGAGGAGTCCTCGAGCTTGAGGAGCTTTAGAAGTAACTGCCTACCAATTTTTATATTTTTTAGACCTCGTTTGAGCCCTCAAATAAGCCCTAGAACCTAACTTTTAACTAGGCCGAACACTAGGTCTGGACAGGGCCAAACCTAGTCAAAAACTATAAATAGAGCTAGAGAGCTCATTTTTATAGCTAGCTTCTTGTAGTTTTGAACTTGTATGAGAACTTTGTTGCAATAGAAGTGATTCCATTGTCTTTCTCTCTTTGTTCTTGCCGTGTGTGCACATGTGTGTGTATGTGTGTGCATGTTGGTGTGCTTCTCACTCACACATTTGTGCCTTCACTTGCTCGAGGTCTTCATACCATCCTCATGTATTCCTGGATTGACATTAAAGGAGGTGCTACTCATCACTAAGCTACACCAAATTTTGGTGCCCTTTCCGGGGATTCGAGCTTTGAGGACGAGCGTGTGATGGTAAGACATAGAGAGGACGCGTTGGAATGGTAAGTAGTAGGTAATTTTCGTGTTTTTTTCTCCATCTCCATCTCCATCTCCACCTCCATCTCCATCTCCTTCTCCACTTCATATTCCCTCTTCCTTGTCATTCTCCTCATTTGCTTTGTGCGAGTTTGAGAGAGAGCAAGTGTGCATTGTTGTTTTGTGTGTTTTTGCATGTTTCTTGCAGGTTTCAACATCCTCACCATCTCCAGCAAGCTTAGCAGGTACAGAACTTCTCTGCGCAAGCCCTGAGGCGTTGAGCTCGAGCTATCACGACACACCGAAAAACTGACCCTATCACAATTCTAAGTGCACCACGACACTGCGCAGGCTGAGAGCTCCTAGAATCACTAGCCAGATCATAAAAATTCACCATGTCCCGGTCTACCGCGACACACCGAGGTATCGCGACACACCGAGGTATCGGGACACACCGAGGTATTGCGACACACCGAGGTATCACGACACACCGAGGTATTGCGACACACCGAAGTATCATGACACACCGAGGTATTGCGACACACCCAAGTATCGCGACACACCCAAGTATCGCGACACATCGAGGTATCGCAACACACCGAGGTATCACGACACACCGAGGTATCACAACACAACGAAGTATCGCGACACACCGAACTATCGCGACACATTGACCTATCGTGACACACCGATCTATCATGAGACACCGACCTATCACGACACATTGACCTATCGCGACACACCTGTCTATCGCGACACACCCGTCTATCGCGACACACCGACCTATCGGGACACACTCGTCTATCGCGACACATCGACCCGAGCTATCACGATACACCGAGGTATCACGACACACTGAGGTATCGCGACACACCGACCTATCGCGACACATTGACCTATTGTGACACACTGATCTATCGTGACACACCAACCTATCGTGACACACCGACCTATCGCGACACACCCGTCTATCACGACACACCCGTCTATCGCGACACACCGACCTATCGTGACACACTCGTCTATCGCGACACATCGACCTGAGCTATCACGATACACCGGCCTCACGAATAATTTTTTGGAGTGTAATAATTGATTGACTTAGGATAATTTTTGGGCTTGATTTCTAACATATTGGGACTACCTTAGAGCCTTAGAAGTGGGCAAAATACCGAGAAAATCATAAAAAATTCTTGAACCCTGAGAGCCTGTTTTGAACCCTAAATGCCTGAACAGTCATACCTTCCTCATACAAAATCCGTTCGGAGTGATCTTAGGCTTGCTGGAAAGCTCGTGATGTCAGGATTATTAGATAGGGTATTTTGAAGTTGACCATACGCAGGGGTAGGAAAGCTGGGGAATATTTAGGATTGTCTTCCACAAAGCCAAAGAACAAGTTGATCTCTGAATTGCATAAATGAATTTGGTCTGTTGTGTTTTTTAAATTGAAATCTTGAGCTAACATTGGGACTTTTATAGGTCCATTGAGAGCAATCAAAGGACAATCCAAGCAAGAGTAAGTGCAAGCTTGGGAACCCGCTTCTTGGGCACACAAGGACAACCAAGCAAGAAGCCTTAAGGTTGGGAATTCTCAACACCCTTTGTCAATTCCTAGCTTAGGCTAAGTATGACCTAGGTGTGGTGATTAATTAGGGTTACACCAGGCACAAATCAAGTCCAAGAGTACTAATCAACTAAGTGCAAGCATTAGGTAGATCTTAAGTGCGAAAACTCTAAGGGTCAAAAGTAAACTTGATTCGACCAATTATCAAGTGTGAAATTCACTTAAGTACTCCTGACGACGTGATTTCAAACAAGGTCTTAACAAAATATTCAACTGAAAAGAACAAAGTGATTGGTACAAATTAACGTGCAATGAGAGGGTACTTGGGACCAAGGGGGTAGATAAACCAGGCATATGAACCTTAGGTCAGGAAGACACCTAGGCCGAGATAGACAAAGCCTCAGATCTTCTGAAGCTAGTGTCAATCACATTGTTAGGTCTTGGGCCCAACAGTTGAGTGATTACCCATACACTCCTAGATCAGAAACAAGTGATTCTGAGATGTCCTATAACATGGAGAGACCAGTAGGTAGTTCAGGGGTGGCATACCTAGAAAAGCCAGAAGGACCTTACAAGACTCAATTGGAATACATCAGGACTAATCATCTAGGTGCTTGCATCTTCGAAGATGGCCTGAGAAGATCTGTGGTCCAGATTAAGAACCCTGATCAACCCCATGGACTAGAACACCCAGTAGTCAAGTTCGAGAATGGAGCATACCTAGATAAAGAAGGGACTATTTATGTAGTCACCACCCTTCCAGATAGGACAGACGAGTTCGGCAACGTGATCATAGAGACTGACATGGGTGACATAGAGTAAGGGAACTTAGGGAGAGAGCGTAGGACTCCCCGTGGAAAATCATTCTTGACCAGAATCATGACACCAGAGTGGGTTCCCCAAGACAATAAGAGTATAGAATTGCTTTTAAACCAAGAAACCCATGAGGCTTTTTGGAGGTATAAGCCTGCCTAGCCTCATGAAGTAGGAGCTCTCACAATTTATGAGTTTAAAGACCCTGATAACCCAGGTAAAGTGACCTACATAGACAATACGTTAGAAAGGATCTTTGTGGTCTCAGAGCATGGGAGACATGCATACACTTGGCAGGGTGAATTTGTTTTTCCCCAACCTCGTTCCAATGTGTCCTACAACCACCAAGGAGCTGGGACCTCCCAAACTCATGGAGCTCACAGGGAAAGAAGTAGAGACAGACCTGAGGTAAGTTTTGCCAACCCCTTGGGAAGAGAAAGGATGAGAATAGAAACGGATAGAGAAGAGACTGAGAGACTAGAGCTCTAAGAAACCAAAGAAATGCTGATGACTTTCCTTTGCCAAGGCCGAGAGAACACACTAGGACCCTGAGGCCAACTCAGTTGGACTTGGCCAGTCTTGAGAGCTGAACAAGTTGAGGACCTGTTCACGCAATACAATGCCTTTGGTCTAACCCCTAGGAACACCGCCCTTACATGGTTTCAACCACTACATGAGAGGCAGTTTAGGAGCATAGACCAACTTTTAGAGGCTTTTGTCACTGAGTTCTCTAAGAGTGGCATACGGCATAATACCTCCTCCTTGATTCATAACTTTAAGCAAACACCTCAAGAGACGGTCAGACTAGCAGGAAGACGGTTTAGACAATACCTAGAGAGGTGCCCGATGCCTGAGTTACCCACACCAGCCAAGCAAGTGGATTTGTTCTTAGATGAATGGTGAGCACCAAGCTCAAGTCATATGTGTATCTGAAGTACCCCATAACTATAGAAGAATGTGTGCGCATGTGCATAGACATTGAGGATAATCTAGGTGAGGAGTTGGAGCTATCAAAAATCTACAAGGACTCGGATAGCTCTAGCAGCCTTACGTCTGGTCAGTGCACATCTATTGAGGATCTTGCAGAGAGGGTAGCTCAAAAACTAGGTGTCTCTAGCAAACAAATCCCTAGATTTGCCCTAGTGAGGAGATGTTATACTTGTGGTGGTGACCATATGGCGAACGCATGTCCCATTATGGCTCAACCCCAAGTGAATCCTAATAGCCAGTATTGCATCATAGAACGGAGGTACACCAATCACACCGCGCAAGATTGCCCATACAATAAGCACGAAGTTAGGAAAACATACCCACAACCATACCCTCAACAAGGAAGATACCAGAACCAGTACCCACATCAACAATATGGTAGACCACAACAACCCTATCAAACCCAACAAAGGCCTCAACCCGTGTTAGTGCAAAAACCCCCTGCTCCAACCAATGTGATTCGAGTAAAGTACACAGCTGCACAAGAGAATCTGAATAGAGCCATAGTGCCAGTTGTTGGTGCATTTTACCCAAGCCTACATGCTTGATATATTTGATATCATCCTCATTTGTAAGTCACATGAGTAGTCATGTGAACACCTCTTGTAAAAGAGTTCATTTTTATCTCTTGAAATTGAAAAAAGAAAAAGGAAAAGGATGGCTTACCTCATGCATGATGTAAAAGCAATTTCGTGGCTCTAACGACCAAAACCCACGACTTTTTGAGCTGAGGGAATATCTCCTAACTTTGGGGATCACTTTTAGGTGGAGCCATTCGAATTCAAATTCAAAACTCCCTCCAAGAATAGCTATAAAAGGAGCAAGAAGGAAGAGGCGAATAGCAAGCCTTGTACGTGACCACTTCATGTCATTTTGTAGAGATTGAAGAGATTACTCCATAGCTCTATCATTCTAATCCCATTGTGCAAAGATTCATTGCCAATGTGGTTGTAATCATATATGAATTTATACATTTATCATCATTCACTTCTCTGTTTTGTTCTCTGCTATACTCACTTAGAGCAGTACCTTCAGAAGGTCATATCTCAAGTTCTACTGATCCTTTTTCAGTGATTTAATGGGTGTTGAATAGATCTTACTGTCTAGTTTTTGCCTATAAAATTTCATGGTCATTGGATCACTACTTTTGAAGATATCTGCAATTTACTGCTCACTGGTCTATCTCTGCAGAGTCCCGAGAATTGTGGGCATGTTCTAGAAATGGATAAATCTTGTTCTTAGTGCTCAGTCCATCATTTGAAGTGCTTTAACTTGGATTGGGAAGCTTGCTAAGTCTATTTGCTATGCCCAAAAGGAATGTTTCTAATTCCTTCCAGGTTGAGAGCACTATTTATTTTTTCCAGCAGGTGTATGTCCAAACTAGTCATTTCGCAACTAGTCTGTCTTGATTTAAACTTTTGGGATACATGTTCCAAAGTACTTGGCTGATATTTTGGTGGATTTAGGAACCTTAAAGGGTCTACTAATCAACTCTGAAGTCTCAGTTGGCTGGTGTGAAGCTGGTTGTAGCAGCACCTACTCATCTTTGGATTGCATCCACCATCTCTCTTCACAGTGGTATCAGAGCATAGTCAAGCAACATGGGAGATGGATTTCCATCAACAATTGACAAATTGGATCAAAACAACTACCCGACATGGTCTCTAAGGATGGAGGCTTACCTTCAAGGGAGGAATCTATATGGATTCATATCCGGAGATGAAGCAATGCCAACCATGAGGAACAAAGGGCAACCATCACATGAAGAAGTGGAATGACTTTCGAATTGGTGTTCGAAGGATGCACTTGCAAGGTCCTATATTCTAAACTCAATCTCTAATTTTCTTTTACCTCATGTCAAGGGATGCAAGACATCAAGAGAAACCTGGAATGCACTTGCTTCTTTCTTCTCTTCTAACACTCGAGCAAGGAAGAACCAATTGTGGATGGAGTTCACAACAATGAAGAAAAGCCCGAAGCAAAATGTGACTGATTATGTCACAAAGATGAAGGAGATTTCCGACCAACTTGGAAGCATTGGAGAGGTAACTGAAGAGGAGCAAATCATTAGACAAATCATGAATGGAATCAAAGCAGACAACAAGTGGGAGTCATTCACAACAGCCATGGATTTATACATGGATATGCATGTACCCGACCTCAACACACTCATGGGCCAACTCTTCACTCATGAAGCAAAGATCAGCAAAGGTGGTGAGTCCTCAAGAGGTAATCAAACTTCTGCCTTATATTCTGATAAAGCTAAGGTCAAGGACAAGTCAAAGAATAGAAGAATGAAGATGAAGGTAGCTCTTTCCAAGCAAACTTTGCAGGTAGAGGAAGAGCTAGAGGAAGAGGCAGAGGTGGAAAGCAAGGCAGGGGGAGATTCCAATCATCTCAACCTTGCAACATATGTGGCTTATCTAACCATACTACTGAAGAATGTTTCAAGAACCCGAGGAACTCAAGAGGAAGAGGATTCAATAGAGGTGGCTATGGATCAAATAGAGGTAGATACAATGGAGGTTACAACAACAACAACTACTACAACAACAATTACAACAACAACAACAACTATCAAAGTGGCCATAGAGGAAGAAGAGATTACAATAACTATGCAGAGGACCAAAGTCAAGAAGATTCATTATTGATTATGAATCTATCAGCGAAGAAGGGTAAGGATGATGATCACATATTTTACATTGATTCGGGATGCTCGAACCATGTAGCAGGAAATGTGGCTTTACTTTCTGATTTGGAAGATCCTCATAACAAGCATGAAGTGCAGACAGGAGATGACACAAAGCACTCAGTGGAGAAGATAGGTAATGTGAAGACATCATATGGGAATATGAACCTCTTAAGCAAAGTCTTGTATGTCCCTACAATTACCAAAAATTTAATAAGTGTTGGACACATTGTTGAAAAAGGATTGCAGGTTAGATTCAACCGATTTGGAGCATATGTTGAAGACCCAAGGAAAGGCTTTCGAAGGATTGCCAAAGGAGAAAAGACAGGAAGGCTTTTCACTTTTGAAGTGGAAGATACAAAGAACATAGCTTTGTTTAGCTATGGATCTCAAACTCTAACAGAGTAGGAGATATGGCACAAAAGGCTTGCTCACATTCGTGAGAGGACACTCAAACAGATTTGCAGGGACCAAAGTGTACTTGGTTTGCCTAATATCACAAGGCAACACATGATTTATAAGTGTGAAGCTTGTCAACTCGGCAAGGCTCATAGACAACCTTTCGATAAGAAAGGATATATGTATCAAAATCCTTTGGATCTAGTGCACACGAATGTGTGGGGTCCAAGTAAGGAGCCATCTATATCAGGCTCAAGATATTATGTGTCTTTCATAGATGATTGTAGCAGGTGGACCATTCTGTTTTTCATGAAGCACAAGGATGAAGTGTTTAATTGCTTTAAGAAGTATATTGCTCTTGTTGAAAACCAAACAGGTAGGACTTTGAAACGACTCAGATCAGATGGTGGAGGAGAATACTTCTCTTCTGAATTTGATGCCTTCTTGCATGAAAGAGGCATTAAAAGGGAAGTCACTACAAGGTATACACCCGAACTCAATGGTGTAGCAGAGAGGAGGAACAAAGCTATTGTCGAAGCTGCAAGGTCCATGCTCAACGAAAAGGGATTGCCGAACTACCTATGGGCAGTGGCTGTGTCGACAGCCACATATCTCATAAATAGACTTCCATCTAAGTCACTAGATGGAACCACTCCATATGAAGTGTGGAATGGAAGAAGACCTAGTCTAGAGCATTGCAAAATCTTTGGATGCTTAGCCTATGCTCACATTCCTTCTCAAGTAAGAGGGAAATTGGATCCCAAGGCAGAGAAGTGCGTATTTATTGGTTATGACCAAAACCAAAAAGGATATAGATTGTACAATCCAACCAATAAAGGATTTTGTGTGAGTAGAGATGTAGTTTTTGATGAAAACAAATCATGGTTTGATGATGACAGGAAAGTGAAGCTGCCATATGACTTGGATGAAGATTTTCCATCACTTCAACCAAAGGAGCCAAAGCAGATTGAAGAAAGTGATTCAGAGATTGACCTAGAAGACTTGGAAAGGCTAAAGCTATGGAAGAACAAAGGAAAAGCAAAGATGCAGGATGCTACATATGGACGCGAGAGCTCACATCAACCACTTAGAAGGTCTTCAAGGGAGAAGAAGAAACCAGAGAGGTTTGGTTATGATACTTCTTTGGTCACCAAGCCACTCAATCTACATTGCAAAGGATTCAACCAATGAAGAACCTACCACATTCGAAGAAGCACAAAGCAAGAAAGCTTGGAGAGATGCAATGGATGAAGAAATGGAAGCCTTGAAGGAGAATGACACTTGGGAGCTTGTACCTAACAAGCCATCTATGAAGATAATCGGATCTCGATGGATATACAAAATCAAGAGGAATCTAGATGGAAGTATAAATAGACACAAAGCAAGGTTAGTTGCTAAAGGGTTTGCTCAAACCCATGGTATTGATTATGAGGAGACTTTCTCTCCTGTTGCAAAAATGCCTACAATTAGGGTTCTCATTAGTCTTGCTGCATCTAGAAATTGGAATCTTTATCAACTTGATGTAAAGAATGCTTTCTTGAAGGGATGGATTTCTGAGGAAGTGTATATGGCACAACCTCGTGGATATGAGGATGCACATCATCCTAACTATGTATGCAAACTAAAGAAAGCTTTGTATGGATTGAAGCAAGCTCCAAGAGCTTGGAATTTCAGATTGGTGACTTATTTGCAGGACCAAGGATTCAAAGCTAGCAAGGCAGATACCTCTTTGTTCATAAAGAGGAATGGATCTAAAGTGATCTATTTATGTGTGTATGTTGATGATATTATTATCACAGGCAATGATCTTGAAGGAATCAAACAGGTAGAGAGTCAAATGAAGGAGGAGTTCAAAATAAGTGACCTCGGACCACTCACTGATTTTCTTGGATTGGAGTTGATCTACACAGATTCAGGTATATACATCACACAAAGGAAGTATGTCCATGACATGCTCGTCAAGTTCAAGATGGAAAATACCAAGTGTGCGGGTACACCTATGGAGCAAAATAATAAGCTTAGTGCTTATGAAGGAGAGCCAATTGAAGACATCACAAGCTATCAAAGCTTGGTTGGAAGTTTGAACTATGCAACACTCACAAGGGTGGATATATGCTATAGTGTTAGCATATTGAGTCAGTTTATGCATAAGCCGAGAAGACCACATATGGAAGCAGCCAAGAGAGTCCTCAAGTACCTAAAGGGGACCATGAATGAAGGTTTGTTCTATTCATATACTTCAGATATTGAGCTAAAGGTCTACTCAGATGCAGATTGGGCCAGATCTAGAGATGATAGAAGAAGCACATCAGGGTATATATCATTTGCAGGTTCAAAAATCATTTCTTGGTCATCGAAGAAGCAAGCAATCGTGGCATTATCTTCTAGTAATGCAGAATATAGAGGTTTGGCTAATGCAACTCAAGAAATCATGTGGTTAAAGTCTTTGTACACAGATCTTGGACTTCATTCTTCAACACCTCACATTTTTGGTGACAACACAAGCTCACTACATCTAGCACCTAATCTGGTATACCATGCTAGAACCAAGCATATTGAAGTCCACTACCATTACGTAAGGGAGAAGCTAATGAGCAACGATATTCAACTATGCTATGTCTCTATAGATATGCAATGTGCCGACATGTTGACTAAAGCTCTTGATGGTACAAAATTAAGTAGATTCAAGTTGATGATTGGCTTGCAGAAAATCAAGGACAATTGAAGACTTATTTGAAGGCCAAGCATGTTAGGCTTGAGGGGTGCTGTTGGTGCATTTTACCCAAGCCTACATGCTTGATATATTTGATATCATCCTCATTTGTAAGTCACATGATTAGTCATGTGAACACCTCTTGTAAAAGAGTTCATTTTTATCTCTTGTAATTGAAAAAAGAAAAAGGAAAAGGATGGCTTACCTCATGCATGATGTAAAAGCAATTTCGTGGCTCTAACTACCAAAACCCAGGACTTTTTGAGCTGAGGGAATATCTCCTAACTTTGGGGATCACTTTTAGGTGGAGCCATTCGAATTCAAATTCAAAAGTCCCTCCAAGAATAGCTATAAAAGGAGCAAGAAGGAAGAGGCGAATAGCAAGCCTTGTACGTGACCACTTCATGTCATTTTGTAGAGATTGAAGAGATTAATCCATAGCTCTATCATTCTACTCCCATTTGTGCAAAGATTCATTGCCAATGTGGTTGTAATCATATATGAATTTATACATTTATCATCATTCACTTCTCTGTTTTGTTCTCTGCTATACTCACTTAGAGCAGTACCTTCAGAAGGTCATATCTCAAGTTCTACGGATCCTTTTTCAGTGATTTAACGTGCGTTGAATAGATCTTACTGTATAGTGGTTGCCTATAAATTTTCATGGTCATTGGATTACTACTTTTGAAGATATCTGCAATTTACTGCTCAGTGGTCTATCTCTGTAGAGTCCCAAGAATTGTGGGCATGTTCCAGAAATTGATAAATCTTGTTCTCAGTGCTCAGTCCATCATTTGAAGTGTTTTAACTTGGATTGGGAAGCTTGCTAAGTCTATTTGCTATGCCCAAAAGGAATTTTTCTATTTCCTTCCAGGTTGAGAGCACTGTTCATTTTTTCCAGCAGGTGTATGTCCAAAAATAGCAAGTTTTGGGAGCTAGTCATTTCGCAACTAGTCTGTCTTGATTTAAACTTTTGGGATACATGTTCCAAAGTACTTGGCTGATATTTTGGTGGATTTAGGGAGCTTAAAGGGTCTATTAATCAACTCTGAAGTCTCAGTTGGCTGGTGTGAAGCTGGTTGTAGTAGCACCTACTCATCTTTGGATTGCATCCATCATCTCTCTTCACAGTGGTATCAGAGCATAGTCAAGCAACATGGGAGATGGATTTCCATCAACAATTGACAAATTGGATTGAAACAACTACCCGGCATGGTCTCTAAGGATGGAGGCTTACCTTCAAGGGAAGAATCTATATGGATTCATATCCGGAGATGAAGCAATGCCAACCATGAGGAACAAAGGGCAACCATCACATGAAGAAGTGGAAGGACTTTCGAATTGGTGTTCGAAGGATGCACTTGCAAGGTCCTATATTCTAAACTCAATCTCTGATTTTCTTTTACCTCATGTCAAGGGATGCAAGACATCAAGAGAAACGTGGAATGCACTTGCTTCTTTCTTCTCTTCCAACACTCGAGCAAGGAAGAACCAATTGTGGATGGAGTTCACAACAATGAAGAAAAGCCCAAAGCAAAATGTGACCGATTATGTCACAAAGATGAAGGATATTTCCGACCAACTTGGAAGCATTGGAGAGGTAATTGAAGAGGAGCAAATCATTAGACAAATCATGAATGGAATCAAAGCAGACGACAAGTGGGAGTCATTCACAACAGCCATGGATTTATACATGGATATGCATGTACCCGACCTCAACACACTCATGGGCCAACTCTTCACTCATGAAGCAAAGATTGGCAAAGGTGGTGAGTCCTCAAGAGGTAATCAAACTTCTGCCTTATATTCTGATAAAGCTAAGGTCAAGGACAAGTCAAAGAATAGGAAGAATGAAGATGAAGGTAGCTCTTTCCAAGCAAACTTTGCAGGTAGAGGAAGAGCTAGAGGAAGAGGCAGAGGTGGAAAGCAAGGCAGGGGGAGATTCCAATCATATCAACCTTGCAACATATGTGGCTTATCTAACCATACTACTGAAGAATGTTTCAAGAACGCGAGGAACTCAAGAGGAAGAGGATTCAATAGAGGTGGCTATGGATCAAATAGAGGTAGATACAATGGAGGCTACAACAACAAAAACTACTACAACAACAATTACAACAACAACAACAACAACAACTATCAAAGTGGCCATAGAGGAAGAAGAGATTACAATAACTATGCAGAGGACCAAAGTCAAGAAGATTCATTATTGATTATGAATCTATCAGCAAAGAAGGGTAAGGATGATGATCACATATTTTACATTGATTCGAGATGCTCGAACCATGTAGCAGGAAATGTGGCTTTACTTTCTGATTTGGAAGATCCTCATAACAAGCATGAAGTGCAGACAGGAGATGACACAAAGCACTCAGTGGAGAAGATAGGTAATGTGAAGACATCAGATGGGAATATGAACCTCTTAAGCAAAGTCTTGTATGTCCCTACAATTACCAAAAATTTAATAAGTGTTGGCCACATTGTTGAAAAAGGATTGCAGGTTAGATTCAACCGATTTGGAGCATATGTTGAAGACCCAAGGTAAGGCTTTCGAAGGATTGCCAAAGGAGTAAAGACAGGAAGGCTTTTCACTTTTGAAGTGGAAGATACAAAGAACATAGCTTTGTTTAGCTATGGATCTCAAACTCTAACAGAGTTGGAGATATGGCACAAAAGGCTTGCTCCCATTGGTGAGAGGACACTCAAACAGATTTGCAGGGACCAAAGTGTACTTGGTTTGCCTAATATCACAAGGCAACACATGATTTATAAGTGTGAAGCTTGTCAACTCGACAAGGCTCATAGACAACCTTTCAATAAGAAAGGATATATGTATCAAAATCCTTTGGATCTAGTGTGGGGTCCAAGTAAGGAGCCATCTATATCAGGCTCTATATATTATGTGTGTTTCATAGATGATTGTAGCAGGTGGACCATTCTGTTTCTCATGAAGCACAAGGATGAAGTGTTTAATTGCTTTAAGAAGTATATTGCTCTTGTTGAAAACCAAACAGGTAGGACTTTGAAACGACTCAGATCAGATGGTGGAGGAGAATACTTCTCTTCTGAATTTGATGCCTTCTTGCATGAAAGAGGCATTAAAAGGGAAGTCACTACAAGGTATACACCCGAACTCAATGGTGTAGCAGAGAGGAGGAACAGAGCTATTGTCGAAGCTGCAAGGTCGATGCTCAACGAAAAGGGATTGCCGAACTACCTATGGGCAGAGGCTGTGTCGACAGCCACATATCTCATAAATAGACTTCCATCTAAGTCACTAGATTGAAGAAAGTGATTCAGAGATTGACCTAGAAGACTTGGAAAGACTAAAGCTATGGAAGAACAAAGGAAAAGAAAAGATGCAGGATGCTACATATGGACCCGAGAGCTCACATCAACCACCTAGAAGGTCTTTAAGGGAGAAGAAGAAACCAGAGAGGTTTGGTTATGATACTTCTTTGGTCACCAAGCACTCAATCTACATTGCAAAGGATTCAACCAATGAAGAACCTACCACATTCGAAGAAGCACAAAGCAAGAAAGCTTGGAGAGATGCAATGGATGAAGAAATGGAAGCCTTGAAGGAGAATGAAACTTGGGAGCTTGTACCTAACAAGCCATCTATGAAGATAATCGGATGTCGATGGATATACAAAATCAAGAGGAATCCAGATGGAAGTATAAATAGACACAAAGCAAGGTTAGTTGCTAAAGGGTTTGCTCAAACCCATGGTATGGATTATGAGGAGACTTTCTCTCCTGTTGCAAAAATGCCTACAATTAGGGTTCTCATTAGTCTTGCTGCATCTAGAAATTGGAATCTTTATCAACTTGATGTAAAGAATGCTTTCTTGAATGGATGGATTTCTGAGGAAGTGTATATGGCACAACCTCCTGGATATGAGGATTGGTGACTTATTTTCAGATTGGTGACTTATTTTCAGATTGGAATTTCAGATTGGTGACTTATTTTCAGGACCAAGGATTCAAAGCTAGCAAGGCGGATACCTCTTTGTTCATAAAGAGGAATGGATCTGAAGTCATCTATTTATGTGTGTATGTTGATGATATTATTATCATAGGCAATGATCTTGAAGGAATCAAACAGGTAAAGAGTCAAATGAAGGAGGAGTTCAAAATACGTGACCTCGGACCACTCACTGATTTTCTTGGATTGGAGTTGATCTACACAGATTCAGGTATATACATCACACAAAGGAAGTATGTCCATGACATGCTCGTCAAGTTCAAGATGGAAAATACCAAGTGTGCAGGTACACCTATGGAGCAAAATAATAAGCTTAGTGCTTATGAAGGAGAGCCAATTGAAGACATCACAAGCTATCAAAGCTTGGTTGGAAGTTTGAACTATGCAACACTCACAAGGGTGGATATATGCTATAGTGTTAGCATATTGAGTCAGTTTATGCATAAGCCGAGAAGACCACATATGGAAGCGGCCAAGAGAGTCCTCAAGTACCTAAAGGGGACCATGAATGAAGGTTTGTTCTATTCATATACTTCAGATATTGAGCTAAAGGTCTACTCAGATGCAGATTGGGCTGGATCTAGAGATGATAGAAGAAGCACATCAGGGTATATATCATTTGCAGGTTCAAAAATCATTTCTTGGTCATCGAAGAAGCAACCAACCGTGGCATTATCTTCTACTGAAGCAGAATATAGAGGATTGGCTAATGCAACTCAAGAAATCATGTGGTTAAAGTCTTTGTACACAGATCTTGGACTTCATTCTTCAACACCTCACATTTTTGGTGACAACACAAGCTCACTACATCTAGCAGCTAATCCGGTATACCATGCTAGAACCAAGCATATTGAAGTCCACTACCATTACGTATGGGAGAAGGTAATGAGCAAGGATATTCAACTATCCTATGTCTCTACAGATATGCAATGTGCCGACATGTTGACTAAAGCTCTTGATGGTACAAAATTAAGTAGATTTAAGTTGATGATTGGCTTGCAGGAAATCAAGGACAATTGAAGACTTATTTGAAGGCCAAGCATGTTAGGCTTGAGGGGGAGCTGTTGGTGCATTTTACCCAAGCCTACATTCTTGATATATTTGATATCATCCTCATTTGTAAGTCACATGAGTAGTCATGTGAACACCTTTTGTAAAAGAGTTCATTTTTATCTCTTGTAATTGAAAAAAGAAAAAGGAAAAGGATTGCTTACCTCATGCATGATGTAAAAGCAATTTCGTGGATCTAACTACCAAAACCCATGACTTTTTGAGCTGAGGGAATATCCCCTAACTTTGGGGATCACTTTTAGGTGTAGCCATTGGAATTCAAATTCAAAACTCCCTCCAAGAATAGCTATAAAAGGAGCAAGAAGGAAGAGGTGAATAGCAAGCCTTGTACATGACCACTTCATGTCATTTTGTAGAGATTGAAGAGCTTACTCCATAGCTCTATCATTCTACTCCCATTGTGCAAAGATTCATTGCCAATGTGGTTGTAATCATATATGAATTTATACATTTATCATCATTCACTTCTCTGTTTTGTTCTCTGCTATACTCACTTAGAGCAGTATCTTCAGAAGGTCATATCTCGAGTTCTACTGATCCTTGTTCAATGATTTAACGTGCGTTGGATAGATCTTACTGTCTAAATTTTCATAGTCATTGGATTACTACTTTTGAAGATATCTGCAATTTACTGCTCACTGGTCTATCTCTGTAGAGTCCCGAGAATTGTGGGCATGTTCCAGAAATTGATAAATCTTGTTCTCAGTGGTTAGTCCATCATTTGAAGTGTTTTAACTTGGATTGGGAAGCTTGCTAAGTCTATTTGCTATGCCGAAAAGGAAGTTTTCTAAATCCTTCCTGGTTGAGAGCACTGTTCAGTTTTTCTAGTAGGTGTATGTCCAAAAATAACAAGTTTTTGGGAGCTAGTCATTTCTCAACTAGTCTGTCTTGATTTAAACTTTTGGGATACATGTTCCAAAGTACTTGGCTGATATTTTGGTGGATTGAGGAAGCTTAAAGGGTCTACTAATCAACACAACTGCACAAAAAAGATCAATGGGGTGTGTGTGTGAGCGAGAGAGAGAGGGAGGGGGAGATGGAGGGAGAGAGAGAGAGAGAGAGAGAGAGAGAGAGAGAGAGAGAGAGAGAGAGAGAGAGAGAGAGAGAGAGAGAGAGAGAGAGAGAGAGAGAGAGAGAGAGAGAGAGAGAGAGAGTGAGAGGGAGGGAGGGAGAGAGGGGGGGTGAGGGAGGGAGGGAGAGAGGGGGGGTGAGGGAGGGAGAGAAGGAGAGAGAGAGAGAGAGAGAGAGAGAGAGAGAGAGAGAGAGAGAGAGAGAGAGAGAGAGAGAGAGAGAGAGAGAGAGAGAGAGAGAGAGAGAGAGAGAGAGAGAGAGAGAGAGAGAGAGAGAGAGAGAGAGAGAGAGAGAGAGAGAGAGAGAGAGAGAGAGAGAGAGAGAGAGAGAGAGGAGAGAGGGAGAGAGGGGGGGTGAGGGAGGGAGGGAGGGAGAGAGGGGGGGGGAGAGAGAGAGAGAGAGAGAGAGAGAGAGAGAGAGAGAGAGAGAGAGAGAGAGAGAGAGAGAGAGAGAGAGAGAGAGAGAGAGAGAGAGAGAGAGAGAGAGAGAGAGAGAGAGAGAGAGAGAGAGAGAGAGAGAGAGAGAGAGAGAGAGAGAGAGAGAGAGAGAGAGAGAGAGAGAGAGAGAGAGAGAGAGAGAGAGAGAGAGAGAGAGAGAGAGAGGGGGGGGAGGGAGGGAGGGAGGGAGGGAGGGAGGGAGGGAGCGAGAGAGAGAGAGAGAGAGAGAGAGAGAGAGAGAGAGAGAGAGAGAGAGAGAGAGAGAGAGAGAGAGAGAGAGAGAGAGAGAGAGAGAGAGAGAGAGAGAGAGAGAGAGAGAGAGAGAGAGAGAGAGAGAGAGAGAGAGAGAGAGAGACATGAGGCTATGACATAGAAGAAAGGGCAATTAAAATAGAGAGAGAGGCAGAGAAATCCAGACGAAGTGGATAGAGAGATCTAAAGTCAACATAATTTCAAGCTTTTTTTTGTGTTTCATTAGTTGTTTTGTTATTAAGTTAGTTCATTAGTAAATAAAGGAAAACACAACGAACAAATTTAATTTAATTATATAGTTGAATAGGACTTAAATAGGAAATAAAGTAAATAGTCAATTAAGAAGATAAAAAGATAATTAAAAAGAAAAATGGAAAACTAAGAATTAATTGAAAAGAAAATATATAAGTAGGATAAAAACCTAGAATATGAGTAAAAACAAAAGGAACTCGACATAATTGTGTCTCTCATCAAAATTGTTGAAATTAATGGGATATATTTTTTCTCTCGAGTGTGTTTTTCATAAACCATCAAAGAATACTAATAGTTTTTTTTCCATGATTTATCGTCAGATATGCCATGATTTGAAAAGAAGGTTTCGAAGAGAAGAGAAGAGAAGAAGAGATTTCCATGATTTTTTTACAAATTTGTTTTTTAGATACTACTCAAAGTTTTTGAAGTGAAGATCTGGAAGTGATTGAGCAGAAGTTCTTTTTCACACTGTAGCCAAGAAGGCCAATCTAGTTCGAGCATTACCATTTCATATCCACAGTGTAGCGATGTATTCAATTGTTAACATTGTATCATTCGTGATCACTTGGATAGTGATTCACTTTTGTATTTAGGATTCTTGATCAAACTTTTCAGGATCAATTCTGATGTATTAGTCTTTTATTTGATCACCCCATTGATTTTATACGTTTGATCTAGTTCTTGGGTATTCATAAGGATGGTGTTTTCACATTTGAGTTATTCCCTTTTCATTTCATGTTCACATGCTTCTTCCACAATGACCCACTTCTTCTATGCTAGACGATCCAAAGCTTTTGAAGTTAATTAAAGATTTTGAACTTATTGAAGAGATAAAGGTGGTCTTTTTTGCACTATAGCCGAGAAGGCCAATCTAGTTTGAGCATTATCATTTCACATCCACACTATAGTAGAGTATTTCATTATCATAGTTGTATCATCCACGATCACTTGGATAGTGACTCATCTTTGTATTTAGATTCTCTTAATCCATTTTGTCATGATCAGTTTTGATGTATTAGTCTATTAGTGAATCACTCCATTTGATTGTATACATTTGATCTAGTTTTTGGTATTGAGGAGGATGGTGTTTTCACATTGAGTTATTCTACTTTCATTTCCCGTTCACGTGCTTCTTCCATGATGAACTTGATCTACCACACTGATTATGATCCTGCATAAAAAGTAACTTTTCTTTCACCCTATGGAGAGCCTAACAGTGTACCATTCCTCAGAAAGAGGCACCCAACAGAGTGACATGACGCACCACTCCGGGCATGATCCAACCTGGATTGCTCATTCCAACCATTAGAAGTGGCATCCTATCGATAGAGTGAACCCGACATGAAGTGAGGTGGTTGCCCTACAGATAGAGATCCTCGACTCCCCAACCGCACCTTCAATTGATAGAGAACCTCAGCTTCAAATCAAATTTCTAGATTTTCATTTTTCAAGTTCTTTCAATATTTGCATTGTTTGCATGCAGATGAAAAAGAAGTATTGATTTTTTTGCTTGTTTTTGATCACTCATACTTTGCATTAGTTTAAATGATTCATCTTGAGCACTCTTCTCAATCGTTATTTCATTAGAAAACTGCTATTGTTATAGATTTGTTAAACTTTTATAAAAAGAACAAAGGCATACAAATCCTAAAAAATATTGAAAACAAAGCACATCAAGCTTTGACATTAAGAAGGAAAATTTAAACTAAAAAATAAGCGAAATGGAAGATGTAGTTCAAAGCATAGTTAGATATTGTTGCTTAAATGAGTCTAAGGACCATGGTCAAAAGAATTTGATTTGTACACAAGTCAATGAATCGTATGTCAATGAAATGATTGAAGAAAACTTTAGATGATGTGAATAGTAGTTTAAAGAAATGGAAATTATGTTGGGAAAGATGGATGGATGCTCCAAGAGACTGAGTAGGTACTGCTAAACCTGCTTTGTACCAGCCCTCTTATGCTTCAGAGTTGATAAGTAGACCTTCTTAGCTTTCCAATAACACCAAAAAATGACCTATGTGCTTTGAAAGTGATGTGTGTAATGATTGAACCAAAACAGATAACTTTGTAGGTCACAAACTCAAGAAAACCTTCTATTTTAGTCTTGACACCTGCTGACTATTTTGCTTAGTGTGACCAGTACAGTAGAAATCGATAAACTTCCTTCTAGGGGTATTTAATTAGCTTAGTAAGCTACCATTTGCAAGTGGAATGATGTAAAAAGATAAACTATGCTAAGAGAAATCAATTTAGCAAGTTTAGCTATACCCCCGACTTTTTAGGACTGTAGCAGAAATTGACCAGAGTTCACTTCGACACCGATTTCTCTGAAATGGCTGCATAGAATTACTTCACTTGTCAGCATGTAGATGACTTTGAGCGGAATCCAACAAGCTTTGAATCACTTGATTTGGTGGAGAATTGACTGAGATATGGCCTTGACAAGTTGACAGACTTTTGAGTAGACTAACAGAGAACTCAGAGATTAATGATGTAAAATGTATCTATAAATTAACACTTGTATACAATCCCATTGGCATGAATAACATTGCCTAATGGTGGAGAGAGTGTAGGCTATGGTATATTCCTCACACACACTCAAACGCAGTAGAATGAGGCTCGAGAATGATCTCTCTCTAACCCGCGACTTTTCAAGTTCATTTTTATATGTGATGAGCAAAGATTTGAATTCAAATTCAAATTTTGGCTCCCTATGATCAAGCTCCTAAAAGCTTGGAGATATTCCTTCAATCAAATGAGCTACTTTTCCACGACTCATTGTGGTAGGTGATTACAAAAAGATTCTAAGTCAATTTGACTTTTACAATGAGGTAAAGTGGTAATTAACCACTAGCATATGTTCCTATGCTTCTTCATGTATGTGTAGACTTTAATGTATCCTTTGAGCCAAATGTGTTGGCTTGCAAATTATACCAACAACTCCCCCTCAAGCCAAACATTTTGGATTAAGTCTTCATCTTGAATCTTCAAGTATATCCTGCAATCCAATCATGGATTTGAACCTGCAAAGTTTTGTTCCATCCAAAGCTTTAGTTAGCAAATCAGCACATTGCATGTTGGTTGATACATAGGTAAGTTGAATCTCTTTGCTTATCAGTTTCTCTCTCACATAATGGTAATGAACCTCTATGTGTTTGGTCCTAGCATGATAGATAGGATTAGCTGCAAGGTGAAGAGAACTTGTATTATCTCCAAAGATAATTGGTGACCTAGTATATAAGCCCAATTCTGTATACAAAAGCTTAATCCAAATTGCTTCTTGTGTGGCATTAGCTAGTCCTCTATATTCTGCCTTTGTGGAAGACAAAGCAGCAGTAGGTTGCTTCTTTGAAGACCATGAAATTGGTTTGTCACCTGCAAAAGAGATATATCCAGAAGTGCTCCTCCTATCATCCTTGCATCCTGCCCAATCTGCATTTGAATAAATTTTTATATCAATATCTGAAGTGTAAGGGAAATACAAACCATGGTTCTGTGTACCCTTGAGATACTTCAAGATTCTCTTGGCAGCCTCTAAGTGAGGTATCCTTGGCTTGTGCATAAATTGACTTAGCACACTTACTCCATATGCAATATCAATTATTGTAAGAGTAGCATAGTTCAAGCTACCCACCATACTTTGCTAACCTGTAATGTCCTTGACTTCATCACCTTCATGGGCACTTAGGTTTAGGTTCACCTCCATTGGAGTGCTTGCTACTTTAGCATCCTGCAAGTGAAACTTCTTCAACATATCTTGTACATACTTTTTCTGAGTAATGTATATCCCTGAATTAGTGTAAACTAATTCAAGCCCTAGAAAATACTTCAATAAACCAAGATCATTGATCTTGAACTCCTTCATCATCTGACTTTTGATATACCTGATTCCATTGACATCATTACCTGTAATGATGATGTCATCAACATAAACACAGTGATAGATTACCTCTGAATTACTTCTCTTAATGAACAGAGAAGTGTCAGCCTTTCTCATGACAAAACCTTGGTCTTGCAGGTATGTGGTTAACCTGTAATTCCATGCCCTAGGTGCCTGCTTCAATCCATATAAAGCCTTCTTTAATTTGCAAACATAAGTTACCTTCTTAGGGTCCTCATAGACAGGAGGTTGTTGTTGGTGTAGACCAATCACCAATTGAAGATTTGAGAGACAAGAGATGGAGATAAGATCAATTCTTGAAGCAAAGAAAGTGGTTACATTCACAGGATGAAGGATATGTACACATATGTACATTAGTGAAGACATAGATCACTTAGATTTTTGAATAGTCATAAACTTGTACATATTTGCCTATAAATATTTTGGAAAAATGTCGGGTTTGTAAGAAGACAATAAGAAGATGTCGTGAGGAGATGAAATGAGAAAATAGGAATAGAGGAATGAGCAGTAGTAGTGTCATTGGACACATGAAAGTTAGTTGAGATCTTTCTCTCATAGAATGTAGTCTTCTTCAGAAATATCAAAAAAATTGCGCCTGAAGTTTTTGTGTCTTCTCCTTCTGTGGTAAAGCTTTTGTGGAATGCTTTTGTACAAGTCTAAGTCTAGAGTTGATCAACCTCTGTACAAAATTTCAGCTTCCAATTGTAATCAGGTTAAGAGAATTGTGTGTAGGAACATTCATATGTAAAGAATGTTCACAGTCTTCTGAAACAGGCACAGATTTCGAGTTCAATGAAATGAGTAGTGCTCAGTGCACAGTGTAAAGTTTTACACATATGATAGCTCAAAATCTAAGTTGAGAGATAAGCTATCTACATCTAAAAGCATTTGACCAAACGGGTTCGACATTGGGAGAACTATAGCTAAGAAGTTACAGGTGTCAAAGTCGCTACTGCAAAGAAGTAGTTTTACACATAGGTAAAGTGTTTGAGTTATTTCTCCAAGTATACTCAGTCATTTGACGAGATTCAAGTTGCAAAAGGTGCACAATCTTAAGGCGAAGCAACCTACAAAGTTTTATAAAAAACTTTACACAAATGGTTAGTCAATCAAGGATTAATCTGCAGCAGACTTTCCTGAGAAGTTGAATTTTTCAGAATAGTCAATTTTCTGATAAGTTGATAAATGTTCTCTAAATTTGGTGGAGTCTGAAGTTGTTCTTGATATAGAGGTGGTCTAAATTCAAGGTCAACTTGTTCTTTTGGAGATTAACACTCTCCATCAGTGGTATCAGAGCAGGAAGCATCAGAATCAAGGAAAGGGAGACTCCGACTACTGCAGAAATACAAACTTTACATCTTGAAGGATCAAAAGGACAAAGATTGAAGAAAGCTTGAAGGAAGACACATTGAAGTTGTCAAAAGGATCAGAAGGAGTAATATTCGAAGTCAAGGTACATTTATTCCTCATAAAGTTTAAAGATCTGTTAATATAGGTGAAGGAAGATGGGAGATTCTCTTCAGATAGAGAAATTGGATAGAGAGAACTATCCTGCATGGTCAATGAGGATGGAAGCTCATCTAATGAGCAGAGATTTGATAGCTTACATTACAGGAGAAGAAGAAAAGCCACAATTCAGAGATCCTAGTGTTCCAACTAGGGAGGAATTGTCAGATTTGAAGAATTGGATGAAAAGAGATGCTCAAGCTAGGAGCATAATCTATATGGCAATCAATGACTACTTGCTACCTCACATTAGAGGTCTTGAAAGTGCAAGTGAGATATGGAATGCTTTGGAGGAGCATTTCCAAAACACTACAAAGTCAAGAAAGGCATCTTTATGGGCAGAGTTTACTACTTTCAAGAAGAAGGCTTCACAATCAGTATCTGATTATGTGACAAAGATGAAGGACATTGCAGATGCATTAGGAGCAGTGGATGAAGACATTGAAGAAGATAAATTGGTAAGGCAAATTCTCACAGGACTAAGAGGTGATGAGAAGTGGAAACCTTTTATTTTATCTACAGAACTTTCATTGGATCATTTCAATCCTGATTTGAATCAATTGTTAGGACATATGCTAACTTTTGAGAATGATATCAAAGGAGATGTTGACAAGAGTGCAGGTCATGCAATGTACTCTAAAGACAAGAAGAAAACTAACAACGGAAAGCAACAAGCAAATGAAGAAGAAGGCACAACTAGTCAAGCCAACTTCCTAAGAGGAAGAGGAGGTGGCAAAGGTAGAGGAAGAGGCAGGAGTAACAAAGATGGATCCAAAGCTTGCTGGATTTGTGGTAAGACAAATCATTTAGCCAATGATTGTTGGCATAACACTCAAAGTAATGGAGGATACAATCAGAACTATAATTCAAGAGGAAGAGGAGGCAGAAATCAAAGAGGTAATTTCAGAGGTAGAGGTAGTAGGGGTTACTTTGGAAGAAATGCAGGTAGAGGTTTCCAAAGTCAACAATATAACAATACCTACTACAATTATGCTTCAGATCAGAAGGAAGATTCAACATTGATAATGAATGCAACTTGTGAAAGGCAGAGTGAAGATCAAAGAGTCTTCTACATTGACTCAGGGTGTAGCAATCACCTGAGTGGTAACATAGCCTTGATGACTGATTTGGAGAATAAGATATCTAATCATGTTGTTCAAACAGGTGATAATACAAAGCACAATGTGAAGTCGATTGGATCAGTGAAGGCCAAGGATGGTAGCACCTTATTGAGTAAGGTCTTGTATGTTCCTACAATTCCTAAGAATTTGATAAGTGTAGGACAAATTGTGGAAAAAGGTTATGAAGTAAGGTTCACTAATGAAGGAGTGTTTGTGGAAGACCCTAGCAATGGGTATAAACAAATTGTTTCAGGGAAGAAAGAAGGAAGATTGTTCACATTGAAGATTCAAGGTAATGTTGGTCATGTCTTGTTCACTACCTGCCTTTTCTTTGAATCTGTTTATCTTTGTTCCATCCAAACTCTTCGTCAACATATCTGCAATTTGATCTTTTGTCGGAGTGTATACAATTTCTAACTCCTTCTCCATTACCTTTTCCCTCAGGAAATGATACTGAATCTCTATGTGTTTTGTTCTTGTGTGAAACACCAGATTCGCTGCAAGATATAGAGAGTTCATATTGTCTCCATGTATAATTGGTATACCTTGATCAATGCCCAAGCTTTTGAGCAAGGTTTGCATCCATATCACTTCTTTAGCTGCTTCTACTAGTCCTTTGTATTCAGCTTCTGTTGATGATAAAGCCACTGTGTGCTGTTTCTTCGAGCACCAGTTTACTAGCTTATCTCCTAGGTATATCATATACCCATGTGTTGATCTTCTGTCATCTTGGTTACCTGCCCAGTTTGAGTCACTATAGGCTCTCAAATTTATATCTGACGTATAAGGATAGTATAATCCTTCCTTAATAGTTCTCTTTATATATCTGAGAACTCTTTGACCTGCAATCCAATGTGGGTCTTTCGGACAATGCATAAACTATGATAAAACTCCCACTGCATAACTCAAGTTAGGTCTCGTTAGTGTAGCATAAATCAAACTACCTACTAACGACTGATACTTTGTCATATCTTTGTAATCTGCGCCATCATATTTACTGAGTTTGTGATTGGCTTCAAGCGGTGTTGAAGCTTCTCTGCAATTCTGCATATAAAATTTCTTCAATATATTCAGAAGATACCTTTCTTGTGATACATATACGCCGTGATCTGTATAAGTGACTTCCATTCCAAGAAAGTATGACAACTTTCCTAGGTCACTGATCTTAAACTCCTTTTCAAGCAGTTTCTTTACCTCTATGATTCCTCCATCTGAGGTACCTGTAATTATTATGTCGTCTACATAAATGCAAATGTAGATCATTCCTTCGTCTGTTCTTTTAATGAGTAGACTTGCATCTGCCTTTGAACTTTGGTATCCAAGTTCGTTTAGATACTTCACGAGTCTGTAGTTCCAAGCTCTTGGAGCTTGCTTTAGTCCATAAAGTGCTTTTCTTAACCTGCACACAAATTTTGGGTATCTGGAGCTTACAAACCCTTCAGGCTGCTCTATGTAAACTTCATCTGATATATATCCGTTCAGAAATGCATTCTTGATGTCTAGCTGACTTAGCTTCCATCCTTTTGATGCTGCTATAGCAATTACTGTCCTTATGGTTGACATTTTTGCCACTGGACTAAACGTCTCGTCGTAATCTATGATATGCGTCTGAGCATAGCCTTTGACTACCAGTCTAGCCTTATATCTGGCTATCCTTCCATCTCCAAGCTTCTTTAATTTGTAAACCCATTTACTTCCAATTACTTTCTTACCATTTGGTTTAGGAACAAGCTCCCATGTCTTGTTCTCCTCTAGTGCAGTGAACTCTTCTTCCATTGCTTCTTCCCATTGCTTCTTTCCTTCAGCTTCAGCATAGCTCTGAGGTTCTTCATCATCTTTGACCATATATGCATAGTCTTTCTGAGTTATGTATGAAGTATCATACGAGTACCTTCCCAGTTGTCTTCTATTCCTGTTTGACCTTCTTGGTTCAAACTCTTCATGTGTATCTGAATACACGTCTTCATCAAATCCCTATTCATCTCCATTTCTTATACCTGATCCAATCCTGGACGTACTCGCCTGCATATGATCTTCATCTCTATTCACCTGTACAATTGATTTTCCTTTTACTTTTCTTCTTACTTCTTCTTCAAATTCTTCAGTTGTATGACTTTGATCTGTATACCAGCTTTTCTGTTCATCAAACGTAACATCTCTTGAAACAATAAACTGCTTAGTTAGAGGGCTTCATAACCTGTAACCCATCTATCTTTCATCGTATCCGATGAACACATATTTTTCTGCTTTCGATTCAAGCTTATGTCTGAGTTGAGATGGTACATAAGCATAAGCGACTGATCCAAACACTTTGCAGTGATCAAGTGTTGGCTTCTTTCCCCACCAAGCTTCATAAGGGGTCATTCCATCTAAAGCTGTACATGGTAATTTGTTTACCAAGTATGTCGCTGTGTTTACGGCTTCAGCCGAAAGATAATTTGGACAATCCTTCTCGTTTAACATGGCTCGTGCAAACTCAACTAGAGTTCGGTTCCTTCTTTCTGCTACTCCGTTTTGTTGCGGTGTATACCTACAAGTTATTTCTCTTTTGATACCTGCATTCCAAAGATAATCATTAAACTCTCGGGAGAAGTATTCTCCCCGTCCATTAGACCTCAGTCTCTTAAGCTTTTGTCCTGTGAGTCTTTCAACGTATGCATGAAAATGCTTGAAGGCTTCAAATACTTCTGATTTTTCTTTTAAGACATATAACATTATCCATCTTGTAGCATCATCAATGAATAAAACATAGTACCTTGAACCGCTGATCGATCCTTCTTTTGTTGGACCCCATACATCTGTATGTATGAGTTCAAGTACTCCATCATGTTTGAATCCTTTCTTCTGGAAAGGTAATCTGTGGGCTTTTCCCATCTGACAAGCTTCACACTTATGAATCATATGTTGGTTCTGTACGTTCGGTAAACCCAATACAGACTGATTTGCAATCATAGATTTAATTCCTTTTTCATTAAAATGACCTAATCTCTTATGCCAGAGATCAAGTTCTGTAATTACTTTTTCGCCATGTGTGAGCAATGCTTGGCCAATGTTCCCTTGTACTCTCAAAGTAAAGAGTCTGCCTTCTTTCTTACCAGAGACGATCTGATTGTATCCGTTCTCGGGATCTTCTACAAATATGCCTTCATTTGTAAATCTAACCTGAAAACCTTTCTCAACTATCTGTCCCACGCTAATCAAATTTTTAGGTATTGTTGGAACATATAAAACATTGGTTAGCAAATCTGCTCCACTCTTACATTTCACTTTTCCAATTGAATGAACACTATGTCTTGTATTGTCACCAGTTTGAACAGTGTGACACGAACTACCTTTTTCGAGTTCTGACATCAATTCTATATTTCCTGACAAATGATTAGAACATCCGGAGTCAATGTAAAATACCTTTAGGTCTTCGTTTTCTGATGTGCTGATAGAGTTCATCATCAACGATGTATGACTTTCATTCTGCGTGTCATTTGCGTAGTTGTTGTAGGATTGATTTTGTCCCCAACTTCTTGTTCCACCTCTGCCATAGCCTCTTCTTTGGTTTTGTCTACCTCTTTGATATCTTCTGCTTCTGCCTCTGCTATTACTATTTTGATTTTTATTTGAACCTTGTTGATTATGCCAACAGTCATAAGCCAGATGATTACTTAGTCCACAAATCCAGCAAGCTTTCTTGTTGATATTCTGACTGCTTCTTCCTCTTCCAAAGCCTCTTTCTCTTCCTCTGCCGGTGCCTTTGCCTCTAGCATAATAAACCTGAGAACTCGACTCTTCTTCATCTTTTGACTTACCTTTATCTCCTTTCATTTTGTTCTTCATGTACATTGCAGAGCTTTGTCCTTTATCTCCATCTCCTTTCAGGTCTTGCTCATATGTGAGCATCAATCCTAGCAACTGATTTAAATGTGGAACTAAATGATTTAAAGAGAGTTCAGTTGAAAGTACAAAAGGTTTCCACCTTTCATCTCCTCTCAAACCTATGAGCACTTGCGCTATCAATCTGTGGTCTTTGATATCTTCATTTATGGATCCAAGACTGTCTGCTAGATCCTTCATTTTAGTAACATAGTCACTAATGCTTTGATTCGACTTCTTTTTGAACGTTGTGAATTCGGACCATAAGCTTGTTGATATATTTAGGTAGTGATGTGTGTGAACACTCTAGGACCGCCGGGGCACTTTTTTCCCTCTTTAGGAGGTTTTTTTCCCCCGGCTTGTATATACGCCTATTGCCCTAATGGGCTACTTATCTTTGTACATTCTCTAGTAATACATTCAGTCTTGTGTGTTGTGCTCCAAGCTTCTTCCTCTTCCTTGTGCTGTTCGCGTGCTTCCGCAGACGTCTAACTCCAACAATTGGTATCAGAGCAGGTCGTTGATTCTTCTAGGGCGCGGTGGACACTCCTCCGTTTGCAGTCTCAGATTCGCACAAAATTTGGTGAGCATACCCAGTTTCTGTTCGCCAGTTTAAGCGTCTCGAAGTCTGCTACAGGTCTAGCAGAACTCGTCTGGGCAGTTCTGTTCAACTTTTTGAGATACAGTCAATTTTCTGCATCAAGGTATTTTAGTCACCGGCCATGGCTGAAAGTAGTGATGTATTCCGTATGTTGGCTGTTGAGGATAAGTTGGATGGTACCAACTACCCATTATGGGCTTATATGATGCGACATGTACTGGTTGCAAAAGGATTGTGGAACATTGTGCAGGGTGTTGAAAGACGTCCTGTTACACCTGTAATGACAGGTACTGCAAATACAGGTGTTGGAGCTGATGAAGATGGTGTCGAAGATGATATTCTGCAGATTCCTGTTCGTGCTGCTGTTTCTGTTGCACCTACTGTAGAGCAGATTCATTGGGATGGCAGAGATGCCCAGGCATATGCATTGATAGCTTTGTCTGTCAAACGTGCCATTATTCCTCACATTCGCTCTTGCAGAACAGCAAAGGATGCTTGGGATACACTTACCACTTTGTACCAGGCTAAGAATGAGGCTCGTGTTGCTTACCTCCGAAAACAATTGGAGAGTGAGCACATGAATGAAGGTGATTCGATGGACAGTTTTCTTACAAAGATCAAAGACCTGAAGGAACAATTGATTTCTGCTGATGAGGTTATACCAGATAGCTCACTTGTGCAGACCGTTCTGAATGGCCTTCCTGATTCATATCAGAGTTTTGCCTCTACTCTTCGATTGATGATGAAAGGCAATCCGAATGCCTTGTCATTTGAGGAATTAGTCTCTGTTCTGTTGCAGGAAGATGAGTCCAGGCAGAACAGGTCCATTATGCGTGTTGCAGATCAAGCTTTCCTGGCTAGTCAAAAGGGCAAAGGAAAATGGAGCTCCTCTACTAGTAAGCAGAAATCTGCAAATGCTGCACAATCGAAGAACCAGGATAAAGATGAGAAGAAATCAGAAAAGCAGAAATTGTTCTGCAAGTACTGTAAAGGAAATGATCATATTATAAAGAACTGTCCAAAACTGGCTGCTAAAGAGGCAAAGAAGAAAGAGGCTGGAATGGTTGTTGCAGAGGCCTCTACACCAAAAACAGAGTCTGCAAATCTTGTGCAGGAAGAAGAATGGGCGTTTACTACTGTTTGCAGTTTTGACCCATCTTCTCATGATCAGTGCATGTCTGCAGTAGACTCAGATGTTTGGTACTTTGACAGTGGGGCAACCAAACATATTACCTCGCAGCGCAGTTTCTTCTCTTCACTCGAGCCTGCCCCTACAGGGAATACTGTCACATGCGCCAATAACTCCTCTTATCCTGTTATGGGAGTTGGTAAGATCATTCTGACTACTGCTGATGGTAGTTCTTTCACTTTGTCAGATGCTTTATTTGTGCCAGGGATCAAAAAGAACCTGTTATCAGTCTCTGCATTAGCCAAGATTGGCTTGGTTGTGAAATTCGTTGATGACAGGTGTATAGTCCATGATCTCTCAAATGGCGATGTGATTATTGCTTCTGGCATTTTATGTCGTGGGCTGTATAAGCTCATAGACTATGAAAAATCTGTGAATGATTCGGCATGTGCAGTTCATGATTCTCAGGCTATGTCAGATGCAAAGCTTTGGCATGCACGCTTTGGTCATCTGAATTTTGCTAGTTTGTTACGCCTGCAGAAATCTGAAATGGTGTCCTCTTTGCCCAAACTTGAGGCACCTGGAAAACATGTTTGTGAAGGCTGTATTTTGGGCAAAATGCAGCGTTCTTCCTTTCCAAAAGATGGTTCAGTTCGGGCTATGCAGAAATTGCAGCTTGTACATAGTGATGTCTGTGGTCCTATGCAGACACCCTCTTTTGGAAATTACCTTTACTTCGTGAATTTCATTGATGATTTTTCGAGGCATGCATGGGTATATCCACTCAAAGCAAAGTCCGAAGTGTTCATGTGCTTCAAACAGTTTTTGGTTTTGGCTGAAAATCTGTCAGCATGTAAAATGGGCACCCTCTGTTCTGATCGAGGGGGGGAATATATATCTTCAGATTTTAATGCATTTCTGGCTGAACGTGGGATAAAACACCAGTGTACAGTGCCGTATACACCTCAACAGAATGGAGTTGCTGAATGAAAGAACAGGTCACTCATGGAGATGGCGAGGTGCATGGTCAAAAGTCAGGCTTTACCACATAGTTTCTGGCTTGAGGCTGTCATGTGTGCAGCATATGTACTGAATAGGTGTCCCACCAAAGCGTTGCAGTCTATCACTCCATATGAGGCTTGGCATGACCGCAAGCCATCTGTTGCTCATCTACGTGTTTTTGGTTGTTTGGCATATGCATTAGTGCCTGAACAACATCGCAGAAAATTGGATGATAAGGCAGTAAAATGTATTTTTGTTGGGTACAGTTCTGAAAGTAAAGGCTATCGTCTGTATCATCCACAGACTAAACGCATTCTGGTTAGCCGTGATGTTGTCTTTGTGGAAGATGCTATTCAGCCATTGCTTTCATGTACTAAGGAGACATCTGTTAGCTCCAAAGACATGTATGATACTTTGATGCCTCTTTTTACAGGTGGACAGGCTAGCGCTGGTCCTAATGAGGCAACTTCTCAGCCTTTGCAGGCTTCATATGATGATGCAGATCATTCCATTTCTGATGCAGATTTACATGATGCACTTGTTGATGAGAGAGCTGATATTGAACAGGCAAAAACTATGCCAAAATGGCTGGTGCAGACTTTGCGTGACAGCAAATTAGATGCACCTTTGTCATATCGTACTCGTTCAGGCTCTCATAGTACCTCCTTTGCATCAGATTGCTATGCTATGGCTGCATCTAGTCTCTGTGATGAGAATGAGCCTGTTTCTTTTGATGAAGCACAAAATTCAGAAAATTGGATGGCTGCTATGCAATCTGAATATGATGCTATAATGAAGAATGGTACATGGTCTTTATGTGACTTGCCTCCTGGCAAGAAGGCCATTGGCACTAAGTGGGTATACAAGCTGAAGCGTAAACCTGATGGTACAGTTGACAGGTATAAGGCTAGGCTTGTTGCAAAGGGTTATGCGCAGGAAAGAGGCATTGATTTTGATGAGACCTTTGCACCTACATGCCGTATGACTACTGTTCGGAGCATTTGTGCACTTGCAGCCCATCATGGTTGGAATGTACATCAGTTGGACATTAAAACAGCATTTTTGAATGGTGACTTGCATGAAGAAGTGTATGTTTTTCAGCCCCGTGGCTTTGTGCAGAAAGGGCATGAAAACCAGGTGTGCAGGTTAAAGAAGGCGTTATATGGTTTAAAGCAAGCACCACGTGCTTGGTATGAGAAAATACATGCCTATCTGATTGCACATGGTTTTGAGAACAGTCCAACTGAAAGCACTTTATATGTTAAGCGTGCTAATGATGTGCTTTTGATCATTGTTGTCTATGTAGACGACATGCTGCTCACTGGTCCTCTTGAGAAGCATATTGATGATTTCAAGGCTGATTTGCATGCCTCATTTGAGATGTCTGATTTGGGGCATTTGCATCACTATTTGGGCATTCAGTTTATGCAAGTTGATGGTGGAATGGCTTTGTGTCAAACGAAATATATTGACACATTATTGCAGCGTTTTGGCCTTGAAGACTGTAAGCCTATTGCCACTCCTATGGAGACAGGTTTACGATTGAGCCTTCATGATGCTGGAGATGCATTTGATGCTGTTCTCTATCAGCAGGCTGTTGGATGCTTGATTTACTTATGCATTACTCGGCTAGATATTCAGTTTGCTGTCTCGCAGATGAGCAAGTTTATGCATTGCCCAGGAGTCACGCATTGGAAAGCGGTTAAGTGCATCTTTCGCTACTTGAGTGGTACTCGGCTACTTGGGTTGTTTTATCCCAAGGGGGGATCACTACCGCCACATTTGCATGCTTTTTCTGACTCAGATTGGGCTGGTTGCTATGACACTCGTGTGTCCACCAGTGGTTTTTGCTTCATGCTTGGTAGCTCATGTATATCTTGGTTGAGCAAGAAGCAGCCTACTGTGGCCACTTCCAGTTGTGAGGCTGAGTATAGGGCAGCTTTCACAGCGACTGTTGAGTGTGTGTGGCTCAGACGCCTTATGGCTGATTTGGGTGTTGGCCAGTCTTCTGCCACCACCATCTTCACTGACAGTCAGAGCGCATTGGCAGTTGTGAGGAACCCTGTGTTCCATGCTCGCACTAAGCACATTGAGGTGCATTATCACTATGTCAGGGAGAGGTTCTCTACTGGGGAGATCAGCTTGGCATATGTGCCCACGTAGGAGAACATTGCAGACCTTTTCACGAAGGCTCTGCCTAGGGAGAAGTTTGAAGCTTTCCGCAAAGCTTTGGGCTTACTTCCTTTTGTGGAGTGATTTCCACATAGCTCGGCACTTCCTTATACATGAGTGCCAGCTCCTTGTTCACCGCATCACTCCCAGGGGGGATTTGTTGATATATTTAGGTAGTGATGTGTGTGAACACTCTAGGACCGCCGGGGCACTTTTTTCCCTCTTTAGGAGGTTTTTTTCCCTCGGCTTGTATATACGCCTATTGCCCTAATGGGCTACTTATCTTTGTACATTCTCTAGTAATACATTCAGTCTTGTGTGTTGTGCTCCAAGCTTCTTCCTCTTCCTTGTGCTGTTCGCGTGCTTCCGCAGATGTCTAACTCCAACAAAGCTAGCCTTCCTCGCTTTCGTAGTATTTTGGAAATGGTCCTCCAACGCACTCCATATGTCCTCCGCTGTTTCGAGGCCTCTAATATGCGGTAGTAGATAATCTGTATTAGTACTATAAATGTATGCTCTTGCCGTTGCATCTTTCTTCTGCCACAGCTTCAACGCTTCCAATTCTTCTTCCTTTGGTTGTCTGTTGACTTCAAAAGTCGGCTTCTTTTCTTCTCCGATCACATACATCATTAAGTCATTACTCATAAGTAAGGCTTCCATGCGCATTACCCATGCGGGATAATTATCTCTGTCCAGCTTGTCAATAGAGACATGTTCTGCCATGATCTTCTTGTTTTCTTTCTTTGCTCTGACACCTCTTGTTAGATTTTACGGCTCTGATATCACTTGTTGTGGTGATTAACCAGCTCTGATACCACTTGTTGGGGTGGTCGACGTCTTCGGTAGTACCGCTTTTATACCTCTGATAGTAGTAAGCTTCCGGTACCACCCGTCTGCCGCAGCAAAGACTCAAACCTCATCAAGCCTGCGGAAATTCGCTGCGCCACCGAATTAGTGTTAAGCTACAGTGATGTTAGAACACCTCTATAATCAACAGTAGCTTAACAAGGCTTCTGTCACTCAAACTCTATTAGACTGTGCTTTGAATTCTCTTGGAATTCCACTGGAACTTCACCGAACTGTCACTGAAATTTACCGGAATCTTACCGGAATGATCTTCAAATCTGTTCGTAATTGCTTCAAATGTTTATACGTGAAATAAGGAAGTAATGAGTGAACCTCCCTTACTGACAGAACTCTTCCTGAAGTTTAGAGAAAAAACTTCATCAGTTCAGAGTGCTATTTTCGGTCCGACTTTGTACTGTGTGTACATATCCATTTCACCGGAAACTTTGATCCGTATAAAGTAGAGACTTCTAGCTACAAGATAAGCTATGTCTCATACAAAACTCTATATTATTCTGTGAGATATACTTCGTGGTTCTTCCCAAAAAACACATTTATTGAGTAAACCGTAAGTGACCAAAAGTAAGTATACGGTGAAACTGTAACTGTTAACTAACTTTAACCGTAACATAGAATATTCAAACTTCTACTCATATGAAGAATGCGCGCAGAGCTTCCACATGAACATGTGTTTTCTATTAGAGAAGATGTGTACAAACAAGCTTGGCCTCTTCTTACTCAAGCTATAGAAACTCTCCTACACTGAGTAGTTTCTTATTACCATCTCTCTCATATGAATACCTGACATTTCCGGTTTCTGTTATTCATCTTTACATACACGATCTATGGCGTCTTCTATACTACATACGCGATCTCTGGCGTCTTCTATCTCTCTCTCTATCTGTATATCTGTATCTCTGCGTCTCTGCGCATATGCTATATTTTATCTCTATCTTGCTCGATTCTTGATTGATATATATATAGTCCTCATTCTTCCATGCTCTTCCGCGCCTTTCACTTTCGGTATGCTCCATGATCCTTCTTTATGTGCGTTATGCGCACTCCCCTGTTCTCTACTCTGTTACACGTCCTGTTCTCATATTTACAATTCTTGATACGGTTTTCTGATTCTGCACATTGTACAGTTTGGTCGTGCTTCTTTAATTTTGCTTCTCTTTGTCTTTTCTCCTTCCCCTTTTTTTTTGTCTGGATGCCAAATTCGTGAGTGCTTCTTCAACAAACCCTATGTGCGTCCATCCTCCAAAAGTACTTTTTCCAATTATAATCATGTTCTCTTTTATGAGCATTCGAAGTTGATTGTCTCATCCAAAGATAATAAGTTTTTTGAGCTAGTCAATGTGCAAACCTATGTGTTTTGTATCGACTCTTTCTCCTTGATGCTCCAAATTACACGGTGCATTTTATTGCATTTATCGCATGCTTATAAGGTCTATTTGAGTCTCCATAAGTTCAAGGGCTAGTCTTGTGCTGACTGGCTGGACTAAACTTCATCGCTTTGCAACTCACTTTTCTACCTCCTACAAGCTTCTTTGAGTTTTTTTTACTGGTACCAGAGCTAGACCAAGATGGGTGACGAATTTCCCTCAATGATTGAGAAGCTTGATCCACACAACTATGTGGCTTAGAAAAATAGAATGGAGGCCTATTTGCAAGGTAGAAATATTTATGGAATTGTAGCACGTGATGAAGCCATGCCTATTCCCAGATCCAAAGGAGGACCTACACAAGAGGAGATTGATAAGCTCACACTGGTGTGCAAGGGATGCTCAAGCAAGGTCATACATACTTAAATCTATCACTGACTTTCTATTATCACATATTAGATGATGCAAGACATCTCAAGGAACTTGGGATGCCCTAGATACTTTCTTTTTTGCTAGTACCAAAGCAAGAAGGAATCATCTTTGGAACAAGTTCAACCAAATGAAGAAGACACCTAAACAAACCATCACAGGGTTTGTTACCAAGATCAAGGAGGTTTTGGATCAACTAGCATCAAGTGGAGAGCTGATTGAAGAAGAGGCCATCATGAGGAAAATTCTCAATGGGATTAGAAGTGATAAGCAATGGTAATCTTTCACCATAGCTTATGATTGCATCATGGATGTGAAAACTCCAGACTTCAACATATTTGTTCAAAAACACTTCAATCAAGAGGCCAACAATAGCATAAAGGAAGGTAACTCCTACCATGGTAATTCAACTAGTGCTCTATATGCAAATAAGAAGGAAAAGCAGTTGAAAGGCAAGAAGAAGGAAGAAGATGAAGAGGAGACTTCCCAAGGCAACTTCGCAAGCAAGAGCAAGTGAAAAGGGAAGAAGAAAGGACCAAGCCATGAAAAAGCCAAAGGTCAGAATGTTCAACCTTGTGCCATCTGTGATAAGACCAACCACACCACTCAAAATTGTTGGCTCAATGGAAAAACCTAGAAAGGAAGTGGAAGAGGTAGATAGAGGGAGAGATTGACACAACTTCAAAAATAACAATAGAGGCCATAATAGAAGGGACTCCAACAAGGATTCTGAAGATCAAGCACATGAAGAGTCATTGCTTCTAGTGAATCTAAGCCACAAAGAAGATAAAGAAGATGATAATTTTTTCTACATAGATTTTGGATGTTCAAATCATGTTGCTGGCAACATTGCTCTTCTATCTAATTTGCAAAGTCCAAAGCATAGACATGAAGTTCAAATACGGGATGAAACAAAGCACAATGTGGAGAATATTGGTAATGTCAAAGCTTCCAATGGTAGGATATACATTTTGAGTAAGGTTCTCTATGTACCCACTATCACTAAAAACCTAATAAGTGTAGGTTAAATAGTCAAAAAAGGCTTGCAAGTTAGGTTCACCAAACATGGAGCTTTTATGGAAGATCCATGTCAAGGCTTCAAGAAGATAGCCAGAGGTCAGAAGCATGGTAGGCTCTTTACCTTTGAAGTGGGAGAAACTGGGAACATATCTTTATTCATTTTTGGGTCTCAAACCCTAAGTGAGCTTGACGTGTGGCATAAGAAACTTTCTGATGTGAATGAAAGAAACTTGAAGGATATATGCAGGGATCAAAGTGATCTTGGATTTCCAAAGATATCAGAGCAACACATGATCAACAGATGTGATGCATGTTAGATTGGGAAGGCACAAAGACAACCATTCAACCACAAAGGCTACATCCACAACAACTTACTAGACTTCATACATAGAAATGTATGGGGGCCAAGTCAAAAACCTTCATAAGTAGGATCAAGGTATTATGTATCATTTATTGATGATCATAGTAGATGGACCATTTTGTACTATTTTGTACCATACATAGAAATGTATGGGGACCAAGTCAAGAACTTTCATTAGTAGGATCAAGGTATTATGTCTCATTTATTGATGATCATAGTAGATGGACTATTTTATACTTTATCAAAAGTAAGGATGAAGTGTTTCATTGCTTCAAAAAGTATCTAGCACACGTGGAGAATCATATAGGTAGATCACTCAAGAAGCTTAGATCTGATGGAGGGAGAGAATACTTCTCCAAAAAGTTTGATGGGTTCTTGTAGGATAAAGGTATCAGAAGGGAAGTGACTACGAGGTAGTCTCCTCAAATAAGTGGAATTGCAAAGAGAAGAAACAAGACATTGGTTGGACTAGCCAGAACAATGCTTGAAGAGAAGAGGTTTCCACATTATCTATGGGCAGAGGCTATTTCAACTCCTCTGTACCTTGTCAATAGACTACCATCCAAATCACTTCAAGGTATGAATCCTTATGGAGCATGGTATGGAACAAAACCTAGTCTTGGACATTGCAAGGTGTTTGGTTGTTTAGCTTATGTTCATGTACCATCACAAATTAGAGGTAAGCTAGATGAAAGGGCAACGAAGGCAATGTTTATTGGGTATGACTCAACTCAGATGGGTTATAAGTTCTATAATCCTTCAACCAAGCAATTCACTACAAGTAGAGATGTTGTGTTTGAAGAACAGAGGTCTTGGTATGATGAAGACAAATAAAAGGTAAGTCTACAATATGATCTTGATTTTGATTCTCATCAATTAGGAAGCAAGCATGATACACAAGTCTACGATCCAAGAAGTGATACAAATGATGAACAAGATAAAAGGGAAAAGGATTACAAACTATGGAAGTCAAGAGGCAAAGAAAAGATGCAAGAATGTGGAGAATGCTCTAAACAAGCTCCTAGAAGATGAACAAGAAAGAAGAAATAACGAAAAAGGTATGCATATGATTCGAGCATTCAATCTGCTTTGCTAAAGACTCAATTTTAGAAGAAACATGAACTATGAGGGGGCCAAGGGAAACCTTAATTGGGAAAAGGCCATGAAAGAAGAAATAGATGCTCTATCAATGTGTATATGTAGATGATATTATTGTGATAAACAATGATTTGAATGGCATTCAAAGGATCAAGGGACACATGCAAGAGGAGTTTGAAATACTGATTTAGGTGAGCTCACATTCTTCCTAGGTATGCAGATCATAAACATAAATGAAGGAATGTATTTGAATAAGACAAGATACATTCATGATCTACATCTTAAGTTCAAAATGCAGAACACTAGACTTGCAGGTACACCTTTGGAGATCAATTACAAACTTAGTGTTTATGAAGGTGAGAAAATTGAAGACATTAAAGAATATCAAAGCTTGGTAGGTAGCTTGATATATGCTAATCATACAAGGGTAAACATCTATATAGTGTAGGAGTGCTAAGCCAATTCATGCAATCTCCAAGAAGACCACATATGGATGGAGCTAAGAGAGTACTTAAGTATCTCAAAGGTACAATCAATGAAGGATTTGTAGGTTCAAAGCTAGTGTTATGGAGTTCTAAGAAGCAACCAAAAATTTCTTTATCCTCAACTAAAACAGAGTATAGAGGTTTGACCATAGCAACTCAAGAGGCAACATGGTTAAAAACATTGTATACAGATTTGGACTTATGGGTTCCAAACCTCACATATTTGGAGATAATGTAAGTTCCATGCATTTAACAACAAAACCTATTTTCCATGAAAGAATAAAACATATAGAGGTTCATTACCTCTTCATTAGGGAGAAGCTCATGGCAAAGGAGATTGAAATTTCTTTTGTTCCAACTAAAAATCAAGTAGGAGATATGATGACGAAGGTACTTGATGGAATAAAGCTTTGTAGATTTAAATCAATGGCTGGTATTGAACCTATAAGTGAATGAAGACTCAAGAATACTTTAGCTTGAGGGCTAACTGTTGGAACATCAATCTTAAACTATGGTTGAGGTTGATTTGATCTACATAAAAAAAGCTATGGTTTGGATTATGCCAAAATATCCATTGAAGCGTTCTTTTACCTATGCTCATTTATTGTATTTTTTCTAAAAGATTTTTTATGGATCATTTATCACTATAAAAGCCTAGAGTTTTACATATTTAAAAGGAGAAAAAGAATGCATAACTTCCACGAATTTGAGGTGGTTGAAGTGCAATCAATGAATCAATCAATCACCTAAAAGTAGATCAAACTAAATCTTCATTTTTCCTAGATTATGGGAAAGTGAATTCATTCTCTCCAACAACTAACCCCACCTTTGTTTAAATTCAAAATACACTTGTAGAATTTATGGAACACTTCACGATTCTATATAAAGACTTCAAATCACTTGCACATTACATGGAAACAATATACATACACTTGTGGCCATCATTGTCTTGCTTCTTCATTTTTGTGCATCATCATCTTCAAGAATAGTAAGCTTGTAGAGGCTTTTTCTCTCTTTATAGAGCTCCAAATTGGATGCACGAGCACTCATTGGAAATTTATAAGTTTCTAGTTTATGTGTATAAATTTTGAAAGCATTTGTTGGAGGAGATGGTGGATAATCACAAGAGATGAGTTGGTGTAGCTAAAACTGGCTTCATACCTGCTATAAGTGATGGCTGGAGAGTGTTCTAGGCCTCTTTAGTTAGCTAATAAGCACAAATGATCACATATGTTGCTTGGAAGATGATGCACAAATGATAGGATCAAAATAGATAGATAGGCATGTGATCCAATGTACAAAACTTGCTATTTTTGTTGAGACACCTACTCAGAGTTTTACACAATTCTCTAAGTACAACAACAATTAATAAAATTCCTTTTGGGGAGCTTCAATTAGCTTAACAAGCTACCAATAATGAGTGAAATGATCTAAAATGATGGACTATATGCAGAGAAATATGTTTAGCAAATCAAGCTTGCATCCTGACTTTTACGGGCCTTGACAATCATAGACTAGAGAGCAATGTTTGATTAATATATGATGATCGAGTGAAGCATTATCAATGAAAATTTGTATGGTTATAGTAGATAGTATGTTGACGATGCCATGCTTTAAATCACACAAAATGAAGCACTATACAAAGATAATTAGCTCAAACAAATTCATTGTTTTGATGGATTGTGACAGAGATATGAGAGTAAGAAGTAATGATCATGTATGAACTAGATCAAGTAAAAATACAATGTCATTTGCAATAAAGCATTGCTCAATGAGTGAGGAATGAGTGAGCTCCTTTTCTCAATGAAAGTACATGGAAATGATCTCTGAACCTCAAGATACACGTGGGCATCCACTCTTATAGTTTTTTCTTAGAGCTAAGGATGTGAATTTGAATTCAAATCTCTACCAATAAGGTGCATCCTAAAGTATAGGATTGATTCTCTCTTGACTCAACTACCAAAAGATACAAGATTATATGCTTCCTAACTCCTTGTGGGTTTATTGACCTTTTACAATGAGTAATTATAACTTAAAGTTACAAGAGGTTGTACATATGAATCCTTCCAAGTGATATGCTAATACATCAAGCTTATATGAAGTGATCAAGCGTGTTGGCTTGGGATTAATTGCACCAACAGCTCCCCCTCAAGCCTAACATGCTTGATCTTCATTGCTCCTTGATGTCTTGCAACCCAATCATTAGTTTAACCTGTTCATCTTTGTTACATCCAATGCTTTGGTGAGTAATTCTGCACATTGCAAATGAGTTGATACATAGGATAATTGGATATCCTTGCTTAGCAATTTCCCCTCAACATAATAATAGTGCACTTCAATATGCTTAGTCTTGGCATGGTACACAGCAATAGCAGCCAAATGAAGTGAACTAGTGTTATCTCCAAAGATAATTGGAGTGGCTACGTAATCAACAACTCCTTGCTTTGGTTGTTTCTTGAGGGTTGTGAATTCCATTCACAAATGATTCTTCCTTGCTCTTGTGTTGGAGGAGAAGTATGATGAAAGCACTTCCCAAGTCTCGTGGGAGGTTTTATAAATTCTAACATGTGGTAACAAGAAATCAGAGATTGAGTTTAGTAGATATGATCTTGCAAGAGCATCCTTTGCACACCATGTGGTTAGCTTCTCTTGCTCTTCCCTTGTTGGTTGATTATTACTCGTGAAGATTGGCATGTCTTCATCTCTTGAGATGTATCCATATAAGCTTCTCCCTTGAAGGTATGCTTGCATCCTTAGGGACCATGCTGAGTAGTTGTTCCTATCCAATTTTTCAATGAAGGATGGAAATCCATCTCCCATCTTGGTTGAGCCTACTCTGATACCAGTGTTGGAGGAGATGGTGGATAATCACAAGAGATGAGTTGGTGTAGCTAAAACGTGCTTCACACCTACTATAAGTGATGGCTGGAGAGTGTTGTGGGCCTCTTTAGCTAGCTAATAAGCATAAATGATCACATATGATGCTTACAAGATGATGCACAAACGATAGGATCAAAACAAATAGATAGGCATGTGATCCAATGTACAAAACTTGCTATTTTTGTTTAGACACCTACTCAGTTTTTTTTTACAATCCTCTAAGTACAGTAGCAATTAATAAAATTCCTTTTAGGGAACTTAAATTAACTCAACAAGCTACCAATCATGAGTGAAATCATCTAAAATGATGGACTATATGCAGAGAAATATGTTTAGCAAATCAAGCTTGCATCCCAACTTTATGGGCCTTTCAAGTCATAGAACAGTGAGCAATGTTTGATTAATATCTGATGATCCAGTGAAGCATTATCAATGAAACTTTGTATGGTCATAGTAGACAGTATGCTAAAGATGTCCTGTTTTAAATCACACAAAACAATGCTCAATATAGTGAGAACGAGCTCAAACAAATTCACTGTTCTGATGGATTGTGATAGAGATATGAGAGTAAGAAGTAATGATCATGTATGAATTAGATCAAGTAAGAATACAATGTGATTGGCAATAAAGCATTGCTCAATGAGTGAGGAATGCGTGAGCTATGAGATGAGCTCCTCTGCTCAATGAAAGTACATGGAAATGATCTCTGAACCTCGAGATACATGCGGGCATTTCATATCCACTTTTATAGTTTTTTGTTGGAGCCAAAGATTTGAATTTGAATTCAAATCTCTACCAATAAGGTGCATCCTAAAGTATAGGATTGATTATCTCTTGACTCAACTACAAAAGATACGAGATTATATGCTTTCTAACTCCTCGTGGGTTTATTGACCTTTTACAATGAGTAATTATAACTCAAAGTTACAAGAGGTTGTACATATGAATCCTTCCAAGTGATATGCTAATACATCAAGCTTATGTGAAGTGATCAAGTGTGTAGGCTTGGGGTTAATTTCACCAACAACATTTGGTTTAGTAGATTGGGAGAAATCATAGTTGTTCTATCTCGAGGTCTATCTCTGTGCATCCCTGAAAAATAGGACGTACCACTATTGAGTGTCTGGTTCATTCTAAAAGCATATTTTGCTTATTTCTTGTACTCTTTTGCATTTTATACACTCAACCCTATTTTTATCCATCCTCCAAAAGGATTTTTTCCAATTGTAGTCATGTTGGATGCTATGAGCGTTTGAAGTTGATTGTCTCATCCAAAGATAGTAAGTTTTTTGAGCTAGTCAATGTGCAAGCCTATCTATTTTATACCGACTCTTTCTCTTTGATGATCCAAAGTACATACTACATCTTATTGCACTTATTGTGTGCCTATAAGTTCTGTTTGAGTCTCCATAAGCTCAAGGGCTGGTCTTGTGCTAGTTGGCTGAACCAAACTTCGTCGCTTCGTAACTCACTTTTTTACCTCCTGCAAGCTTCTCTTAGGGGTTTAGTCTTTCCCCTTTAACAAAAAATTCATGAAGAAAAAGAAATAAATGAAAAATCAATACATTAATGGTTGTTGCAAAAAGAAAAAGAAAGAGAAAAAGAAAAAGAAAAATTCAAACAAAATGAAAGAAAAAGATAAAAAAAAGTTTTCACGACTTCGATGTGGTCTCAAAACCACTTCTCATATATGTATGCAAGCTATACAAGGTGTGAGAAGATGGTTGGGTATGCTTTAGAGATGAGCTGGTGTTGCACAAAATGTATCGTACACCTGTCAAGTTAGCTTTAGAGATGCTTAATAGACTTCTTTAGCTTCACAATATTGCATTTGGAACCACTTAGTGATTAGAAACATCATTCCCAAAAGTCTGCATCAAAACAGATAACTTGCATGTACTAGAAATGTGAAGAAACCTTCTAGTTTGAGAATAGAAGTGCTCAGCATTTTGCTCAAAGCTCACAACCTAGTATGAATTGACCAAAGAGCTTTTTCATACATCTAGTTCGAGAATATAGTTAACTAAAGCAAGTTAGTTCATGAATTTAGAGGCACTATACACTAAGAAATGAATCTAGCAACTTAGGGGGGTCATCCCGACATTGTAAGAACTAGAAGATGTGCAGACACAGTCACCATCTATGATTCATATCTCAGGATCCCCTAAACTAAACGTGATGAAAAATATGCAAGTAGTAGACTTTAATTCTAACTAAAACAAGTTAATATTGAAAATACATGAGTATACATGGACAAATCGATTATGCAAAACCACTTAAATGATGAAGATGCAACAAAGAACTGTTGATAGAGATGTGCTTGAAGAAATATATCAAAATGTATATGATAATGAACATATGATACAAGGGAAGTGTAATGGAATACTCATACATAAGTTGAGTTCAGTGTGTGCTTAGTGATGTAGCTCAATGTATCTCAGAATGGCTCTATATATCCCATGACTAAAAGCATCTCTATTTCTACTCATCATGTGAGTTTGAATTTGAATTTTCCCTCACCTAAAAGTGTTCATACACTTTAGGGATGATTTGAATTGATTCTTTCTACCACATGAGTCATGGGTTCAGCTCCCTAACTTCACCAATTTCATTATTTCTTTTGCTTTTACATTTATCTAGAGTAACTATGCCAAAAATTCCTAGCATAGATTCACATATAGTTCCTTCTTGTGAAGAGATAAAATGAATGTGTAGTCCAATGACTTTAGCAATGCTCTTAGGCTTTCTAAATGTACCTAAAGCTCCCGCTCAATTCTAAGATGCTTGAATTATCAATCCTTCATAGTTTCATGTAGTCCAATCATTGCTTTGAGCCTATTTAATTTGATTCCATCCAATGCCTTTGTCATCATATCTACACATTGTTGATGTGTGGATACATATGAGAGTTGTATCTCCTTACTCATAATCTTGTCTCTGACATAATGGAAGTGAACTTCTATATGTTTAGTCCAAGCATGATACATAGGGTTAGCAACAAGCTGTAACAAACTAATGTTGTCACCAAATATATGTAGAATTGAAGTGTTCAACCCTTACTCTGAATATAGGGTCCTAATCAACATAGCATCTTGTGTAGCATTTGCAAGTCATCTGTATTCAACTTTTCTTTATGAAAGAGCAAATGTAGGTTGCTTCTTCGAAGACCATGAAATTAACTTTGTACTTGCAAAAGTAAGGTAACTTGATGTGCTTCTCCTATCTTCTTTAGAGCCTTCCCAATCTGCATCAGAGAAGAGCTTAACATCAAAATTAGATGTATATGGATAGTATAATCCTTCATTAATTGTACCCTTCAAGTACTTTAGGATTCCCTTGGCTGCTTCCATGTGAGGCTTCCTTGGAGTGTGCATGAACTGACTTAGCATAGTAACTCCATAACATATATCAACTCTAGTTAGACTAGCATAGGTTTAGCTTCCAACTAAGCTTTAGTAGCTAGTAACATCTTCAATTAATTCACCTTTATGAGCACTTAGCTTCAAATTTACCTCCATGGGAATACCTACAACCTTTTTATTTTCCATCTTGAATTTGGTAAGCATATCTCTAATGTACTTTCTCTGAGTTAGAAACATACATTTCTCAGTGTATACAACTTCAAAACCTAGGAATTATGGGAGAAGGCCAAGATAACTGATCTTGAACCCTTCCTTCATTTGAGCCTCGATCCTTTAGATTCCATCTACATCACTTCGTGTAATGATTATATCCTCTATATATACACAAAGGTATAAGACCTCTGAGTGGTTCATCTTGATAAAGAGAGAAGGATCTGCCTTGCTTACCATAAACCCTTTGTCCTGCAAGTAAGTGACAAGTCTATGATTACAAGCTCTAGGAGCTTACATTAAGCCATACAAGGATTTCTTCAACCTACATACATATTCTAGATGTGATTGGTCTTCAAAACTAGAAGGTTGAGCCATGTACACCTCCTTTGAAATCCAACCATTGAGAAAAGAATTTTTAACATCCATTTGATAGATATGTCAATTCTTGGAAGATGCTACACTCATGACTACTATAATTGTGGGCATTTTTGCTAGAGGTGAGAATGTTGCTTCATAACCAATACCTTGGATTTGTGCAAACCCTTGGGCTGAAAACCTTGCTTTGTACGTGTTAATTGACCCATCATAATTTTTCTTTACCTTGTAAATCCATCTTGAGCCAATAACCTTCATATATGGTTTCTTGGGAACCAATTCCCAAGTTTGATTTTCTTGTAACACTTTCATCTCTTCTTCCATGGCATCTCTCCATGCTTGTTTCTTCTTGGCCTCTTCATATGTAGATGCTCCTTCTAAATTTGTGTCCTGGGCCATGTAAATAGAATGCTTAGCGACCAAAGAAGTGTCATAACCATACCTTTCTGGCTTCCTTTTCTCTCTAGTAGACCTCGTTATGGTTTGTTGAGATGATTCTGCCACATCTCTCAATTCGTGCACTTTCACTTTGCCTTTGGAGCTCCAAAAATTGATTTCCCTTCTAATAGTCTTCTGGTCTTCTACAGAATCACTTGATTCCTCATGTGCATGGTCATTCTCTTTGAAGATGTTGGAAAGTCTTCCTCTAGGTCATAGGGAAGTTTGCTTTTCTTGTAGTCATTTTCAAACCAAGATTTGTTTTCATCAAACACAACATCTCTACTTATAATGAGGCCTTTATTGCTTAGATTATATAGCCTATAACCTTTTTGATTAAGGTCATAGCCAATGAATATTCATTTCTCTTCCTTTAGATCTAATTTTCCTATGATTAGGGAAGGCATATGTGCATATGCTGTTGGAGCAAGACAATCATTAATTGATGATTATATGAAGCTTAGGAGTGAAGACTTGAAGAAAAGAGTAAAGTCTAAGAGCATGAAGTGAAGTAGAGGCTCAAAAAGAGATGGTCTATATACACATGTATACTAGCTTTGTAAATACTTCACAAATACGTTAAGTAATGATGAATCCACACTTATATGTATATATACACTTGTATATAGTCGTAATATATATGAGAGATGAAATTGCACGTCGATCTTTTCTTCATTTCTCCTTCTGTGCTTAATCATTTTAGAAATCCTTTTGTAGATATCTAAGTCCATAGTCAATGCATCTATCTATATCAAGAAAAACTCAAAATGTCAACCAATTTTGGAAGATCAATGCCAAATTATCAAACTTTGAACTAACTGTGAAGAAACTAATTATTGATAAAAGTCTACTATGCTTAATCGACTCATTGAGTGATCAAATGTGTAAATTTTTCTTTGAAACTTTATAGAATGTGTCTCCTAAAGTCTGCACACCTTCTCCAAGTTAAATCTCTAGAAAGAATTTAGTAGATCTTGAGATTTGCTTCAAACAATGTACCTATGTCTGAAATTATTCTTTTTTATAGTCAACTTTGAGACCTGCAACTTCTAATGCATGGTTCTCCTAAACTAGACCCCATTTATTCAAATGCCTTTAGCCAAAAGTAGCTTAACTTCAACTTAAAGGATGAGTGCTTAATTGCTCAAAATGTTACACTATGGAGGGAGATCTGATCAAAACATTGACCACCGGAATTGTACACATGTAAATGTTCCTATCTTCAATTCTCTTAGCCTGATTACATTTAGACTCTCAAATCTTAACCATAGATGCATTAACTATGGACTTAGATATCTACAAAAGGATCTCTAAAATGATTAAGCACAGAAGGAGAAATGAAGAAAAGATCAACATGCAATTCTTAGAAAACTTCTTCTATTCAACTCTTCTTACATCTGATGGAAGATACTCATATTTCTTATGATCTACTCCTCTCTATCTCATAAATTCTTCATCTCTCATATATATCACGACTATATACAAGTGTATATATACATATAAGTGTAGATTCCTCATTACTTCAAGTATTTGTGAAGTATTTACAAAGCTAAGGTACATGTCTATATAGACCATCTCTTTTTGAACCTCTACTTTACTTCATGCTCTTAGACTTTAATCTTTTCTTCAAGTCTTCACTCCTAAGCTTCATATAATCATCAATTGTTGATTGTCTTGCTCCAATATCTCCCCCTCAATTATCAATTGTGATTACCTTCATCTTCTTTATCCCTTCCATATCTTAAAATCTCTACAACTTGGGTTCATCCAAACTCTTTGTGAACATATCTGCAAATCGATCCTTTGTTGGAGTATGCATGATTTGTATTTCTTTATCAACAACCTTCTCTCTCAAAAAATGGTATTGGATCTCAATATGTTTGGTGTAGGCATGAAACACAGGGTTAGCTGCCAAATACAAAGAACTCATGTTGTCTCCACAAATGATAGGAGTACTCTAAATGATATCAAAACTCTTCATAAGAGTTTTTAACCATATGACTTCCTTTGTGGCTTCTACCATACCTTTGTACTCTGCTTCTGTAGATGATAAAGCAGCTGTATGTTGCTTCTTAGAACACCATGAAATTAACTTATCTCCCACATAAACAGATAGCCATGTGTTGATCTTCTATCATCAGAGTTATCTGCCCAATCTGCATCACTATATATCTTGATCCTTGTATCTGAAGTAAACCCATAATACAAACCTTCTTTAAGTGAGCCCTTGATATACCTAAGCACCCTTTGACCTGCAATCCAATGTTCCTTTCTAGGATGATGTATGAATTGAGATAAAACTGCAACCGCATATGACAAATCAGGCCTTGTTAATGTAGCATAAATCAAGCTACCCACCAAACTCTGGTAAAGCTTCATGTCTTTGAATTCTTGTCCTCCATATCTACTCAATTTGTGATTCACCTCCATTCGAGTTGGTGCTATCCTGAAATCTTCCATTTTAAACTTGATTAGCAAGTTCTTCAAATACCTTTCTTGAGTCACATATACTCCATGTTGAGCATATGAAATCTCCATGCCCAAGAAATATGACAAGTCTCACAAGTCACTAATCTTGAATTCTTTCTCAATTTGCTTCTTAAGACTTTGTATGCCCTTCTCACTTGTACCTGTAAGAAATATGTCATCAACATATATGCAAATGTAAATGAACCCATCATCACTTGCTTTAACAAGCAAGCTACTATCTGCCTTAGACACTCGAAAACCAAGCTCGTTCAAGAACTTCACAAGTCTGTAATTCCATGCCCTTGGGGCCTGATTCAATCCATACAAAGCTTTCTTGAGCTTATGCACATACTCTAAATAGCATTTATCCTTGAAACCTTCTTGTTGCTCCATGAAAACATCATCTAACATGTAACCATTTAAAATTGCATTTTTCACATTTAATTGAGATAATTTCCAACCTTCACAAGCAGCAATAGTATGAGAGTCCTTATGGTTTTCATCTTTGCAACATGACTATAAGTTTCATCATAGTCCACACCATATGTCTGTGCATATCCTTTTACAGCAAGTCTAGCTTTATACCTAGACACACTTCCATCTGCATACCTCTTTGTCTTGTAGACCCATTTGCATCCAATGATTTTCTGATTATTTAGTTTAGGAACCAAATCCCATGTCTCATTCTCCATCAATGCATCATACTCATCCTGCATAGCTTTCTCCCAATTTTCTTTACCTTTTGCCTCTTCATATGTAGAACGGTCTTCCTCTGCTTTCACCATATAAGCATAATCTTTAGTGGTAAAAAATGAAGCATCATAGCTATACCTTGTAGGTTGCCATTTGTGCCTGGATGATCTTTTGAGTTCTCCACTTCTTGAAGTTTCTGGTTCATCACATTCTCGATCAAACCCTGGCATTTCTTCAACTTCAACTAGGCCTCATTGTTCTCTTCTTCATAAAATATTTGAACCCTTGATTTACCTTTCTTCTGGTTCAATGTTTCTTCATCACCTGCATGAATATTAATTGTACCTGCATACCAAGTACCTTGCTCATCAAATGTAACTTCCTTTGACACAAGGAATTGCTCTATGGATGGACTCCACAACCTATAACCCATCTGCTTATCATCATAACCAATGAACACATACTTTTCTGCTTTAGGTTCCAATTTATGCCTCAACTGAGATTTCACATATGCATAAGCCAAACATCCAAACACTTTACAATGATCTAAGGTAGTTCTCTTACCCCGCCATGCTTCATATGGTATCATACCCTGCAAAGCTTTACATGGTAGCCTATTAACAAAGTATGTGACTGCATTTATGGCCTCAACCCACAAATAATTAGGACAATTTTTCTCCTTCATCATTGACCTTGCAAACTCAACAAGAGTTCTATTTCTCCTTTCTGCTACACCATTTTTTTGAGGAGATTACCTGCAAGTAACTTCTCTTTTTATACTTGCATTCCACAAATAATCAGTGAATTCATTTGACAAATACTCTCCCCCTCCATCTGACCTTAGTCTTTTCAATTTTTGCCTTGTGATTCTCTTTGCATACACATGATAATGTTTAAATGTATTGAACACCTCTGATTGATCTTTGATCACATATATGGTGATCCACCTTGTAGCATCATCAACATAAATCACATAATATCTTGAACCATTAATGCTAAAGTCCTTTGATGGTCCCCACACATCTGTATGTACTAACTCAAACTTCTCTCAATACATGAAACCATGCTTATTATATGATTTCTTATGAGCCTTACCTAATTGACATGCTTGACATTTGTATGTCATGTGTTGACCTACAAAATTAGGTAATCCAAGCACTGAACCATTGTTAATCATATCCTTAATACCTCTCTCATTGAAATGTCCACGTCTTTTGTGCCAAAGATCTAACTCAGAGATCTTATGTCCTCCATAAAATCAGTCACACTTTGTTCAAGAATCTTCTTGAGTGTGGTGAACTCCATCTATAGTTGATTCTTCCTTGATTTGGTACTTGATGAGAAGAATGCTTCAAGATCATTCCAAGTCTCTTGTGAAGTCTTGCAACTCCTGATGTGTGGAAGTAAAAAATCAAAACTTGAGTTAAGAATATATGATCAAGCTAGAGCATCCTTTGAGCACCATGTTGTTAACCTCTCTTATTCTTCTTGAGTTGGTTGTCCTTTGCTTCTAAGAATTGGCATCATCTCATCTCTAGATATGTAACCATAGAGGTTTTCCTTGAATATAAGCCTCCATTTTAAGTGACCAAGGTGAGTAGTTACCTCAATCCAAATTGTACATGGATGAAGGAAATCCATCTCCCATGGTTTGTTGTGGCTCTGATACCATTGTGAGGAGATGGTTGGGTATGCTCCAGAGATGAGCTATTGTTGCAAAAAACCCGCTCTAGACCTACCAAGTTAACTCCACGGATGCTGAATAGACTCCTTTAATTTCACAAAGATGCATTTGCAACCACTTAGGGCTTTGGAACATCATTCCCAAAAGTTTGCATCAAAACATATAACTCGCATGTACTAGAAATGTGAAGAAACTTTCTATTTCGAGAACACAACTTGGTATGAATAGACCAGAGACCTTTTGCATGCACCTAATTGTTGGAGTTAGATGTCTGCAGAAGCACGCGAACAACACAAGGAAGAAGAAGAAGCTTGGAGCACAACACACAAGACTGAATGTATTACTAGAGAATGTACAAAGATAAGTAGCCCATTAGGGCAATATGCGTATATACAAGCCGGGGGAAAAAAACCTCCTAAAGAGGGAAAAAAGTGCCCCGGCAGTCCTAGAGTGTTCACACACATCACTACCTAAATATATCAACAAATGCCCCCTAGGAGTGATGCGGTGAACAAGGAGCTGGCACTCATGTATAAGGAAGTGCCAAGCTATGTGGAAATCACTCCACAAAAGGAAGTAAGCCCAAAGCTTTGCGGAAAGCTTCAAACTTCTCCCTAGGCAGAGCCTTCGTGAAAAGGTCTGCAATGTTCTCCTGCGTGGGCACATATGCCAAGCTGATCTCCCCAGCAGAGAACCTCTCTTGACATACTGATAATGCACCTCAATGTGCTTAGTGCGAGCATGGAACACAGGGTTCCTCGCAACTGCCAATGCGCTCTGACTGTCAGTGAAGATGGTGGTGGCAGAAGACTGGCCAACACCCAAATCAACCATAAGGCGTCTGAGCCACACACACTCAACAGTCGCTGTGAAAGCTGCCCTATACTCAGCCTCACAATTGGAAGTGGCCACAGTAGGCTGCTTCTTGCTCAACCAAGATATACATGAGCTACCAAGCATGAAGCAAAAACCACTGGTGGACACACGAGTGTCATAGCAACCAGCCCAATCTGAGTCAAAAAAAGCATGCAAATCTGGCGGTAGTGATCCCCCCTTGGGATAAAACAACCCAAGTAGCCGAGTACCACTCAAGTAGCAAAAGATGCACTTAACCGCTTTCCAATGCGTGACTCCTGGGCAATGCATAAACCTGCTCATCTGTGAGACAGCAAACTGAATATCTGGCCGAGTAATGCATAAGTAAATCAAGCATCCAACAGCCTGCTGATAGAGAACAGCATCAAATGCATCTCCAGCATCATGAAGACTCAATCGTAAACCTGTCTCCATAGGAGTGGCAATAGGCTTACAGTCTTCAAGGCCAAAATGCTGCAATAATGTGTCAATATATTTCGTTTGACACAAAGCCATTCCACCATCAACGTGCATAAACTGAATGCCCAAATAGTGATGCAAATGCCCCAAATCAGACATCTTGAATGAGGCATGCAAATCATCCTTAAAATCAGCAATATGTGTCTCAATAGGACCAGTGAGCAGCATGTCATCAACATAGACAACAATGATGAGAAGCACATCATTAGCACGCTTAACATATAAGGTGCTTTCAGTTGGACTGTTCTCAAAACCATGTGCAATCAGATAGGCATGTATCTTCTCATACCAAGCATGTGGTGCTTGCTTTAAACCATATAACGCCTTCTTTAACCTGCACACCTGGTTTTCATGCCCTTTCTGCACAAAGCCACGGGGCTGAAAAACATACACTTCTTCATGCAAGTCACCATTCAGAAATGCTGTTTTAATGTCCAACTGATGTACATTCCAACCATGATGGGCTGCAAGTGCACAAATGCTCCGAACAGTAGTCATACGGCATGTAGGTGCAAAGGTCTCATCAAAATCAATGCCTCTTTCCTGCGCATAAGCCTTTGCAACAAGCCTAGCCTTATACCTGTCAACTCTACCATCAGGTTTACGCTTCAGCTTGTATACCCACTTAGTGCCAGCCTTCTTGCCAGGAGGCAAGTCACATAAAGACCATGTACCATTCTTCATTATAGCATCATATTCAGATTGCATAGCAGCCATCCAATTTTCTGAATTTTGTGCTTCATCAAAAGAAACAGGCTCATTCTCATCACAGAGACTAGATGCAGCCATAACATAGCAATCTGATGCAAAGGAGGCACTATGAGAGCTTGAACGAGTACGATATGACAAAGGTGCATCTAATTTGCTGTCATGCAAAGTCTGCACCAGCCATTTTGGCATAGTTTTTGCCTGCTCAATATCAGCTCTCTCATCAGCAAGTGCATCATGTAAATCTGCATCAGAAATGGAATGATCTGCATCATCATATGAAACCTGCAAAGGCTGAGAAGTTGCCTCATTAGGACCAGCACTAGACTGTCCACCTGTAAAAAGAGGCATCAAAGTATCATACATGTCTTTGGAGCTAACAGATGTCTCCTTAGTACATGAAAGCAATGGCTGAATAGCATCTTCCACAAAGACAACATCACGGCTAACCAGAATGCGTTTAGTCTGTGGATGATACAGACGATAGTCTTTACTTTCAGAACTGTACCCAACAAAAATACATTTTACTACCTTATCATCCAATTTTCTGCGATGTTGTTCAGGCACTAATGCATATGCCAAACAACCAAAAACACGCAGATGAGCAACAGATGGCTTGCGGTCATGCCAAGCCTCATATGGAGTGATAGACTGCAACGCTTTAGTGGGACACCTGTTCAGTACATATGCTGCACACATGACAGCCTCAAGCCAGAAACTATGAGGTAAAGCCTGACTCTTGACCATACACCTCGCCATCTCCATGAGAGACCTGTTCTTCCGTTCAGCAACTCCATTCTGTTGAGGTGTATATGGCACTGTACACTGGTGTTTTATCCCACGTTCAGCCAGAAATGCATTAAAATCTGAAGACATATATTCCCCCCCTCGATCAGAATGGAGGGTGCCCATTTTACATGCTGACAGATTTTTAGCCAAAACCAAAAACTGTTTGAAGCACATGAACACTTCGGACTTTGCTTTGAGTGGATATACTCATGCATGCCTGGAAAAATCATCAATGAAAGTCACGAAGTAAAGGTGATTTCCAAAAGAGGGTGTCTGCATAGGACCACAGACATCACTATGTACAAGCTGCAATTTCTACGTAGCTCGAACTGAACCATCTTTTGGAAAGGAAGAACGCTGCATTTTTCCCAAAATACAGCCTTCACAAACATGTTTTCCAGGTGCCTCAAGTTTGGGCAAAGAGGACACCATTTCAGATTTCTGCAGGCGTAACAAACTAGCAAAATTCAGATGACCAAAGCGTGCATGCCAAAGCTTTGCATCTGACATAGCCTGAGAATCATGAACTGCACATGCCGAATCATTCACAGATCTTTCATAGTCTATGAGCTTATACAGCCCACGACATAAAATGCCAGAAGCAATAATCACATCGCCATTTGAGAGATCATGGACTGTACACCTGTCATCAACAAATTTCACAACCAAGCCAATCTTGGCTAATGCAGAAACTGATAACAGATTCTTTTTGATCCTTGGCACAAATAAAGCATCTGACAAAGTGAAAGAACTACCATCAGCAGCAGTCAGAATGATCTTACCAACTCCCATAACAGGATAAGAGGAGTTATTGGCGCATGTGACAGTATTCCCTGTAGGGGCACGCTCGAGTGAAGAGAAGAAACTGCGCTGCGAGGTAATATGTTTGGTCGCCCCACTGTCAAAGTACCAAACATCTGAGTCTACTACAGACATGCACTGATCAGGAGAAGATGGGTCAAAACTGCAGACAGTAGTAAACGCCCATTCTTCTTCCTGCACAAGATTTGCAGACTCTGTTTTTGGTGTAGAGGGCTCTACAACAACCATTCTAGCCTCTTTCTTCTTTGCCTCTTTAATAGCCAGTTTTGGACAGTTCTTTATGATATGATCATTGCCTTTACAGTACTTACAAAACAATTTCTGCTTTTCTGATTTTTTCTCATCTTTGTCTTGGTTCTTTGAATATGCAGCATTTGCAGATTTCTGCTTACTAGTAGAAGAGCTCCATTTTCCTTTGCCCTTCTGACTAGCCAGGAAAGCTTGATCTGCAACACGCATAATGGACCTGTTCTGCCTGGACTGATCTTCCTGCAATAGAACAGAGACTAATTCCTCAAATGACAAGGCATTCGGATTGCCTTTCATCATCAACCGAAGAGTAGAGGCAAAACTCTGATATGAATCAGGAAGACCATTCAGAACGGTCTGCACAAGTGAGCTATCTGGTATAACCTCATCAGCAGAAATCAATTGTTCCTTCAGGTCTTTGATCTTTGTAAGAAAACTGTCCATAGAATCACCTTCATTCATGTGCTCACTCTCCAACTGTTTTCGGAGGTAAGCAACACGAGCCTCATTCCTAGCCTGGTACAAAGTGGTAAGTGTATCCCAAGCATCCTTTGCTGTTCTGCAAGAGCGAATGTGAGGAATAATGGCACGTTTGACAGACAAAGCTATCAATGCATGTGCCTGGGCATCTCTGCCATCCCAACGAATCTGCTCTGCAGTAGGTGTAACAGAAACAGTAGCACGAATAGGAATCTGCGGAATATCATCTTCGACACCATCTTCATCAGCTCCAACACCTGTATTTGCAGTACCTATCGTTACAGGTGTAACAGGACGTCTTTCAACACCCTGCACAATGTTCCACAATCCTTTTGCAACCAGTACATGTCGCATCATATAAGCCCATAATGGGTAGTTGGTACCATCCAACTTATCCTCAACAGCCAACATACGGAATACATCACTACTTTCAGCCATGGCCGGTGACTAAAATACCTTGATGCAGAAAATTGACTGTATCTAAAAAAGTTAAACGGAACTGCCCAAACGAGTTCTGCTAGACCTGTAGCAGACTTCGAGACGCTTAAACTGGCGAACAGAAACTGGTATATACCTTTGGCACAAAAGGACGAAATAGCCTGCACAAGCGCTGCGTATGCTCACCAAATTTCGTGCGAATCTGAGACTGCAAACGGAGGAGTGTCGACGGCGCCCTAGAAGAATTGACGACCTGCTCTGATACCAATTGTTGGAGTTAGACGTCTGCGGAAGCACGCGAACAGCACAAGGAAGAAGAAGCTTGGAGCACAACACACAAGACTGAATGTATTACTAGAGAATGTACAAAGATAAGTAGCCCATTAGGGCAATAGGCGTATATACAAGCCGGGGGAAAAAAACCTCCTAAAGAGGGAAAAAAGTGCCCCGGCAGTCCTAGAGTGTTCACACACATCACTACCTAAATATATCAACACTAATGCAAGAGCATAGCTAACCAAACCAAGTTAGCTCAAGAATCTAGAGGCACTATACACTGAAAAATGAATCTAGCAATTTAGGGGGGTCATCCTGACATTTCAAGAACTAGAAGGTGTGTAGACACAGTCACCTTCTATGATCCATATTTTGAGATCCCTTGAACTAAATGTAATGAAAATCAGTATACTAGTAGTAGATAAGTTAATCTAGCTAATACATGTTAAAATATTGAAAATAAGTGACTATACATGGATAAATTGATTCTTCAAAATCACTCAAATGAGGAAGATGCAAGAGAAAAATGTAGATAGAGATGTGCTTGAAGAAATGTATCAAAATGTATAGAATAATGAGCATATGATAGAAGGGAAGTGTAGTTGACTACTCATAGATAAGTTGAGTTGAATTTGTGCTCAGTGATGTAGCTCAATGTTTCTCAGAATGGCTCTATATATCCCGCATTTAGAAGCATCTCTATTGCTACCACATGAGTTGTGATTTCAGCTCTCTAACGTAATGAGATTCTTTATTTTGTTTGCTTCTACATTTATCGAGAGTAACTATGCCAAGAATGACTAGCATAGGTTCACATATAGTTCCTTCTTTGAAGAGATAAAATGAATGTGTAGTCCCATGACTTTAGCAATGCTCTTAGGTTTGCTAAACATACCAACACAAGATGGAGCTATGCAACAATGGAGCTAGTTGTATTTGTTAACATTGAAACCAGTCTATAGGAAAGACTGTTACTAAAAACTCTAAGTAATTTCCATAGGAATAGTTTTGACTTATTCTCAAAAATAGTATGCTAAAGGAACATGTTTTTTTATCATGACTTACATACTTAAAAATCCTCTTTATTTTGCTTGGAACCTACATATGCAAAAAAAATCATGTTTCACCATTTGAAAAGAAAACCATAAAAAGTAAAAAAAAAGGAATTTCCAAAGAATCTTGATAAGCTCATATTGGATTTTGTAGGTTGGACCATCGGAATGATATGCAGGTTTCGTGGGGCAAATGTTGGGAAGTATTTGCCAAGAAAAGTTTTCAAAAATATTTCTTTGATTTTTTGACCGAGAATTGATTATTTGAGTACAAGAAAATGAATAAGTGTTGTAAATCGTTCAAGGATTTGATTTATTTGATTGCTTGTGTGATGGGAAAACATTTAATTTGTATATTAGGCTTGTATATTTACTTGTATAAAGTTCATTAACCCCTTTAAAACCTCAAAACCCTAGAAATTCTAACTTGAAACCCTAAAATTTAACCCTTGAAACCCTAGCTCTAACCTGTAGAAACTAAACATTGAAGCCTCAGAAACCCTAGGTTGAAAACCCTAATTTTTCCGTAATAAAAACCCTAGTTAGGTCCCATTTTTCCTAACCCTAACCCTTAGTTTAGTTAAATTCGTTGGTATATAAGTGTGAAAAGAGAATAAAACTTTAATAAAAAAAGAAAAAGAGGTGAATTAATAAAAATGAAAATAAAAAAGAAAATGATAAAAAGAGAAAAATAAAAAATGTAAATAGAAAGCAAAGAGTGGATCTTCTAAATATAGAAAATAATAAAAAGAAGATTTTTTGAAAATAGAAGGGCAAAACCTAGAAGGGTTTAATGTTCAAGAAAAAGACCATCAAGAAAACCTATAAATACATGCTAAATGTTCATTCAATTTTTCCATGATTTATTTTTAGGTACTTCTCCTCCTTTTTTCTCCTTATTCATGCTTTATGGATACTTTTTTTTCATTCTATGACCATAACTCTGAAGCTCTTCATCTCTGGCTACCATGCCAATATATATATATATATATATATATATATATATATATATATATATATATATATATATATATATATATATATATATATATATATATATATATATATATACATATACATATACATATACATATACATATACATACATACATACATACATATATATATATATATATATATATATATATATATATATATATATATATATATATATATATATATATATATAGAGAGAGAGAGAGAGAGAGAGAGAGAGAGAGAGAGAGAGAGAGATCCTCTCTCTTTTCCCTCACTACTCCTCTCCATTGTGTACCCACACATATGCTATGTTGCGATAAGGAGAGATTTATTCTTTTGTAGATCTTTCATTATATTGGCCATGGTAGCTAGGAGCTTAGCCATTTCCATTCTTCTATTGGCACCAAGCTAGTTTGGAGGTGTGTGAGCATGTGTGTGTGTATGTGTGAGAGAGAGAGAGGGGGGGCATATGAGATTTGGGTACTGCTCTAATCAAATTGGAAAAGGAGGAGATGCAAGTTACTAGAGCCTACTCTTGGCATCAACTTTGCCAGGGATGGAATGGAACATCCTGATTGGGCATCTTTGATAAATGTGAATAGTGATTCATGGTTATATGCACTCATATTTCTTTTTGCTATACCTACTTCAATAAACAGGAGACGAAGCATCTTTTTGGTAGGATTAATGAATTTTGAACCATATATGAGATCCTAAGTAGGAGAAATTTCGAATGGTGGCCTGTTGGAATTAAAGCACAAAACACAAGAAATCAGATTTAGAGAGAGAGAGAGGGAGAGAGAGAGAAAGACTTAGATACATAGAACAAGATGGAGTAGATCGGACTGACTTGTAGATGAAAACTAGGGGGCAGAGAGAGAGAGAGAGAGAGGATCAAAAGAGAGAGAGGATCAAAAGAGAGGGAGGAAGCGGCTCAAATTGATGCACAATAGATTGGGGAAGAAATCAAGGCACAAAGAGAGAGAGAGAGAGAGAGAGAGAGAGAGAGAGAGAGAGAGAGAGAGAGAGAGAGAGAGAGAGAGAGAGAGAGAGAGACTTGCTCAAGGCAATAGAGTACAAAGAAAGATCGTGCATAGGGTAGATTATCGAGAAGATAGAGGGGATAGAGAGAGAAAGAGGGAGAGAAACACAAAGCAATGGAGACAATGATCACATGCAACAAAATACAAAGAGAGAGAGAGGGGGGAGTGAGGGAGAGAGAGAGAGAGAGAGAGAGAGAGAGAGAGAGAGAGAGAGAGAGAGAGAGAGAGAGAGAGAGAGAGAGAGAGAGAGAGAGAGAGAGAGAGAGAGAGAGAGAGAGAGAGAGAGAGAGAGAGAGAGAGAGAGAGAGAGAGAGAGAGAGAGAGAGAGAGAGAGAGAGAGAGAGAGAGAGAGAGAGAGAGAGAGAGAGAGAGAGAGAGACAGACAGACAGAGAGACAGAGAGAGAGAGAATGAGAGAGAGATTAGGAAATAAATCATGACACAGTTGCACAGAAAGGATCAATGGCAAGAGAATGAGAGAGAGAGGTGGGGAGAGAGAGAGAGAGAGAGAGGGGGGAGAGAGATAGATAGATAGATAGATAGATAGATAGATAGATAGATAGATAGATAGATAGAGAGATGAAGCAATGCTACAGGGCTCTAAGGAGATGTGCATGATTATTTTAGTGATTCAAAGAGAAGGTCAGAGAGAGAGAGAGGAAAAGATGTAGTAGCAATGAAGATATGGCAGAACTCAAATGCAGAGAAGGATGCACATAAGAGAGAGAGAGAAAGAGAGAGAGAGAGAGCGAGAGAGAGAGAGAGGAAAAGATGCAGTAGCTATGAAGGTATGGAGAAACTCAAATGGAGAGAAGGATATGCATAGGAGAGAGAGAGAGAGAGAGAGAGAGAGAGAGAGAGAGAGAGAGAGAGAGAGAGAGAGAGAGATGAGGCTAACATGTAGAAGAAAGGATAGTTAAAATCTGAGAGAGAGGCAGAGAAGTTTGGATGAAGTGGAGAGAGATCTAGATTCAACAAAATTTCAAACTTGTTTTCGTGTTTTATTAGTTGTTTTGTTAGTTACTTAGTTCATTAGTAAATAAAGGAAAAGACAACCAAAAAATTCAATTTAATTATATAGTTAAATAAAACTAAGATAGGAAACAAAGTAAATAGTCAATTAAAAAGAGAAAAAGATAATTGAAAAGAAAAATAAGAAACTAGGAAATGATTGAAAAGAAAGTTTGTAAATAGGAGAAAACCTACAAAAATGAGTAAAAACAATAGAAATTAGACATAATTATGTCTCTGATCAAAATTATTCAAATTAAGGGGATGGCTTTTGTCCCTCAAGTGTGTGTTTTATAAACCATCAAAGAATACTATTTTTTTTCCATGATTTATTTTCAGATTATCCCATGATTTGACGAGAAAGTTTTGAAGAGAGGAGAGGAGAAGAAGAGATTTCCATGATTCTTTTAAGGATTTATTTTAGATATTACACAAAGATTTTGAAGTGATTGAGAACAAGGTCTTTTTTGCAGTGTAGTTGAGAAGGCCGATCAAGTTCGAGCATTACCATTTCACATTCACACTATAAAGGTCTATTCAAATGTTAGCATTGTATCATCCGTGATCACTTGGATAGTGTCACTTTTATATTTGGGATTCATAATCGATCTTTTCATTATAAGTTTTGATGTATTAGTTTATTAGTCGATCACCCCATTGATTGTATACATTTGATCTAGTTCTTGGGTATTCACAAGGATGGTGTTTTCACATTTGAGTTATTCTATTTTCATTTCACATTCATGTGCTTCTTCCACTATGACCCACTTCTTCTATGCTAGTTGATCCCCAAAGCTTTTGAAGTAAAGTAAAGATTTCGAAGCTATTGAAGAGAAAGAGGTGGTCTTTTTCACACTTTAGCTAAGAAGACCGATGCAAATCAAGTATTATCATTTCACATCTGCATTGTTGTGGAGTATTTCATTATCAAAGTTGTATCATCTATGATTGCTTAGATAGTGATGCACCTTTGTATTTAGATTTTCTTGATCGATATTGTCATGCTCAGTTCTAATGTAATTCTCTATTAGTCAATCACCCCATTTGATTGTATACATTTAATGTATTTCTTCGCTATTGACAAGGACTTTGTTTTCACATTGAGTTATTCTACTTTCATTTCCCTTCCACATGGTTCTTCTGCGATGACCTCGATCACAACAATTATGATCCCACATGAAAAGTCTTTTTTCTTTTCCCCCGTGATGAGCCTAGAGGCATACCATTCCCTAGGAAGAGGTGCCAAACATGGGAAATCTATCCGCGAGATGGGAGCAAAGCGATTCACCCCTCGGGGCTTGATTCAACCCTGATCGCTCGTTCTACCGACACCAATCGACAAAACGGATGTTGGATTGAAAGAAGACCATGCCTTTTAGACATCATATAGATTTTTCCCTCGAGAGCAATAAGATTAAAAGCAAGTGGGTCCCCCATGAGGGGGACAAAAGGGTTATCAACCTTCTCTGTAATGTTTTCTAGCAAGTTTTAAGGAACCCCTGCTTTGTGGGATTTGCATGTCCCATGGGTGCTATGCCCATTCAATTGTACAATTGTTCTTAATTAATTAAAGCTTGGGAGAGTGGGCCTGTGCCAAACTTCCTTTTGAGGGAAAAAACACAATGGACTTTACTGAATCCTCATCTTTTCAAGTCCTTTTCTCTTTGCTACTCCATGTATCTTCAAATAGCATTGCTTTTATTAATTAAATTGATGGATAAGCTAGCATGGATTATTGCTCTTTGCTTCACTCTAGTGCTTGTTGGAGCTTATTTGTGAGCTTTTTCTTGTAATTGTATTCTAAATCTTATATTTTTCTACCATTGCCTACATTTACATCATGTTGAAGGCTTCCTTAAAATTCATTAACTTATTTGAAACAAAAACAAAGAAAAAAAACTTTGTGATCGTATTTGTAACCTATTCTTTAGTATTTACGAACTTTACCTTAATATTTTTATCATTAATATTTTCCTTAAAGTTGTAAGCTACCTCGATATGCTTGCTAATAGTTGTAATATATTTTGGTACTGTTTTGTGTGAGCACACTTACAACTAGTAGGGGGCATGCAATTGTTTTCTTCTTTAGAAGGTTTTTCCCCCACTTGTACGTTTGCCTATAACCTTGATGGGCTACTTATGTTCTCTATTTTTTGTTTTTAATACACTCAATGTGCTTCAAGCTTGATAAAGTTGCATGTAGCTACAACCTTGTAATCCATAACGGAAAATGTCATAAAAAATTTTCATCTATTCTATTGTCGATAGACAGAAACATGCTCTTCTAATATTAATCCCAAAACAATAATATAAGATCCCTTGGTTTGTTATCTCAAATGTAGTAGATAACGTAATTTGGGTTTTGTAGATTGTCTCTATGGAATCTTTAATGAAGAGATCATACACATATAGTACAATGGCACCATACTTCCCATAATCCTAATAGCTTTACAAATTTCCATGAGAAGGATATATTTTGAATATTAAATTTTTAAATAAACTATATATCTGCAAGTACCATGTTTTTGAGGTTAAGTGTATTAGCCCATAAAAAAAGCCTTCTTCAATTGACACTCTATTTTTCAATGTAGGATCCGAAACCTTGATGGCTAAGCCATGTACACATCAAAACTTAAACGCATGAACAAAATATTTCTTAATAAAATACAAAACAGAAGACATTGTTGGTGTAGTTGTTGATATACGCATGGGTATACAAAAAAATATTAAAAAAAATAAAGAGGTCTTAGGCTATGCAGGCACAAGCATATACAACATAAATGTCCATAACCATAATCATAAATAATGTAATAGCATAACCATAACTTGCATGAAATTTGATAACGTCTCAATTCACGTGAGATAAACTAATAAATACTATCTTTACATTCATCCTATATGCTACTAGTGCACTACTAGTTTATGTAAATACTATGTATGTATTTACATATGTATATATATATATATATATATATATATATATATATATATATATATATATATATATATATATATATATATATATATATATATATATATATATATGTGTGTGTGTGTGTGTGTGTGTATGTATGTATGTGTGTGTATATACAAAGTATAGATGTAATGTATATATGTTTATATGTATGTTTCTAGGCATGCTTACTGACATACTTATATGTATGTATATACGTATGTTTGTAAAGTGGGTAGGTATGTACGTATGTACATAAGAAAAGTATGTATGCATGTATGTATGTATGTGTTTGTTGTACTTTGGAGTTTTCCTCTACAATCATCATAGCATGAGGGAGCAACAACTTCTAACACTTTCATCTATCAATATTGAAAGTATACTAAGACCCTTACCTTCTTTCTCAATGGAATCCAAGATTTATCATTCAAAAATCAGAACATTTAAGATTTCTATAAGCTTTTTAGGTATTTTTTCTTTTTAATGTAAGTTTTGCTAGGAGTAATATTTTTTATTGATTTTTGTGCATAAGGTGTCCTAATTTTGATAGGTAGGACATAAATGAATTTAGTTTCAAGTCTTAATGATATTAATGTTGATATATTTAGGTAGTGATGTGTGTGAACACACTGGGACTGCCGGGGCACTTTTTTCCCTGTATGTATGTATCTATGTATGTATGTATGTATGTGTTACCCATCAAAAGCATTGTAATAATAAAGCATTGTTATAAATTGGAAAGTAGTCATTGTATTTATATTTTTATTAATGAAAATAGAATTATACTTGTGTGCCATGTGTGGCATTTTGATTGTAGCATGCAGGCTAGGTGTTCTTGTATATTTGGTGTACTATCCTCTCTATTAAGTTTTTAGTGAAACCTGTGTCTATATACTTTGAATTATGAAGATTGATAATGATTCTATTGTGTGAGTAAGTGAATACATACTTATTTCTTTTTATATTAATTATGTGATTTGTAATTATGGAATATCAACTATGTAATTAATTGATAGATAAGTCACTCAAAATTTTTCTCCCCATCAATTCATTTTTAAACATGAAAACTTGAGATACACAATACCACTTGGCGAATTCACCCCATGTGACTATCATACTATCCTTCATGTAGCTCAAGCTTTATACATGCTAGAGGGATTGACCAAAGACAAGAACAAGATTTTAGGATAGCCAATGAGGAGTTCATGCCACTAGGCATTATTGATTTCCAACCCTAGTTAGAACATATGAGGTATAGCTCAACTAGTGTCTAATCAATTACTCCCACAATAATGGATGAACTGACTTATGGAACACTCTTCCCTTCCATCTTCATCCACTAAATAGGATAGTCAAACATATTGTAACAAGTCTCCTTATCTTGAATCACAATCCCACACAGAAAAATAGACTTTGACACCACAAGATATAAAGAAGAAAAACAGAGTATACACAGAACAAGAGGAGAGATAATTTTAATATCTGTGCAGATCTAGAAGTAGTTCTGATCTACGTTACAACATCTATCGGATAGCTTCAATGTGAAGCCTCATCCACCTGACCACCCGTGAGCTGATCTCAATCCCAATCTCAATCACAATCACAATCTCAATCTCAATCCCAATCTCAATTGTAATTCCAAAAGCCAAAAAACAATCTTGATGAATGTACGAATGTACGACCATTGTCCTTTTCTATCTCTCAGTCTTCATCTTTTTGGATCTCCACCTTTCACGAGTGCATGACCAATCATGCCTTCCTAGACATGCACTCTTAGAATCTACATGCTCCAAGATAACACCTTTTCGCATGTCTCATGCAAGACTTCTAGACCACCCATGCATCTACTTTTCATGTCCACCTCAAGAATCGTACCTGCAAAAATAGAGGCGATCCCTACAACACACTGATACACACGTCAATCACCTGAAATAACCCATTTACCCATGTACATTTTCTAAATCCACGAACATCAATAAGATGAATCAAGGCTTCTTTTTTTTTAAGTGTTGGAAAACAGCACTTTTCCAAGCCCTGTAACTCAGAAACGGTGAGGAATTAGCTTAAGCTTATGAGACACAAAAATATTCAGTTCTTAAATCTCGACAATAGTGTTAGAGATGCCTGAGGTCCAGATCTACTTCCAGATAACACTTTTGGGCCCTGCAAAATAAAAAATTCTAGAGAGAGATGAAAAAACATGAAAAATCTCTTCATTAACCTATCTTCATGGAACCAAATGAGACATAAAACATAGGAACTACAAAAAATTCAATCAGGTAAAGTTTTTCTACTAAGAATACTCTACCTTTCTCTCATACAACACTTTTTCAGATTCCTTCATCTTCATGCTCAAATTTAACACACAAATTTCATGTGACAACTTTCTAGAGAGAGAATGTAAAAAATTATTGCTACAAAATTTTACACACATGATCAGAATATCCTAAACATAAAATTTCATTATTACCTACACATCTTTTTGTTTCGGAGTGGAAAATCAATATGGCATCTTACACATGTACCGAAAGACTAGATGGTTCCATGTAATATCAAAACAGAGGAGATCCTATGATTTGTGAAGATTTATGCTATGTTGCCTACTCAATTCCAAGATAAATAATTAGCTCTCAATAAATACATCTTTGATTTGTTTGTGTGGGAATATCAAGGTATGGTAGGTTTGGATCCTCAACTATATCAACACAAAATTTGATTGAAACCTCATGTATTTCCAGCCAAATAATCTAGTTAGAAAATAAACCCAAACAATGCCAAGCAAGTTAAAGAAGAGTTGGATGGATTCCTACGAGTCAATTTTATTGTCTCTATAGATCACACAGAATGGGTATCTTGTATTATCACTTTTCTTAAGAGAAAAAAGCAATTGCAGATCTCTATGGATTATCAAAAACTAAATGTAGCCACAATGCCTCACCCATTCCTACTCGGATTTTAAGAAAGTCTGTTGGATGATGTAGGAGGATGAGAAATCTATTCCTTTTAGGATAGCCACATTGGGTACAACCAAGTGTTCACACACATCACTACCTAAATATATCAACAATTATGCCAAGGCAATGCTTAGGGATTGTGGATTTTTCAACAAAGTGTTGAAAATTGAGCATGCATAAAAATCTTTCTCCTAGTGCTTGCTCAAATCTCTATGTGAGATTCTCTTGCTTCCATGATTCTCTACAAATGCAAAATGGAAAGACCATGCTCGAGAAACTTTCATTTTCTAATTCTAGTGAGTTTGCAACCTCAATGGAAGCCCTTTGAATAGGCATTTGCAATCCCTATTGGTAAAACAAAAAGAATAAACAATACGGAAGTTGTCAAACTTTGGAGATGTTGTACGATCACATATAGTTTTAGGATCACCCACCTAGTATTTCAAGTGAATGGAGGTAGACATCAAGATTCAGATTCAAGAATAGAATATAGAGTATTATTTCTAGTATTTTGCTACATTGCTAGACTCTTGGATTGCTAGCATGGTGTCTTCTTGGTTTGATGGCATTGACTTTTCGAGATGGAAATTTCTAATGTAGCATACATTGGTTCTTGTAGGGTTACACATCTATGTGCATAAAGATGCACAGAGGCCTCTTGACATACCTGGCCACATATGGATGGATATAGATGCATTGGATAGCTCCACTATCTAACTACAGCTTCTAGATTCTATATATCATTTTGTGATTTATGAGGAAACAAGTAGTGGATATGGGAGATATTACATGATATGTATATGAGTCCATTGAAACATGTGAGACATAGATCACATTGACAACTTTGATGCTGACACTATGGCCATGAGGACCATACAGATGTTGCTTCAGGCGGGTGCGACGACGACATCAAAGGTATGCACATGATGCAAGTCAAGTAGTGGTTTCAAGAGAGTCGATGGGAGTTGCTTATGCTAGTAATGGTGATATCACTTTCTCCTATGGTTCATCTCAGGATTCCTCTTGTTCATTGGATAGAAAATAGATGGCTTGATTGCTTGATGCATTAGCCAATTCTCATATTACTCCACATCATGTGTAACAAGTCTCCTAATCTTGAATCACAATCCCACACAGAATAATAGACTTCAACACCACAAGATATAAAGAAGAAAAACAGAGTATATGCAGAACAAGAAGAGAGAGAATTTTATTATCTGTGTAGATTTAGAAGTAGTTCTGATCTGCCTTACAAAATCTATCAGATAGCTTCAATGTGAAGCCTCATCCACCCGACCACCCTCGAGCTCATCTCAATCCCAATCTCAATCACAATCACAATCTCAATCCCAATCTCAATGACAATCACAATCTCAATCCCAATCTCAATCTCAATCTCAATCTCAATCCCAATCTCAATTGCAATTCCAGAAGTCGAAAAACAATCCTGATCAATGTATGACCATCGTCCTTTTCTATCTCTCAGTCTTCATCTTTTTGGATCTCCACCTTTCGCGAGCGCATGACCAATCATGCCTTCCTAGACATGCACCCTTGGAATCTGCATGCTCCAAGATAGCATCTTTTTGCATGTCTCATGCAAGACTTCCAGCCCACCCATGCATCTAATTTACATGTACACCTCATGAATCGTACCTGCAAAAATAGAGGCGATCCCTGCAACACACTCACACACACGTCAATCACCCAAAATAACCCATTCACCCATGTGCATTCTCTAAATCCACGAACATCAATGAGATGAATCAAGGCTTCTTTTTTTTCGAGTGTTGGAAAATGGCACTTTTCCAAGCCGTGTAACTCAAAAACAGTGAGGAATTAGCTTAAGCTTGTGAGACACAAAAATATTCACTTCTTAAATCTGTACAATAGTTTTAGAGACGCCTCAGGTCCAAATCCTATCTCCATGGAACCAAATGAGACATAAAACATAGTAGCTACAAAAAATTCAATCAGGTAAAGTTTTTCTACTAAGAGTACTCTACCTTTCTCTCATACAACACTTCTTCAGATTCCTTCATCTTCATGCTCATATTTAACACACAAATTTCATGCAACAACTTTCTAGAGAGAATGTAAAAAATTATTGCTACAAAATTTTACACACATGATCAGAATATCCTAAACATAAAATTTCATTATTACCTACAAATATTTTTTTTTCGGGTGGAAAATCAATATGGCATCTTACACATATGTACCGAACAACTAGATGGTTCCATGTAATATCGAAACAGAGGAGATCCTATGATTTGTGAAGATTTGTGCTATATTGCCTACTCAATTCCAAGAAAAATAATTAACTCTCAATAAATATTTCTTTGATTTGTTTGTGTGGGAATATCAATATCTGGTAGGTTTGGATCCTCAACTATATCAACACACAATTTGATTGAAACCTCATGTATTTCCAACCAAGTAATCTAGTTACAAAATAAACCCAAACAATTCCAAGAAAGTTAAAGAAGAGTTGGATGGATTACTACGAGTCAATTTTATTGTCTCTATAGATCACACAGAATGGTTATCTTGTATTATCACTTTTCTTAAGAGAAAAAAGCCAAAATGCCCCACCCATTCCTACTCCGATTTTAAGAAAGTCTGTTGGATGATGTAGGAGGATGAGAAATCTATTCCTTTTAGGATAGCCATAGTCGGTACAACCAAGTCAAATTGGCTAACCAAGATATACCTAAGATAGTGTTTATAACCGATTGGGCTATTTATGCATGTACAGTGGTGTGGTTTGGATTAGGTAATGCACCAAGTACCTTCCAATAATGTATGCAAGAGATTTTTTCTCCTTCTTTGACCTCATTCATGTTGGTCATTTTGGACGAGTTTTCAGTTTCTATCTATGTGACTAAGCACATGGAGCAGTTGAGACTCTATTTTAGTAAATTTAAGGAATTTCGTCTTTCCCTCAATCCTTTGTAAGTCAATTTTTTTGGTCTCCTATGAAAAATTATTGGGTCATATTATATCCAAGAACGATATTCAAGTCAATCCGATAAGGTTCATGTAATATTAGAAGCTCTTCCTCTAACTACTCTCAAGTAATCCTTCAATTTTTAGGCCAAGTCCATTAGAATGGTCAGAATCTCCACCTCCTTGCACATTTAGCCATGTTGATTAATAAATTAGCAATAGTGCCACCCCAATATTTTAAGTGGAACAAAAAATTCCACTTATACTTTAATCCATTGAAAGCTTTGTTGAGGTAGACACCTATCTGGCAAGCATCAAACTGATCTCAACCATTCCATGTCTTTGTCAATGCCTCTAATGGAGCTCTTGGTAGTGTTTCAATGTAGCAATCACAAAAATGGTTTTGATTAGTTTACTATTCCAGCCAAGGTCTTGCCCTAGTAAAGTGGTGTTATTCTCCAACAAAACTAGA
>CM035408.1:99331744-99334244 GCA_020310875.1 Ceratopteris richardii | reverse complement strand
CATGGTTCTGTGTACCCTTGAGATACTTCAAGATTCTCTTGGCAGCCTCTAAGTGAGGTATCCTTGGCTTGTGCATAAATTGACTTAGCACACTAACTCCAAACGCAATATTTATCCTTGTTAAGGTAGCATAGTTCAAACTACCTACCATATTTTGATAACCTGTAATGTCCTTGACTTCATCACCTTCATGGGCACTTAGCTTTAGGTTTACCTCCATTGGAGTGCTTGCTACTTTAGCATCCTGCAAGTGAAACTTCTTCAACATATCCTATATATACCTTTTTTGAGTAATATATATCCCTGAATTAGTGTAGACTAATTCAAGTCCCAAAACATATTTCAATAGACCAAGATCATTGATCTTGAACTCCTTCATCGTTTGACTTTTGATATATCTGATTCCATTGACATCATTACCTATAATGATGATGTCATCAACATAAACACAAAGGTATATTACCTCTGAATTACTTCTCTTAATGAACAGAGAAGTATCTGCCTTGCTCATGACAAAACCTTGATCTTGGAGGTATGTAGTTAACCTGTAATTCCATGCCCTAGGTGCCTGCTTCAATCCATATAAAGCCTTTTTTAATTTGCAAACATATGTTACCTTCTTAGGGTCCTCATAGCCAGGAGGTTGTGACATATATACCTCCTCTGAAATCCATCCATTCAAGAAAGCATTCCTGACATCCAATTGGTACATATTCCAATTTTTTGATGCACCCACACTTACCAACACTCTGATGGTTGGCATCTTGGCCACAGGTGAGAATGTCTCCTCATAGTCAATGCCTTGGGTTTGTGCAAAACCCTTGGCTACCAATCTGGCTTTGTACCTATTGATTGTGCCATCAGAATTCCTTTTAAGCTTGTAGATCCATCTGGATCCTATTACCTTCATTGAGTCCTTCTTAGGTACTAACTCCCATGTGTCACTTTCTTTAAGTGCATCAATCTCCTCATCCATAGCTTCTTTCCATTCTGATTTGGTTATTGCTTCTTCATATGATCCTGGTTCTTCATTTGACAAATCTTTGGCAAGATAAACAGAATGTTTTGTAACAAGAGATGTATCATACCCATATTTGATAGGTTTCTTGCTTTCTCTTTGTGATCTTCTAAATGGTTGAGTTGAGGATTCGGGTATGTCTTCAAGCTTCTTCATCTTCATTTTGCCTTTGGATTTCCATGCTTTGAATTCTTCAAGATTGATAGTGTCTTCATCATCTGAACTTGAGGCTTCATTCTGAGTAGGTTCCTCCTTTGTAAGACTTGGAAATTCCTCTTCCAAATCATAGGGTAATTTGACCTTCCTGCATTCATTCTCATACCAAGAATCATTTTCATCAAAGACAACATCTCTGCTTACCATAAATCCCTTATTGATAGGATTATAAAACCTGTAACCTTTTTTATTTAAATCATACCCAATAAAGATGCATTTTTCTGCCTTTGGGTCTAGCTTACCTCTTATCTGAGAAGGAATGTGTACATATGCTACACATCCAAATATTTTGCAATTGTCAAGTGAAGGTCTCTTACCATGCCATGCTTCATAGGGTGGCATGCCATCAAGAGACTTAGATGGTAACCTATTTATGAGGTAAGTGGCAGTAGAAACACTCTCTGCCCATAGATAGTTAGGTAACTTTTTCTCATTAAGCATAGATCTAGCTGTCTCAACAATTAATCTATTTCTTCTCTCAGCTACCCCATTCTGTTCAGGAGAATACCTTGTGGTTATCTCTCTTTTAATGCCTCTATCTTGCAAGAAGTCTTCAAATTCATTGGAGAAGTACTCACCTCCTCCATCTGACCTTAGCCTCTTCAAATTCTTTCCTGTTTGGTTTTCAACTAATGCAAGATATTTTTTAAAGCAATTAAATACCTCATCCTTGTGCTTCATAAAGTATAATACAGTCCATCTACTATAATCATCAATGAAAGATACATAGTACCTTGAACCTGAGACTGAGGGGTGTTTGCTTGGTCCCCATAGATCTGTGTGGACAAGCTCTAGGTAGTCTTCATGCATGTACCCTTTCCTTGAGAAGGGTAACCTGTGAGACTTCCCAAATTGACACGCACCACACTTATAAATCATATGTTGCTTGGATACATTAGGTATCCCAAGCACACATCGGTCCCTCTACAGTTGTTTCAAGGTTCTTTCTCCTATGTGCCCTAACCTTTTGTGCCAAATCTCAAGCTCTGAAAGTGTCTGATCTTTATAACTGTATAGTGCAATGTTCTTTGTATCTTCTAACTCAAAAGTGAAAAGTCTACCTGATTTTTCTCCTTTAGCAATCCTCTTGAACCCATGTCTTGGATCCTCCACATATGCTCCATATTGGTTGAATCTGACCGTCAAACCTTTCTCCACAATCTGTCCAACACTCATCAAATTTTTGGTAATGGTTGGTACATAGAGTACCCTGCTCAACAAATTCTGATTTCCATCACAAGTCTTAACATTTTCAACTTTAACTAC
>CM035408.1:99271744-99306744 GCA_020310875.1 Ceratopteris richardii | reverse complement strand
AACTTAGGTAGAGGAGGAATGATAGACTATTTTGACCAAGAAAAATTAAGTCCTAAAACCAAACTTCAAAAACAATGGAAACTTAAGAGTCATAAGGAGAAAAGCAATGTATGTCAATTACATTCTATGAACACCAAGATTGTGCTTAAATGTGAATGTTTGGACAATGATCAAAACCTTATTAAACCTAAATCTATGAATAACATTGATCTTCAAATTAAATCTAAGGATCAAGATACATTGAAAAAGTTTAAGAAAGAAGAAGATGTAAAGATAAAAGATGATGAAAATGAACAATCAATTGATGGAAATATAGATATACAGGTAGTTAAAACAGAACCTAAAGTCATAGAAATTGACAATAAATGTGATCAAAATAAAAATGATGAAAGAATAGTACAAACATCTGAAGACGAAAATCTTCAACTTCAATCAGAACATGACAAGAATATGGGAAAATGGGTACAAGAAGCCATATGGAAGATTGAAAATAATATCAAAAACTCATCTAAAGGTAAGAAAAAGGAGAAGAATTTAAGTGAATAGTTTTATTGTGATGGAATTGTTTATTGAAGTTAAAACATTTCAAATTTTGATTTTGCTTGCTGCATATATGCTGTTTTCATAAAAATTGAGAAACATATACCTAAATTGTTTAGTTTTAATGTTTGAAAAGCTAATTACAAACTTATGATTAAGTTTACATTACGATTTGTTTAATCAAAAGAATTCTAAAATATGAAAACACAAAGTTTGTTTCAAATTAAACAAAAACATGTTTGTAATTATGCTTGCAAATGATTTTGATCAATATGCTTGTCATTTCCTAAACTTATGATAAATTTATGATTTTTTTTCTTTCACAAATAAGAAGAAATCTATTATGAAGAACAATTATGAAGAATATTATTATGATGAATATTTTGCACAAAATGATCTTTGTTTACAACAATTATGATGATATACTTTTAAAAGAAAGAAATATATATGATATAAATATGATCATGATAAATATGAAGAACATGAGAAAAAAAAATGTTACAATATGAGGATGATTTTATTGATATACCATATGATGAGTAAGAGGAACTTTTATAATCCAGATATGAATTTTTCATTGATAAAAAAAAAATGATGCTCATTTATAAAGATACAAGTTAAAAACTTTGAACATTTTGATTTTTCCTAAATTTTATGAACTTTGTTTCATAGGTTGAAAAACCTATTTAAAAAAATTAAGAATGCATTATTTATGATAATTATAACCACTATGAATTTCTTATGATGAAATTTGTGACATGATGAAGATGAATCTGATAGAATATATGAATTTATATTTGCAAGATAAATGATAATGAAGATTACTTGTTTTGTAGCTTCTATTTTATAAGTGATTATAGGTTCTGAAGATGCATTGATCAAAGCAATTGAAGATGTTATGCCAAAAGTTCTGATGAATTTAAAGAGAGCAGATTGAAGATGAAGCAGATTGAAGATAAAATTGATTTTAGGTCGTATTTTTCTTTGTCTTAAAATTTTGTTTTACGTATTTTATTTGCATTCATATAAAACTAATTGATAAAATCTGGAATGAAGAATATTAATTTATAAAGGACTCTATTTAACCATATTAGGAAAATAGACATAATTTATATTTCTACATTTATAGATTAAGTGAGATTTGTTAAAAATAGAAGGATTTGTAGTTCATTTAGATAACGAAAGTAGTTGTATATGTGTAGGAGCATATTGTTGCATGATACATGTCTGTGAAAACCTACATCTTTCTTGTCCATGCAGCTAGATCTTTAGCTCGGATTAAGGGGTTAAGCCTTTCCCCTTTAAAACAAAAAAGTAGCGAAAAAAAAAAAATATTGTCATGGAAGTTATACCTTCTTCCACCCCAAAAAGGTATTTACATTTATTATCGATATGAAGTTTACATCATATTTATATGAAGAGAACTAGTTGTGAAAAAACACATCTAGCGATTAAAATTGGGCATACAAGGCAGCTGTCTGTCCAAGTAGATTTAGTAGATTTCTTTGGCATGCTTGATTGTTCATATGTGAATGCATATATATGACGAAACCTGCATTTGAATGAATGAAAATGAATTCTGTTTTATAATCTTTACATAGTTTATAAATGGATGAAATGTAAATTAATGTTTGTTGACTGAACAGGTTACTAGTTTACCTTTATACTTTAATATGTTTTCATTGCCAGATATAATTTAAATAAACTTCATGTGCATGTTGAAAAGATTAAAAATTTGATAATTTAAAATATGTTTATAAAAGAATTTGATGCTGTTCTATGATTTAATTTCAGGATAATCATCGAACATGCTGCTTCCCTCAATCTGCAAGTTGGCCCATCGAGGACGATGTGCATGTTTGGTGGCGGTGGATGTCGGGAAGATTTACATCTTCCAGTTGATGACCAGAGAAAATGAAAACAACTTAATTGGTGAATTCTAAACCTCTTTTTCACTGTTGAACAATTGTTCTGGATTGAATTAACTACTTTTGAAGTGTTTGCAGGTACAAGAAATGATGAAGAATATGTGTTCATATTAGGGTTACCCTAATTACTCATTTAATGAGTGTTTTAAATTGATACATATAAGACATATGAGTATATACCCCTAGGGTTTCATAAGTTTATATAAGTTAAGTCAGTAGGATTAATCCAAAGGATCTTAAATGATTCCATTGGGTTAATGTTAAGGGTTTAGATGATTTATCATGGGTTAGAGATAGGGTTTAGAAGGGTTTTAAAGGGTTTTCATGAGTTTCTGATGGGTTTAAGTAGGTTTTCTAGGGTTTTAGAATGTTTTAAAGGTTAAAACAATTAATATTTAATGAAATTAATCTATATCTAAACATTGGTTCAATAATAAAAATTAAAATATGGTTTAATTAATTATTTAATCATGTATGTGCAATTAAATCCTAAGGTTTGATTTAATTAAAACTTAAACTAAGGTTAATTTAAATGATTTATTTAATTAAGAAAATTAAGGTAATAGAATAAAAATAATAATTAAAGTGGATAATTAATGAGCGGTGTATGTGAGTGCTGTTTAAAGTGTGGTGTGGGTTAAGTGTGTAACTAAAGTGGTTAAAGTGAATAGTTTCAAAGTGTGGTAGTTGTGAGTGCAAGTTAAAAGAGTGGTAGAAAAAAAATATGTATTTAAAGTGTAAAAAAGGTGTGTACAAAGAGTGGTGAGTGTGAGGGTAATTAAAAGAGAGGTTGTGTGAGAAAAGGTAATTAAAGTGTGGTGAATGTTAATGGGGAAAAGTGAGGATGAGGAAATAAAGTAAAATCAAAGGAACGATTTATAAATGACTTGTGTATGTATTTTTATGTGTGTTGAGCTCAAGTTTCTCCTAATGTTTTTTGCAGGTACTGTCTCCTGCTCTTTACTTTCTTCTGTTTTTCCTTCTTTCTCATTAGACCCTCCTTGTGCTCGGGATATTAAGCCATCATGTACTGCTGTGTACGATGATCTTGATGTTGATTGTCCGGCTGGAAGCATGCCCATGCCTATTCCATGGCTTGGTCTGGGTCCCTGCAGCAGTGTGTGTGAAGTGTATATGTGTATGTATATGTGATGTATGTGTGTATGTGAAGTATATATGTGATGTATGTGTGTGTGTGTGATGTATGTGTGTGTGTGTGATGTGTGTATGTGTATGTGATGTGATGTATGTGTGTGTGTGTGATGTATGTGTGTGTGTGTGTGATGTGTGTGTATGTGATGTGTATGTGATGTATGTGTGTGAAGCGTGTGTATGTGATGTATGTGTGTGTGTGTGATGTATGTGTGTTTGTATGATGTGTGTCTCTCCCTCCCTCCCTAGCGCTACGCTGTCGGAAAGTTTTCAACTTTCCAGTTGATGACCAGATAAAATACAATTAACTTAATTGGTAAATTCTAACCTTGTATATCACTGTTAAACAATTATGTTGATTGGAATTAACTATTTTTGAAGTGTTTACAAATACAGGAAATGATAAAGAATACATGTTCATATTAGGGTTTACTCTAATTTCATATTTAATGAGTATTTCATATTTATACATGCTTGATTCATGGGTATTTAACCCTAGGGTTGTCTAAGTTCACATGATTTTATGTCCATTAGGTTCATCTGAAGGGTCTCAAAAGATTTAATGGATTCATGTTAGAGTTTAATTAAGAGTTAGTGGGTTAATGATAGGTTCAGAAGGATTTTAATGGGTTATCAATGATTTCCAAAGGGTTTCAATAGGGTTTTGATGGGTTTTAAGTAGGTTTTCTAGGGTTTTAGAATGTTCCAAGGGTTAAAATAATTAATATTGAAGGAAATTAATCTATAACTAAACATTGGTTCATTAACAAAAATTAAAATATGGTTTAATTAATTATTTAATCATGTATGTGCAATTAAATCCTAAGGTTTGATTTAATTAAAACTTAAACTAAGGTTAATTTAAATGATTTATTTAATTAAGAAAATTAAGGTAATAGAATAAAAATAATAATTGTAGTGGATAATTAATGAGTGATATATATGAAAAGTGTTTGAAGAATGGTGTGAGCTAAGTGTGTAATTAAAGTGAATTAAGGAGTGGTCTGAAAGGAAGATGCACTTAAAGTGAAAAAGTTGGTTAATGAAAAGGAATGGAGAGAATTAGTGTAGATGAAAAGAGAGGTGAAAGTAAGTTGTGTGAATAAAGCTAATTTAAAGTGTGGTGAATGTTAATGGGAAAAAAATGTGGATGAGAAATAAAGTGGAAATCAAAAGAGTGGTAAAACTCATGACTTCTCTGTATATATATATGTGTGATATGCTCTAGTTTCTTCTAATGTTTCTTGCAGGTACTCATTCTCCTTTGTCTTTTCTCAATCTATTCCGCGGTCGTTTTCATTATGTATAGTTTAGTTAGTTATCTCTTAATGGAGAGAAAATGATGTAGAAGTTGTTATCGACTCTGCTGCTAGAGAGAGAGGCTGGAGAGAGCGCATCCCTGTACGTAGAGAGAGAATAAAAATCTCACGAAGATCATTAGGAGGGAGGTGATGCACTAACATCATGGCTATGTGTAGATTGTTCATAGAGAGAGAACGCTGTCTATAGAGGGAGTGGCTGAGTTCTGTGCTTCTGGTAGTGACTTCTGATAAATAATAGCCATGCGCGATTGCAGGCAGATAGAGACATACGTGAGATGGAGGATACAGCATCCATCGTACCTTTTTTTTTACTCAATCACAGCAAAACAGTGGAGGACCTTGTTTTTGCATCGAAAAGGGAGACGGTAGGGTGCCATGCGACCTTCACTTCTTCGCTGTATATGATGGTCATGGAGGGACTCAGGCATCTACTTTCTGTATGGAAAGAATGCATTGCGCTCTTGCTGAGGAATTATCTAGTTTATTTCATGACCACGGTCGAAGCAAAGAGAATCTGGAGCAGTCTTCTTCATCGTCTGCTTGGAAGAAAGCTATGACTGCATGCTTTGCAAAAGTCGACAGAGAGGTTGGAGGTGTGTGTCCCTATGGTGATTGCCATTTTTTTTGATATCAGTAAGACAACAGTTTGTTGTGAAGGCAGTATAGCACCTGAGAATGTGGGAACAACCGCTGTCGTTGCAGTGGTCAGCGCATCGCAGATCGTCGTTGCTAATTGTGGGGACTCGAGAGCCATTCTATCTAGAAATGGGAAAGTCATTGTCCTTTCGGAGGATCACAAGGTGATCGGTATTTGAAGCAGTATGTTATATCTGAGCCCGATGTGACATGCCTACAACGCGCAGAGAGAGAGAGAGAGAACACGAAGAGCTCTGCTCTGTTGTAATCATCATTGTGCAAATTCATCGCACTCTTTTGTTGACATCATTACTATTACATCTGCTCATAACATCCATTAATTTCTGCATGCCGCAGATTTGGCTTGCTCTGACTCCTCTTGCTAATAGCATACGTGCGATGTGGTAGCTCTCAGAATAGATAACCAACTTTGGCATGCAAGGATGCGCACTTGATTTGAGATGTTGTAGCACATTTTGATTAAGTAGTTTCTGAACCTTGATGTTCATATGCATGGGTGCGTTAGCATGCATATGTGCATATATACATGATATAACTATGCTTATATATGTATTATATATATATATAAATGTAAATGCATGTGTATCCAAGCTTAAGTCTATATAAGTTTGGATATATAAGCAAGTATAGGTATAATAAAAAATGAACGTATTTTAGTGCGTGAATGTGTTTAATATGTGCATATCATACATTAATATATTAAGATATATAAGCATGAGAAGTGTATGCATGAAAGAAGTATATGTGTATAGGATTAAAGAATAAATCTACATGGGTGGGAAAGTGTGAATTAGATTTAAATGTTTTATTGTATACATAAACATATGCATGAGTGATATTATGTTATGCATGTTAAGTGCATATAGGAATGAATGAGCATGTGTATTAAAGTGTGTATGAGATTAATGATTTTTTCATTGAGATATACTAATATGCTAATGTTTCTTGCAGTGTCGAGAAGCATTGAAGATTAATGAACAATTGAAGAGCAAATGAAGCATTGAAGATTAATGAACAATTGAAGAGCAAATGAAGTACATTGATCCTAATGTTTCTTGCAGTGTCGAGAAGCATTGAAGATTAATGAACAATTGAAGAGCAAATGAAGTACAATGATCCTAATGTTTCTTACAGAAACATTGAAGGTTAAAAAGCAATTGAAGTACAGTGAAGTGAAGCAAAGTGAAGATTTCATCAATTCAATTATCCGACAATCTGAATTAAATCCATAGAATTATCCTTGATTAAGCTTTGTATAGGATTCACTAGTTGTTAGCAATCTTATAGAGAAATTATATCATTGTTTTATAGCATTGTAATCATCCATTAATGTCATTAGCATTAATTCAATTTTAATTTGCATTATCATTCTTGTCAATGTTATCTGAAATCGTTAATTTCAATTTCTCATGATTATTGTTTGAATAGATGTATAGCCTTATTTTCATTCGCATCTAATGATCCTCAAGATAACTTAGATTTATTTCCACCACCCTTAATTAGGCGTACACAACCTAATCATTTAGAAATCCAAGAAGACGAAATTATAAAAGAAAAATCAAATGAGGAAACTTTGATAGTACCTATACCTCAAGAAGCTATTGATAGATATAGAGCAATCTAGCCTTACGGTTCTTAAACGTTTAAAGTGTTACAATTATCTACTCCATATTTCCTAGATTTAAGAGTAATTTAGAATTTCTGATACCTTAGACGAAAGAAAAATATACCTAAAACACCTACGATTGTCTCATACACCCTGCGTGTGCCGAGGGATTTAGTGGCTGACTGATCCACCAGCCTTATGTCCGCAACTTCCCGACGACATTGGTGAACCCGACGTGAAGGAGCGGCATAGCAGCTCAGGGAAATCTGATATGGAAAAAAGAGTATGGAAATTGATTGATGACCTCAAAATAGAGAAGAAAGAGTTTTGTGGTAAAGATGTTACTAGGTATATCAAGGAATACGAACATTTAGCGTATCAATATGGCATACCTAGGGATAGTTGGGTTTCCACCTTTAGGCGTATATCAAATGGAGATACCCGAGATAGAATAAGCCTTAGGTTGGGCTCGTCCACTATATCTTGGGATATTTTTAAGACCCAATTGCGACAAGAATTTTGTTTCGAGGATTCAACAAAAAGAAATCATGAAACGTTTCAAGCTTGGGTAAATACATCGAAACCAAAAGAGAACTTAATTGAGAGTTTTCAAGAGTTTGAAGAACAGTTTAGCGACTTACCTGAGCAAGAACAAGTTTATCTTGAGCCTTATAAAGTTATAAATTTCTTAACTATCCTTGATTACTCAATTCGAAAAGACCTAGAGCCTCTTTTAGAAGAACACAATACTTCAAATGGCCTGACCAATGATTGGACATATGTGCAAAAGCAAGTTCATCGACTTGCTCTTAGGTATGAACGCCAAAACCTCAAATATTTTCCTCTTTCTAAAAGCAACGATTTAGATTGTACTTATCAAAAGATAAATGAAGAAAACAAATTTGAAATTACAAACAATGAATTAGATGATGCTACACCAATGATGAATGATGAAAATCAAATTACAATTTCAGAACACAAAACATTAAACAAACATGAGTGTGAACATGAGAAACCTTTGTTTAATTCTTCTAAAAATCTTCCCAAATTATTCATTGAAGAAGTGAGTGATGTAAGTGGTAAAGAAATCCCACTCATCACAATAGCTTCTCCTAAAATTATTACTCACATTGATTCTTCATATAAGGAAGAACAATATGAGAAAATTATAAACAATGATATTTATACATTTGAAAAATATGAATTGAAGGGTTTCAATATAAATGAACACTTGTTTTGCCTTAATGATGTTAATATTGGTTTTTCTAATCAAATTTTTGAGTGGTTTGATACAGGTCAAGCAAGAATGGAGGATTTAATATTTCAGTGGAATATCATGAAAGCTACAAAGTTTGATTTATTATTGCTTTGGTTTTTACAGATGGACTATCGAGAAGTATTATCTTGGATTGCTACCTTTTGTATAAGTTTGCTAATAATTATGTTTCTTATAAGATTTTTGAGTTGAGTTATTTTTCAGGATTGATGAACTAAGATTTTCTTCAAAAATAGACTATGAGAGATTGAAGATAGTAAATGCAGTTTAAAAATTAAGTAATGAACGCAATATTTGGATGAAAGGCGATGCTGAAGATGGAATCAATATAGATCAGGTGAAACAGTTCTAACCCTGATTAATGTTTTAAGTTTTGTTTTTCCCTACATTATCATAATTAGAAATGTACATTCTTCAGCTAGGTTAAGAAACTTCTTAAAATTATGAAAAGTAGAATTTACACTGAAGTAGGGATGTGCTTGAAGAGAAGATAGGGTTTAGAGACCTATGGCTGTCATATGAATAGTTGAAGGAACGCTTAACTTGCAACTCCTAGTAGAAGTAGACTTGTTTTATATAGGTAAGCTTCCTTTAATCTGACACATTTAGCAAAAGAGATCCTAGTTCCTGCTTTAGCTTACCTCTAGATCCTTTGCTTTGATTAGGGGTTAAGCCTTTCCCCTTCATCAAAAAAGTTGCGAAGAAAAATTGAAAGCAGTACATTAATGGTTGCTGCATATGAAAAGAGGAAAAATGACAAAAAGAAAAATTAAGATAAAAAATAATGAGATAAAAGAAAAATCAAATAAATCAGTTGTGGTCTCGAAATCACTTCTGATTTGAAAAGCGGGCTATATAAGGCGGATGTATGCTAGAGGGGAGTTAGTTTTTTGTATCTTAATGGCAAATGGTTAGGAAATGAGGATAGAAGGCCTATATAACATATGCTTTACTTATGAACAGAGTTAATAGAAGAGTTAGTACGAACACTATTTGAATGACTTCTATAGTTTCCTTCTAAAACCTGTTTCCAATTCCTGCATTAAACGAAAAGGTTTAAATTCAAGTTTACATAATTTTATAAGTTTTCTTTGCTATTTGAAGATGTACTAATGATAGAAGCATTTTTATATACAGACAATTTGAATTTGAGTCATGAATAAGTTTCAAAAGAATTTGATATTGCTTTCTATGATCTGCAGGTTGGCGCATCCGGAGGATGCACAGGTTTGGCTGGGGCGAATGTCGAAAAGTTTTCAACTTTCCAGTTGATGACCAGATAAAATACAATTAACTTAATTGGTAAATTCTAACCTTGTATATCACTGTTAAACAATTATGTTGATTGGAATTAACTATTTTTGAAGTGTTTACAGATACAGGAAATGATAAAGAATACATGTTCATATTAGGGTTTACTCTAATTTCATATTTAATGAGTATTTCATATTTATACATGCTTAATTCATGGGTATTTAACCCTAGGGTTGTCTAAGTTCACATGATTTTATGTTCATTAGGTTCATCTGAAGGGTCTCAAAAGATTTAATGGATTCATGTTAGAGTTTAATTAAGAGTTAGTGGGTTAATGATAGGTTCAGAAGGATTTTAATGGGTTATCAATGATTTCCAAAGGGTTTCAATAGGGTTTTGATGGGTTTTAAGTAGATTTTCTAGGGTTTTAGAATGTTCCAAGGGTTAAAATAATTAATATTGAAGGAAATCAATCTATAACTAAACATTGGTTCATTAACAAAAATTAAAATATGGTTTAATTAATTATTTAATCATGTATGTGCAATTAAATCCTAAGGTTTGATTTAATTAAAACTTAAACTAAGGTTAATTTAAATGATTTATTTAATTAAGAAAATTAAGGTAATAGAATAAAAATAATAATTGTAGTGGATAATTAATGAGTGATATATATGAAAAGTGTTTAAAGAATGGTGTGAGCTAAGTGTGTAATTAAAGTGAATTAAGGAGTGGTCTGAAAGGAAGATGCACTTAAAGTGAAAAAGTTGGTTAATGAAAAGAAATGGAGAGAATTAGTGTAGATGAAAAGAGAGGTGAAAGTAAGTTGTGTGAATAAAGCTAATTTAAAGTGTGGTGAATGTTAATGGGAAAAAAATGTGGATGAGAAATAAAGTGGAAATTAAAAGAGTGGTAAAACTCATGACTTCTCTGTATATATATATATGTGTGATATGCTCTAGTTTCTTCTAATGTTTCTTGCAGGTACTCATTCTAATTTGTCTTTTCTCAATCTATTCCGCGGTCATTTTCATTATGTATAGTTTAGTTAGTTATCTCTTAATGGAGAGAAAATGATGTAGAAGTTGTTATCGACTCTGCTGCTAGAGAGAGAGGCTGGAGAGAGCGCATCCCTATACGTAGAGAGAGAATAAAAATCTCACGAAGATCATTAGGAGGGAGGTTATGCACTGACATCATGGCTATGTGTAGATTGTTCGTAGAGAGAGAACGCTGTCTGTAGAGGGAGTGGCTGAGTTCTGTGCTTCTGGTAGTGACTTCTGATAAATAATAGCCACGCGCGATTGCAGGCAGATAGAGACATACGTGAGATGGAGGATACAGCATCCATCGTACCTTTTTTTTTACTCAATCACAGCAAAACAGTGGAGGACCTTGTTTTTGCATCGGAAAGGGAGACGGTAGGGCGCCATGCGACCTTCACTTCTTTGCTGTATATGATGGTCATGGAGGGACTCAGGCATCTACTTTCTGTATGGAAAGAATGCATTGCGCTCTTGCCGAGGAATTATCTAGTTTATTTCATGACCACGGTCGCAGCAAAGAGAATCTGGAGCAGTCTTCTTCATCGTCTGCTTGGAAGAAAGCTATGACTGCATGCTTTGCAAAAGTCGACAGAGGTTGGAGGTGTGTGTCCCTATGGTGATTGCCATTTTTTTTTATATCAGTAAGACAACAGTTTGTTGTGAAGGCAGTATAGCACCTGAGAATGTGGGAACAACCGCTGTCGTTGCAGTGGTCAGCGCATCGCAGATTGTCGTTGCTAATTGTGGGGACTCGAGAGCCATTCTATCTAGAAATGGGAAAGTCATTGTCCTTTCGGAGGATCACAAGGTGATCGGTATTTGAAGCAGTATGTTATATCTGAGCCCGATGTGACATGCCTACAACGCGCAGAGAGAGAGAGAGAACACGAAGAGCTCTGCTCTGTTGTAATCATCATTGTGCAAATTCATCGCACTCTTTTGTTGACATCATTACTATTACATCTGCTCATAACATCCATTAATTTCTGCATGCCGCGGATTTGGCTTGCTCTGACTCCTCTTGCTAATAGCATACGTGCGATGTGGTAGCTGTCAGAATAGATAACCAACTTTGGCATGCAAGGATGCGCACTTGATTTGAGATGTTGTAGCACATTTTGATTAAGTAGTTTTTGAACCTTGATGTTCATATGCATGGGTGCGTTAGCATGCATATGTGCATATATACATGATATAACTATGCTTATATATGTATTATATATATATAAAAATGTAAATGCATGTGTATCCAAGCTTAAGTCTATATAAGTTTGGATATATAAGCAAGTATAGGTATAATAAAAAATGAACGTATTTTAGTGCGTGAATGTGTTTAATATGTGCATATCATACATTAATATATTAAGATATATAAGCATGAGAAGTGTATGCATGAAAGAAGTATATGTGTATAGGAGTAAAGAATAAATCTACATGGGTGGGAAAGTGTGAATTAGATTTAAATGTTTTATTGTATACATAAACATATGCATGAGTGATATTATGTTATGCATGTTAAGTGCATATAGGAATGAATGAGCATGTGTATTAAAGTGTGTATGAGATTAATGATTTTTTCATTGAGATATACTAATATGCTAATGTTTCTTGCAGTGTCGAGAAGCATTGAAGATTAATGAACAATTGAAGAGCAAATGAAGTACAGTGATCCTAATGTTTCTTGCAGTGTCGAGAAGCATTGAAGATAAATGAACAATTGAAGAGCAAATGAAGTACAATGATCCTAATGTTTCTTGCAGAAACATTGAAGATTAAAAAGCAATTGAAGTACAGTGAAGTGAAGCAAAGTGAAGATTTCATCAATTCAATTATCCGACAATCTGAATTAAATCCATAGAAATTATCCTTGATTAAGCTTTGTATAGGATTCACTAGTTGTTAGCAATCTTATAGAGAAATTATATCATTGTTTTATAGCATTGTAATCATCCATTAATGTCATTATCATTAATTCAATTTTAATTTGCATTATCATTCTTGTCAATGTTATCTGAAATCGTTAATTTCAATTTCTCATGATTATTGTTTGAATAGATTTATAGCCTTATTTTCATTCGCATCTAATGATCCTCAAGATAACTTAGATTTATTTCCACCACCCTTAATTAGGCGTACACAACCTAATCATTTAGAAATCCAAGAAGACGAAATTATAAAAGAAAAATTAAATGAGGAAACTTTGATAGTACCTATACCTCAAGAAGCTATTGATAGATATAGAGCAGTCCAGCCTTACGGTTCTTAAACGTTTAAAGTGTTACAATTATCTACTCCATATTTCCTAGATTTAAGAGTAATTTAGAATTTTTGATACCTTAGACGAAAGAAAAATATACCTAAAACACCTACGATTGTCTCATACACCCTGCGTGTGCCGAGGGATTTAGTGGCTGACTGATCCACCAGCCTTATGTCCGCAACTTCCCGACGACATTGGTGAACCCGACGTGAAGGAGCGGCATAGCAGCTCAGGGAAATCTGATATGCTTTCATCATGGACCCTTACCTAATAGAAAAAAGAGTATGGAAATTGATTGATGACCTCAAAATAGAGAAGAAAGAGTTTTGTGGTAAAGATGTTACTAGGAATATCAAGGAATACGAACATTTAGCGTATCAATATGGCATACCTAGGGATAGTTGGGTTTCCACCTTTAGGCGTATATCAAATGGAGATACCCGAGATAGAATAAGCCTTAGGTTGGGCTCGTCCATTATACCTTGGGATATTTTTAAGACCCAATTGCGACAAGAATTTTGTTTCGAGGATTCAACAAAAAGAAATCATGAAACGTTTCAAGCTTGGGTAAATACATCGAAACCAAAAGAGAACTTAATTGAGAGTTTTCAAGAGTTTGAAGAACAGTTTAGCGACTTACCTGAGCAAGAACAAGTTTATCTTGAGCCTTATAAAGTTATAAATTTTTTAACTATCCTTGATTACTCAATTCGAAAAGACCTAGAGCCTCTTTTAGAAGAACACAATACTTCAAATGGCCTGACCAATGATTGGACATATGTGCAAAAGCAAGTTCATCGACTTGCTCTTAGGTATGAACGCCAAAACCTCAAATATTTTCCTCTTTCTAAAAGCAACGATTTAGATTGTACTTATCAAAAGATAAATGAAGAAAAAAAATTTGAAATTACAAACAATGAATTAGATGATGCTACACCAATGATGAATGATGAAAATCAAATTACAATTTCAGAACACAAAACATTAAACAAACATGAGTGTGAACATGAGAAACCTTTGTTTAATTCTTCTAAAAATCTTCCCAAAATATTCATTGAAGAAGTGAGTGATGTAAGTGGTAAAGAAATCCCACTCATCACAATAGCTTCTCCTAAAATTATTACTCACATTGATTCTTCATATAAGGAAGAACAATATGAGAAAATTATAAACAATGATATTTATACATTTGAAAAATATGAATTGAAGGGTTTCAATATAAATGAACACTTGTTTTGCCTTAATGATGTTAATATTGGTTTTTCTAATCAAATTTTTGAGTGGTTTGATACAGGTCAAGCAAGAATGGAGGATTTAATATTTCAGTGGAATATCATGAAAGCTACAAAGTTTGATTTATTATTGCTTTGGTTTTTAGAGATGGACTATCGAGAAGTATTATCTTGGATTGCTACCTTTTGTGTAAGTTTGCTAATAATTATGTTTCTCATAAGATTTTTGAGTTGAGTTATTTTTCAGGATTGATGAACTAAGATTTTCTTCAAAAATAGACTATGAGAGATTGAAGATAGTACATGCAGTTTAAAAATTAAGTAATCAACGCAATATTTGGATGAAAGGCGATGCTGAAGATGGAATCAATATAGATCAGGTGAAACAGTTCTAACCCTGATTAATGTTTTAAGTTTTGTTTTTCCCTGCATTATCATAATTAGAAATGTACATTCTTCAGCTAGGTTAAGAAACTTCTTAAAATTATGAAAAGTAGAATTTACACTGAAGTAGGGATGTGCTTGAAGAGAAGATAGGGTTTAGAGACCTATGGCTGTCATATGAATAGTTGAAGGAACGCTTAACTTGCAACTCCTAGTAGAAGTAGACTTGTTTTATATAGGTAAGCTTCCTTTAATCTGACACATTTAGCAAAAGAGATCCTAGTTCCTGCTTTAGCTTACCTCTAGATCCTTTGCTTTGATTAGGGGTTAAGCCTTTCCCCTTCATCAAAAAAGTTGCGAAGAAAAATTGAAAGCAGTACATTAATGGTTGCTGCATATGAAAAGAGGAAAAATGACAAAAAGAAAAATTATGATAAAAAAAAATGAGATAAAAGAAAAATCAAATAAATCAGTTGTGGTCTCGAAATCACTTCTGATTTGAAAAGCGGGCTATATAAGGCGGATGTATGCTAGAGGGGAGTTAGTTTTTTGTATCTTAATGGCAAATGGTTAGGAAATGAGGATAGAAGGCCTATATAACATATGCTTTACTTATGAACAGAGTTAATAGAAGAGTTAGTACGAACACTATTTGAATGACTTCTATAGTTTCCTTCTAAAACCTGTTTCCAATTCATGCATTAAACGAAAAGGTTTAAATTCAAGTTTACATAATTTTATAAGTTTTCTTTGCTATTTGAAGATGTACTAATGATAGAAGCATTTTTATATACAGACAATTTGAATTTGAGTCATGAATAAGTTTCAAAAGAATTTGATATTGCTTTCTATGATCTGCAGGTTGGCGCATCCGGAGGATGCACAGGTTTGGCTGGGGCGAATGTCGGAAAGTTTTCAACTTTCCAGTTGATGACCAGATAAAATACAATTAACTTAATTGGTAAATTCTAACCTTGTATATCACTGTTAAACAATTATGTTGATTGGAATTAACTATTTTTGAAGTGTTTACAGATACAGGAAATGATAAAGAATACATGTTCATATTAGGGTTTACTCTAATTTCATATTTAATGAGTATTTCATATTTATACATGCTTAATTCATGGGTATTTAACCCTAGGGTTGTCTAAGTTCACATGATTTTATGTTCATTAGGTTCATCTGAAGGGTCTCAAAAGATTTAATGGATTCATGTTAGAGTTTAATTAAGAGTTAGTGGGTTAATGATAGGTTCAGAAGGATTTTAATGGGTTATCAATGATTTCCAAAGGGTTTCAATAGGGTTTTGATGGGTTTTAAGTAGGTTTTCTAGGGTTTTAGAATGTTCCAAGGGTTAAAATAATTAATATTGAAGGAAATTAATCTATAACTAAACATTGGTTCATTAACAAAAATTAAAATATGGTTTAATTAATTATTTAATCATGTATGTGCAATTAAATCCTAAGGTTTGATTTAATTAAAACTTAAACTAAGGTTAATTTAAATGATTTATTTAATTAAGAAAATTAAGGTAATAGAATAAAAATAATAATTGTAGTGGATAATTAATGAGTGATATATATGAAAAGTGTTTAAAGAATGGTGTGAGCTAAGTGTGTAATTAAAGTGAATTAAGGAGTGGTCTGAAAGGAAGATGCACTTAAAGTGAAAAAGTTGGTTAATGAAAAGGAATGGAGAGAATTAGTGTAGATGAAAAGAGAGGTGAAAGTAAGTTGTGTGAATAAAGCTAATTTAAAGTGTGGTGAATGTTAATGGGAAAAAAATGTGGATGAGAAATAAAGTGGAAATCAAAAGAGTGGTAAAACTCATGACTTCTCTGTATATATATATGTGTGATATGCTCTAGTTTCTTCTAATGTTTCTTGCAGGTACTCATTCTAATTTGTCTTTTCTCAATCTATTCCGCGGTCATTTTCATTATGTATAGTTTAGTTAGTTAGCTCTTAATGGAGAGAAAATGATGTAGAAGTTGTTATCGACTCTACTGCTAGAGAGAGAGGCTGGAGAGAGTGCATCCCTGTACGTAGAGAGAGAATAAAAATCTCACGAAGATCATTAGGAGGGAGGTGATGCACTGACATCATGGCTATGTGTAGATTGTTCGTAGAGAGAGAACGCTGTCTGTAGAGGGAGTGGCTGAGTTCTGTGCTTTTGGTAGTGACTTCTGATAAATAATAGCCACGCGCGATTGCAGGCAGATAGAGACATACGTGAGATGGAGGATACAGCATCCATCGTACCTTTTTTTTTACTCAATCACAGCAAAACAGTGGAGGACCTTGTTTCTGCATCGGAAAGGGAGACGGTAGGGCGCCATGCGACCTTCACTTCTTCGCTGTATATGATGGTCATGGAGGGACTCAGGCATCTACTTTCTGTATGGAAAGAATGCATTGCGCTCTTGCCGAGGAATTATCTAGTTTATTTCATGACCACGGTCGCAGCAAAGAGAATCTGGAGCAGTCTTCTTCATCGTCTGCTTGGAAGAAAGCTATGACTGCATGCTTTGCAAAAGTCGACAGAGAGGTTGGAGGTGTGTGTCCCTATGGTGATTGCCATTTTTTTTGATATCAGTAAGACAACAGTTTGTTGTGAAGGCAGTATAGCACCTGAGAATGTGGGAACAACCGCTGTCGTTGCAGTGGTCAGCGCATCGCAGATTGTCGTTGCTAATTGTGGGGACTTGAGAGCCATTCTATCTAGAAATGGGAAAGTCATTGTCCTTTCGGAGGATCACAAGGTGATCGGTATTTGAAGCAGTATGTTATATCTGAGCCCGATGTGACATGCCTACAACGCGGAGAGAGAGAGAGAGAGAACACGAAGAGCTCTGCTCTGTTGTAATCATCATTGTGCAAATTCATCGCACTCTTTTGTTGACATCATTACTATTACATCTGCTCATAACATCCATTAATTTCTGCATGCCGCGGATTTGGTTTGCTCTGACTCCTCTTGCTAATAGCATACGTGCGATGTGGTAGCTCTCAGAATAGATAACCAACTTTGGCATGCAAGGATGCGCACTTGATTTGAGATGTTGTAGAACATTTTGATTAAGTAGTTTCTAAACCTTGATGTTCATATGCATGGGTGCGTTAGCATGCATATGTGCATATATACATGATATAACTATGCTTATATATGTATTATATATATATATAAATGTAAATGCATGTGTATCCAAGCTTAAGTCTATATAAGTTTGGATATATAAGCAAGTATAGGTATAATAAAAAATGAACGTATCTTAGTGCGTGAATGTGTTTAATATGTGCATATCATACATTAATATATTAAGATATATAAGCATGAGAAGTGTATGCATGAAAGAAGTATATGTGTATAGGAGTAAAGAATAAATCTACATGGGTGGGAAAGTGTGAATTAGATTTAAATGTTTTATTGTATACATAAACATATGCATGAGTGATATTATGTTATGCATGTTAAGTGCATATAGGAATGAATGAGCATGTGTATTAAAGTGTGTATGAGATTAATGATTTTTTCATTGAGATATACTAATATGCTAATGTTTCTTGCAGTGTCGAGAAGCATTGAAGATTAATGAACAATTGAAGAGCAAATGAAGTACACTGATCCTAATGTTTCTTGCAGTGTCGAGAAGCATTGAAGATTAATGAACAATTGAAGAGCAAATGAAGTACAATGATCCTAATGTTTCTTGCAGAAACATTGAAGATTAAAAAGCAATTGAAGTACAGTGAAGTGAAGCAAAGTGAAGATTTCATCAATTCAATTATCCGACAATCTGAATTAAATCCATAGAAATTATCCTTGATTAAGCTTTGTATAGGATTCACTAGTTGTTAGCAATCTTATAGAGAAATTATATCATTGTTTTATAGCATTGTAATCATCCATTAATGTCATTAGCATTAATTCAATTTTAATTTGCATTATCATTCTTGTCAATGTTATCTGAAATCGTTAATTTCAATTTCTCATGATTATTGTTTGAATAGATTTATAGCCTTATTTTCATTCGCATCTAATGATCCTCAAGATAACTTAGATTTATTTCCACCACCCTTAATTAGGCGTACACAACCTAATCATTTAGAAATCCAAGAAGACGAAATTATAAAAGAAAAATTAACTGAGGAAACTTTGATAGTACCTATACCTTAAGAAGCGATTGATAGATATAGAGCAGTCCAGCCTTACGGTTCTTAAACGTTTAAAGTGTTACAATTATCTACTCCATATTTCCTAGATTTAAGAGTAATTTAGAATTTCTGATACCTTAGACGAAAGAAAAATATACCTAAAACACCTACGATTGTCTCATACACCCTGCGTGTGCCGAGGGATTTAGTGGCTGACTGATCCACCAGCCTTATGTCCGCAACTTCCCGACGACATTGGTGAACCCGACGTGAAGGAGCGGCATAGCAGCTCAGGGAAATCTGATATGCTTTCATCATGGACCCTTACCTAATAGAAAAAAGAGTATGGAAATTGATTGATGACCTCAAAATAGAGAAGAAAGAGTTTTGTGGTAAAGATGTTACTAGGTATATCAAGGAATACGAACATTTAGCGTATCAATATGGCATACCTAGGGATAGTTGGGTTTCCACCTTTAGGCGTATATCAAATGGAGATACCCGAGATAGAATAAGCCTTAGGTTGGGCTCGTCCACTATACCTTGGGATATTTTTAAGACCCAATTGCGACAAGAATTTTGTTTCGAGGATTCAACAAAAAGAAATCATGAAACGTTTCAAGCTTGGGTAAATACATCGAAACCAAAAGAGAACTTAATTGAGAGTTTTCAAGAGTTTGAAGAACAGTTTAGCGACTTACCTGAGCAAGAACAAGTTTATCTTGAGCCTTATAAAGTTATAAATTTTTTAACTATCCTTGATTACTCAATTCGAAAAGACCTAGAGCCTCTTTTAGAAGAACACAATACTTCAAATGGCCTGACCAATGATTGGACATATGTGCAAAAGCAAGTTCATCGACTTGCTCTTAGGTATGAACGCCAAAACCTCAAATATTTTCCTCTTTCTAAAAGCAACGATTTAGATTGTACTTATCAAAAGATAAATGAAGAAAACAAATTTGAAATTACAAACAATGAATTAGATGATGCTACACCAATGATGAATGATGAAAATCAAATTACAATTTCAGAACACAAAACATTAAACAAACATGAGTGTGAACATGAGAAACCTTTGTTTAATTCTTCTAAAAATCTTCCCAAATTATTCATTGAAGAAGTGAGTGATGTAAGTGGTAAAGAAATCCCACTCATCACAATAGCTTCTCCTAAAATTATTACTCACATTGATTCTTCATATAAGGAACAACAATATGAGAAAATTATAAACAATGATATTTATACATTTGAAAAATATGAATTGAAGGGTTTCAATATAAATGAACACTTGTTTTGCCTTAATGATGTTAATATTGGTTTTTCTAATCAAATTTTTGAGTGGTTTGATACAGGTCAAGCAAGAATGGAGGATTTAATATTTCAGTGGAATATCATGAAAGCTACAAAGTTTGATTTATTATTGCTTTGGTTTTTACAGATGGACTATCGAGAAGTATTATCTTGGATTGCTACCTTTTGTATAAGTTTGCTAATAATTATGTTTCTCATAAGATTTTTGAGTTGAGTTATTTTTCAGGATTGATGAACTAAGATTTTCTTCAAAAATAGACTATGAGAGATTGAAGATAGTACATGCAGTTTAAAAATTAAGTAATCAATGCAATATTTGGATGAAAGGCGATGCTGAAGATGGAATCAATATAGATCAGGTGAAACAGTTCTAACCCTGATTAATGTTTTAAGTTTTGTTTTTCCCTGCATTATCCTAATTAGAATGTACATTCTTCAGCTAGGTTAAGAAACTTCTTAAAATTATGAAAAGTAGAATTTACACTGAAGTAGGGATGTGCTTGAAGAGAAGATATGGTTTAGAGACCTATGGCTGTCATATGAATAGTTGAAGGAACGCTTAACTTGCAACTCCTAGTAGAAGTAGACTTGTTTTATATAGGTAAGCTTCCTTTAATCTGACACATTTAGCAAAAGAGATCCTAGTTCCTGCTTTAGCTTACCTCTAGATCCTTTGCTTTGATTAGGGGTTAAGCCTTTCCCCTTCATCGAAAAAGTTGCGAAGAAAAATTGAAAGCAGTACATTAATGGTTGCTGCATATGAAAAGAGGAAAAATGACAAAAAGAAAAATTATAATAAAAAAAAAATGAGATAAAAGAAAAATCAAATAAATCAGTTGTGGTCTCAAAATCACTTCTGATTTGAAAAGCGGGCTATATAAGGCGGATGTATGCTAGAGGGGAGTTAGTTTTTTGTATCTTAATGGCAAATGGTTAGGAAATGAGGATAGAAGGCCTATATAACATATGCTTTACTTATGAACAGAGTTAATAGAAGAGTTAGTACGAACACTATTTGAATGACTTCTATAGTTTCCTTCTAAAACCTGTTTCCAATTCATGCATTAAACGAAAAGGTTTAAATTCAAGTTTACATAATTTTATAAGTTTTCTTTGCTATTAGAAGATGTACTAATGATAGAAGCATTTTTATATACAGACAATTTGAATTTGAGTCATGAATAAGTTTCAAAAGAATTTGATATTGCTTTCTATGATCTGCAGGTTGGCGCATCCGGAGGATGCACAGGTTTGGCTGGGGCGAATGTCGGAAAGTTTTCAACTTTCCAGTTGATGACCAGATAAAATACAATTAACTTAATTGGTAAATTCTAACCTTGTATATCACTGTTAAACAATTATGTTGATTGGAATTAACTATTTTTGAAGTGTTTACAGATACAGGAAATGATAAAGAATACATGTTCATATTAGGGTTTACTCTAATTTCATATTTAATGAGTATTTCATATTTATACATGCTTAATTCATGGGTATTTAACCCTAGGGTTGTCTAAGTTCACATGATTTTATGTTCATTAGGTTCATCTGAAGGGTCTCAAAAGATTTAATGGATTCATGTTAGAGTTTAATTAAGAGTTAGTGGGTTAATGATAGGTTCAGAAGGATTTTAATGGGTTATCAATGATTTCCAAAGGGTTTCAATAGGGTTTTGATGGGTTTTAAGTAGGTTTTCTAGGGTTTTAGAATGTTCCAAGGGTTAAAATAATTAATATTGAAGGAAATTAATCTATAACTAAACATTGGTTCATTAACAAAAATTAAAATATGGTTTAATTAATTATTTAATCATGTATGTGCAATTAAATCCTAAGGTTTGATTTAATTAAAACTTAAACTAGGGTTAATTTAAATGATTTATTTAATTAAGAAAATTAAGGTAATAGAATAAAAATAATAATTGTAGTGGATAATTAATGAGTGATATATATGAAAAGTGTCTAAAGAATGGTGTGAGCTAAGTGTGTAATTAAAGTGAATTAAGGAGTGGTCTGAAAGGAAGATGCACTTAAAGTGAAAAAGTTGGTTAATGAAAAGGAATGGAGAGAATTAGTGTAGATGAAAAGAGAGGTGAAAGTAAGTTGTGTGAATAAAGCTAATTTAAAGTGTGGTGAATGTTAATGGGAAAAAAATGTGGATGAGCAATAAAGTGGAAATCAAAAGAGTGGTAAAACTCATGACTTCTCTGTATATATATGTGTGTGATATGCTCTAGTTTCTTCTAATGTTTCTTGCAGGTACTCGTTCTAATTTGTCTTTTCTCAATCTATTCCGCGGTCATTTTCATTATGTATAGTTTAGTTAGTTATCTCTTAATGGAGAGAAAATGATGTAGAAGTTGTTATCGACTCTGCTGCTAGAGAGAGAGGCTGGAGAGAGCGCATCCCTATACGTAGAGAGAGAATAAAAATCTCACGAAGATCATTAGGAGGGAGGTGATGCACTGACATCATGGCTATGTGTAGATTGTTCGTAGAGAGAGAACGCTGTCTGTAGAGGGAGTGGTTGAGTTCTGTGCTTCTGGTAGTGACTTCTGATAAATAATAGCCACGCGCGATTGCAGGCAGATAGAGACATATGTGAGATGGAGGATACAGCATCCATCGTACCTTTTTTTTTTACTCAATCACAGCAAAACATTGGAGGACCTTGTTTTTGCATCGGAAAGGGAGACGGCAGGGCGCCATGCGACCTTCACTTCTTCGCTGTATATTATGGTCATGGAGGGACTCAGGCATCTACTTTCTGTATGGAAAGAATGCATTGCGCTCTTTCCGAGGAATTATCTAGTTTATTTCATGACCACGGTCGCAGCAAAGAGAATCTGGAGCAGTCTTCTTCATCGTCTGCTTGGAAGAAAGCTATGACTGCATGCTTTGCAAAAGTCGACAGAGAGGTTGGAGGTGTGTGTCCCTATGGTGATTGCCATTTTTTTTGATATCAGTAAGACAACAGTTTGTTGTGAAGGCAGTATAGCACCTGAGAATGTGGGAACAACCGCTGTCGTTGCAGTGGTCAGCGCATCGCAGATTGTCGTTGCTAATTGTGGGGACTCGAGAGCCATTCTATCTAGAAAACGGAAAGTCATTGTCCTTTCGGAGGATCACAAGGTGATCGGTATTTGAAGCAGTATGTTATATCTGAGCCCGATGTGACATGCCTACAACGCGCAGAGAGAGAGAGAACACGAAGAGCTCTGCTCTGTTGTAATCATCATTGTGCAAATTCATCGCACTCTTTTGTTGACATCATTACTATTACATCTGCTCATAACATCCATTAATTTCTGCATGCCGCGGATTTGGCTTGCTCTGACTCCTCTTGCTAATAGCATACGTGCGATGTGGTAGCTCTCAGAATAGATAACCAACTTTGGCATGCAAGGATGCGCACTTGATTTGAGATGTTGTAGAACATTTTGATTAAGTAGTTTCTGAACCTTGATGTTCATATGCATGGGTGTGTTAGCATGCATATGTGCATATATACATGATATAACTATGCTTATATATGTATTAAATATATATAAAAATGTAAATGCATGTGTATCCAAGCTTAAGTCTATATAAGTTTGGATATATAAGCAAGTATAGGTATAATAAAAAATGAACGTATTTTAGTGCGTGAATGTGTTTAATATGTGCATATCATACATTAATATATTAAGATATATAAGCATGAGAAGTGTATGCATGAAAGAAGTATATGTGTATAGGAGTAAAGAATAAATCTACATGGGTGGGAAAGTGTGAATTAGATTTAAATGTTTTATTGTATACATAAACATATGCATGAGTGATATTATGTTATGCATGTTAAGTGCACATAGGAATGAATGAGCATGTGTATTAAAGTGTGTATGAGATTAATGATTTTTTCATTGAGATATACTAATATGCTAATGTTTCTTGCAGTGTCGAGAAGCATTGAAGATTAATGAACAATTGAAGAGCAAATGAAGTACAGTGATCCTAATGTTTCTTGCAGTGTCGAGAAGCATTGAAGATTAATGAACAATTGAAGAGCAAATGAAGTACAGTGATCCTAATGTTTCTTGCAGAAACATTGAAGATTAAAAAGCAATTGAAGTACAGTGAAGTGAAGCAAAGTGAAGATTTCATCAATTCAATTATCCAACAATCTGAATTAAATCCATAGAAATTATTCTTGATTAAGCTTTGTATAGGATTTACTAGTTGTTAGCAATCTTATAGAGAAATTATATCATTGTTTTATAGCATTGTAATCATCCATTAATGTCATTGGCATTAATTCAATTTTAATTTGCATTATCATTCTTGTCAATGTTATCTGAAATTGTTAATTTCAATTTCTCATGATTATTGTTTGAATAGATTTATAGCCTTATTTTCATTCGCATCTAATGATCCTCAAGATAACTTAGATTTATTTCCACCACCCTTAATTAGGCATACACAACCTAATCATTTAGAAATCCAAGAAGACGAAATTATAAAAGAAAAATTAACTGAGGAAACTTTGATAGCACCTATACCTCAAGAAGCTATTGATAGATATAGAGCAGTCCAGCCTTACGCTTCTTAAACGTTTAAAGTGTTACAATTATCTACTCCATATTTCCTAGATTTAAGAGTAATTTAGAATTTCTGATACCTTAGACGAAAGAAAAATATACCTAAAACACCTACGATTGTCTCATACATCCTGCGTGTGCCGAGGGATTTAGTGGCTGACTGATCCACCAGCCTTATGTCCGCAACTTCCCGACAGCGCGTAGCAGCACGCAAAGAGAGAGAGAGAGAGAGAGAGAGAGAGAGAGAGAGAGAGAGAGAGAGAGGTAAGAGAAAGTCTCTCCCTCCCTCCCTGGCGCTGTGCGTAGCAGCACGCAGCAGCGCGCAAAGAGAGAGAGAGAGAAAGAGAGAGAGAGAGAGAGAGAGAGAGAGAGAGAGAGAGAGAGAGAGAGAGAGAGAGAGAGAGAGAGAGACGGCAGAGAAAGAGAGAGAGAGAGAGAGAGAGAGAGAGAGAGAGAGAGAGAGAGAGAGAGAGAGAGAGAGAGAGAGAGAGAGAGAGAGAGAAGAGAGAGGTTCCCTCCCTCCCCCTGTAGAACTGCGCACGGCAGCACGCAGAGAGAGAGAGAGAGAGAGAGAGAGAGAGAGAGAGAGAGAGAGAGAGAGAGAGAGAGAGAGAGAGAGAGAGAGAGAGAGAGAGAGAGAGAGAGAGAGAGAGAGAGAGAGAGAGAGAGAGAGAGAGAGAGACGGCAGAGAAAGAGAGAGAGAGAGAGAGAGAGAGAGAGAGAGAGAGAGAGAGAGAGAGAGAGAGAGAGAGAGAGAGAGAGAGAGAGAGAGAGAGAGAGAGAGAGAGAGAGAGAGAGGGAGAGAGAGAGAGAGAGAAACGGCAAAGAAAGAGAGAGAGAGAGAGAGAGAGAGAGAGAGAGAGAGAGAGAGAGAGAGAGAAAGAGAGAAAAGAGAGAGAGAGAGAGAGAAAGAGAGAGGCGCAGAAGAGAGAAACGCAGAAAGAGAGAGAGAGAGAGAGAGAGAGAGAGAGAGAGAGAGAGAGAGAGAGAGAGAGAGAGAAAGAGAGAGAGAGAGAGAGAGAGAGAGAAAGAGTTAGGGAGAGAGAAAGAGAACGGTAGAGAGAGAGAGAATGTGTATTCGATATGGTTTAGTTAGGTATTTCTTTTGTAGTTATTAGATTAATGAATATTAAAACTAATTAATAGTATTAAATGATTAGTTCATTATTTAGTAAGTATTATTTATTAAATGATTTGTTTATTATTTATTATTTAGTAATTACATCCATATGTTCCTAAGTAAATCATGCGTGTTTGTATGGTTAGTATGCATATTTATTTTAAAGGCTATGTATATTAAAATATGAATCATAGTATGCATGATTTATGTGCATGGGTATGTAATTGAATGAATGAATATATGCATGACAAAGGCAAGTTATTAAGCATGTGTATGCTTTAATGTATGTGACTAATGTCTTTTAAGTTTCTTATTGATTTTGTAATATTACTAATGCTAATGTTTTTTGCAGAAACATTGAAGATTACAATCAATTAAAGTGAAGTGAAGACAATTGAACTGAAGCGGCAGCCTAAAGATCCATTTAAATCTTATTTCTCATTTAGTCAACTATCCAATTGACTAGACATTTATCCAATTGTTTAGGCCTTCCAGTTGTATTAGATTTATTGATTCGAACCATTCGCATATCAATTAATTCATTCAAACAGTTTAGCATCATATTGTTTCATTAGTTTTTCCATTACTTTCCTTGATGTCTTCTAAGTTAGTTCATGAGTCTGAGCACAGTACTATTGAAAATATTGAAAATATTGGAAATGTTCTGCCAACTCTAGACAGACCAGAACCCTCTGGCTTACCTGAAAGTTTAGTAGAAGAACCCATTATGGAAGTTTCAATCTCATATCATGAAGCTGTTGCTAAGTACGAGGCTGCCCGTCCTTACGGTCCATAGCTATTTAAACTATTTAAAGACCTTAGTTTCAGTCATAGAAATAGGTAATTTAAATTGTTTTGTCATTAGAACCCTTATTTTCATAAGCTTGAGTTTGCTACACACACCCCGCGTGTGCCGAACGATTTAGGCAGATGACTTGATCCACCATCCGAGCATCTCTCACGACCCGACAGCGTCTTCTATATCTTACTTCTATTCTCTATCTCATATGCGCACATTCTCTCTCTCTCTCTCTCTCTCTTATCTACAATTTTTGATCTGGGTTTCAACAAACTCTAATTCTGGAAGTTTCTACGTTGTATATTACAGTCGTGAATTTGTCCCTTCACTAAGGCTTTGGTTTTTCTGAATGCTTTGTTTCTGCTTCTCTTTGTCTTTATGTCATTATGCATAATTAGTGAGTGAATCTCCAACATCTCCCCCTCAATCACGAATTTGCATCTTCCGGTCTTCATATATCCTTCTTTTCTTTTATACCTGCCATTTCTTTCAATCTGCTTGTCTTTACTCCATCCAAGCTCTTTGTCAGAATATCTGCAATCTGATCTTTCGTAGGAGTGAATACCAATTCAATCTCCTTCTCCATTACCTTTTCCCTCAAGAAATGATATTGAATCTCTATGTGTTTTGTTCTTGCATGAAACACTGGATTTGCTGCAAGATATAACGAACTCATATTATCTCCATGTATGATAGGTATACCTTGATCAATACCCATGCTTTTGAACAAGGTCTGCATCCATATCACTTCTTTAGCTGCTTCCACAAGTCCTTTGTATTCTGCTTCTGTTGACGATAAAGCCACTGTATGTTGCGTCTTTGAACACCAGCTGACAAGCTTATCTCCTAGGTATATCATATACCCATGTGTTGACCTACTGTCATCTTGACTTCCTGCCCAGTCTGAGTCACTATATGCTCTCAGCTTTATATCTGACGTATAAGATAATATAATCCTTCTTTTATAGTTCTTTTGATATATCTAAGAACTCTTTGTCCTGCAACCCAATGTTGATCCTTCGGACAATGCATGAACTGTGAGAGAACTCCCACTGCATAACTGAGATCTGGTCTTGTTAGTGTAGCATAGATTAAGCTTCCCACTAACGACTGATACTTCCTCATATCTTTAAACTCTGCACCACTATATTTGCTGAGTTTATGATTTACTTCAAGCGGTGTTGAAGCTTCTCTGCAATTCTCCATGCTAAACTTCTTCAGTAAGTTTAGGAGATACCTTTCTTGTGAAACATATACACCATGATCTGTATATGTAACTTCCATTCCAAGAAAGTATGATAACTTTCCTAGATCACTTATCTTGAACTCTTTTTCAAGCAGTCTCGTTACTTCTTTGATTCCTTCATCTGAGGTTCCTGTGATTATTATGTCATTTACATAAATACAAATGTAGATCATACCTTCATCTGTTTTCTTGATGAGTAGACTTGCATCTGCCTTCGAACTTTGGTATTCAAGGTCATTTAGATACTTTACAAGTTTGTAATTCCAAGCTCTTGGAGCTTGCTTCAGTCCATAGAGAGCTCTTTTTAATCTGCAAACATGTTCTGGGTAACTAGAACTTACGAACCCTTCAGGTTGTTCCATGTAAACCTCATCTGATATATATCCACTTAAAAATGCATTCTTTATATCCAACTGACTTAGCTTCCATCCTTTTGATGCTGCTATAGCAATCAATGTCCTTATGGTTGACATCTTTGCCACCGGACTAAACGTCTCATCATAATCTATGCCATATGTCTGAGCATAGCCTTTGACTACCAGTCTAGCTTTGTATCTGGCTATCCTTCCATCTGCAAGATTTTTAACTTTATAAACCCATTTATTTCCAATCACTTTCTTACCATTTGGTTTTGGAACAAGTTCCCAAGTCTTGTTCTCTTCAAGAGCATTGAACTCTTCTTTCATCGCTTCTTCGCATTGTGCTTCACTGTAACTCTGAGGTTCTTCATCTTCCTTTACTAAGTAAGCATAGTTTTTCTGAGTCAAATACGAAGTATCATAGGAATACCTTGTTGGTTGTTTTCTTACTCTGTTTGACCTTCTTGGTTCAAACTCTTCATGTGTATCTGAATACACATCTTCATCAAATCTTGATTCATCTTCATTTCTCATACTTGATCTGAGCCTAGACATACTTGCCTGCATATGATCTTCATCTCCATTCACCTGCATCTGTGATTTACCTTTTTCATTCCTTCTTATCTCTTCTTCAAGTGTTTCAACACTATGCTCTTTATCTGTATACCAACTCTTTCTTTCATCAAATGTCACATCTCTAGAAACAATAAATTGTTTGGTTAGAGGACTCCATAACCTGTTACCCATCTGCTTTTCATCATATCCAATGAACACATATTTTTCAGCTTTTGGTTCAAGCTTATGTCTCAACTGTGATGGTACATAAGCATAAGCAACTGATCCAAACACTTTACAATGATCAAGTGTTGGTTTCTTGCCCCACCAAGCTTCATAAGGGGTCACCCCATTTAAAGTTGTACACGGTAATCTGTTTACCAGGTATGTAGCTCTATTTACAGCTTCAGCCCAAAGATAGTTTGGACAATTCTTCTCCTTTAGCATTGCTCGTGCAAACTCAGCTAGAGTTTGGTTTCTTCTTTCTGCTACTCCATTTTGTTGCGGTGTATATCTGCAAGTTATTTCTCTTTTGATACCTGCATTCCACAGATAATCATTGAAATCTCGAGAAAAATATTCTCCTCCTCCATCAGACCTTAGTCTTTTGAGTTTCTGTCCTGTAAGTCTTTCAGCATATGCATGAAAATGTCTGAAAGCTTCAAATACTTCTGACTTCTCTTTCAAAACATAAAGAGTTATCCATCTTCTTGCATCATCAATGAAAAGAACATAATACCTTGAGCCACTGATAGATCCTTCTTTTGTTGGTCCCCATACATCTGTATGTATGAGCTCTAGCACACCATCGTGTTTATAACCATTTTTCTGAAATGGTAACCTGTGGGCTTTTCCCATCTGACAGGCTTCACATTTGTGAATCATATGTTGGTTCTTCATATTTGGTAATCCTTTCACGGATTGTTTCTCCACCATAACTTTGATTCCTGTTTCATTAAAATGTCAAGCATAAGCAACTGATCCAAACACTTTACAATGATCAAGTGTTGGTTTCTTGCCCCATCAAGCTTCTGTAACAGTATTGTAGATATAAGCTCTTGCCGTTGCATCTTTCTTCTGCCACAGCTTCAATGCTTCTAACTCTTCTTTCTTCGGTTGACTATCATCTTCCAAAGTCGGCTTCTTTTCTTCTCCTGTCACATATTTCATTAAGTCTTTACTCATAAGTAAAGCTTCCATGCGCATTACCCATGCGGGGTAATTATCTCTGTCCAATTTGTCAATAGAGATATGTTTTTGTTACTTCCGGTGAGTGTAACGTTAAAATGTTTTACATTTTGTAAACCTTTACCTTCAAGAATGACTTCGGAACGCTTTTGGACACCGTTTGCTGTTGATCACTTCAGCATTCACCTTTCTTTATGAGAATTCTTCCAATTCTCTCTCTGTTTCTTCTTCTGAGAAACCTTTTCTGCTCTTCAGAACCTTTTCTGTTCTGGTACCACTTGTGGATCTTACCGCTCTTATACCACTTGTAAACCTTAAGCTCTGATACCACTGTTGGTGCAGCACTTATTGCAGAATTCGCTTACACCACAGAAACTAAGCTAGAGTGATGTTAGAACACCTCTATAATCATCAGTAGCTTAGCAAATTTTCTGAAATTGAAAACTTTATAACTGTATTAGTGAAAACTGAGAATTCACTTTACAGAAAGCTTCACGTTTCCTTCAAGCTTCAATTCTGAACTGATTTACTTCAGACTTTACACTACTGTATTTGCTTACAATTAAATAATCTTTGCGTCACTTAATTAAGCCAAAACTGTGTTTTGAACTCACCAAAATTCCACAGGAACTTCACCGGACTGTTACCAGAATCTCATCGTAATTGTACTGGAATACTATCGAAATCAACTGTAATTCAGTTTGTAATTACTTCAAACGTGTATACATGAAGTAAGGAAGTGACACCTGAACTTCCTTCACTGAGTGAACTCTATCTGAAGTTTAAGAAAAAACTTCACTAGTTCTGGATGCTTCTTTCCGGTCAGACTTTGTACTGTGTGTACATATCCATTTCACCAAAATCTTTGATCAACTTATAGTTGATACTACTCGCTTTAAGATGAGCTATCTCTCATACAAAACTTTACACTATGTTACGAGATCTAACTTGTAGATGTACCGGAAAATGTTTACTAAGAAAACTGTAACTGTTAACTACCTTTCACAGTAACATGAAATCTCTCAGATTTCTTCACATACGAAGAATGCGCTCAACTTCCACATGAACATGTGTTTTCTATTAGAGAATATGTGTACAAAAATGACTCGGCCTCACTTCGCTCATAGTCATGAGAACTCTCCTATACTGAGTAGTTTCTCCTTACCATCTCTCTCAGATGAATACCCGACATTTCAGGTTTTTGTTATTCATCTCTACATACGCGATCTATGGCATCTTCTATATCTTACTTCTATTCTCTACCTCATATGCGCACATTCTCTCTCTTTCTTATATACAATTTTTGATCCGAGTTTCAACAAATTCTAATTCTGGAAGTTTCTACGCTGTATATTACAGTCGTGAATTTGTCCCTTTACTAAGGCTTTGGTTTTTCTGAATGCTTTGTTTCTGCTTCTCTTTGTCTTTATGTCATTATGCATAATTAGTGAGTGAATCTCCAACACATGAAATAAGCTTTGAACCTGCAAAGGTAAGATAACTTGAAGTGCTCCTTCTATCTTCCTTGGAGCCAGCCCAATCTGCATCAGAAAATAGCTTCAACCCTAAATCACATACATAAGGATAATAAAGTCCTTCATTTATGGTTCCTTTGAGATATTTGAGTATCCTCTTAGCAGCATCCATGTATGGTTTCCTTGGTGTGTGCATGAATTGACTTAGCACAATCACACTATAACATATATCTACTCTTGTCAATGTGGCATAATTGAGACTACCCACTAGACTTTGATATGATGTGATGTCCTCTATGAGTTCACCTTCATGTGAGCTCAATTTCTGATTGACCTCCATAAGAGTACCTGCAATCTTACAATCTTGCATCTTGAATTTTGCCAACATGTCCTTAACGTACTTTCTTTGAGTGAGAAACAAACCATGATCTTTGTAAACAGCTTCCAAACCTAGGAAGTAGGTAAGTGAACCCAAATCACTTATCTTGAACTCTTCTCTCATCTGATCTTTGATCTTCTTCATACCATCTGCATCATTTCCTGTCAATATAATATTATCTACATATACACATAGGTAGATGATCTCAGAATTACTCTTTTTAATAAAGAGTGAAGGATCTACCTTGCTTGGTTGAAAGCCTTTGTCCTGCAAGAATGAAAGAAGCCAGAAATTCCAAGCTCTTGGGGCTTGCTTGAGACCATACAATGCTTTGTTAAGTTTACACACATAATCAGGATAAACTTGATTCTCAAAACCAGGTGGTTGTGCCATATATACCTCTTCTGTTATCCAACCATTCAAGAATGCATTCTTTACATCTAGTTGGATTATCTTCCAATTCTTGGAAGAGGCAATACTAAGCAAAACCCTAATAGTAGGCATCTTTGCCACAGGAGAGAAGGTCTCCTCATAATCAATTCCCTGAGTTTGTGCAAAGCATTTAGCTACAAGCCTTGCCTTATACCTATTAATGGAACCATCAGAATTCTTCTTGAGTTTATAGACCCATCTTGAGCCTATTACCTTCATGGATGAAGTCCTAGGCACCAAATCCCAAGTGTTGTTTTCCTCAAGTGCTTCAATCTCTTGCTTCATTGCATGCTTCCATTGTGACTTTGCTTTCACCTCTTCAAAGGATGATGGCTCCTCTTGATTTATGTCCTCTACTATGTAAATAAAATGTTTAGTTACTAATGAGGTGTCAAACCCATACCTTTCTGGTTTTTTTCTTTCCCTTATAGATCTTCTTAAGCCATGTTGTGATGATTCTGCCTCATGTCCAAGTTCCTGCAATTTTGCTTTACCTTTAGACTTCCATGCTTTGATTTTTTCCATCTGAGTTTCTTCATCATCTTTTGAAGTATCTTGTTCTTCAATCTTTGGTTGATGTTCTCTGCCAAGCTTTGGGAAATCTTCTGCAAGGTCATATGGCAATTTGACCTTCCTGTATGAATCTTCATACCATGAATTGTTCTCATCAAAAACTACATCTCTGCTTACCTAGAATCCTTTGTTGGTAGGGTTGTATAACATGTAACCCTTTTGATTGTTGTCATATCTTATGAATACACACCTTTTTGCCTTTGGATCCATCTTGCCTCTAACCTATGAAGGAACATGAGCAAAAGCAATACATCCAATTTTACAATGATCTAAGCTTGGTCTTCTTCCATTCCAAGCCTCATGTGGAGTCATCCCATCAAGGGATTTTGAAGGCAACCTGTTAATCAAGTGAGTGGCTGTAGATACATCCTCAGCCCATAATTAATTAGGTAAATGCCTTTCATTCAACATACACCTTGCAACTTGTCCTATTCCTTCTTTCTGCCACTCCATTTTGCTCAGGAGTGTACCTTGTAGTTACCTTTCTTTTGATTCCTCTTTCTTGAGGAAAATAATCAAACTCATGGGAGAAGTATTCTCCCCCTCCATCTGGCCTTAGCCTTTTTAGTGATTTACCTATTTGATTCTCCACAAGAGCCAAATATCTTTTGAAACATGAAAAAACTTCATCTTTGTGTTTCATAAAGAATAAGATAGTCCATCTGCTGCAATCATCAATAAAGGAGACATAAAACCTTGATCCACATATTGAAGCATCCTTGCTAGGTCCCCATACATCTGTATGAACCAACTGCAAGAGATCTCCATGCATATAACCTTTCTTCATGAATGGTAACCTATGAGACTTTCCAAATTGACATGCACTACACTTATAAATCATGTGTTGTCTTGACAAGTTAGGGAGTCCAAGTACACTTTGGTCCCTGCAAATTTGCTTTAATGATCTTTCACCAATGTGTGCTAATCTCTTGTGCCATACCTCTAGTTCTGTGAGTGTTTGATTACCATAATTGAAGAGAGCTATGTTCCTTGTGTCTTGCAACTCAAAGGTGAATAGTCTACCTGTCTTTTCTCCCTTTGCTATTCTTCTTAACCCTTGGCTAGGGTCTTCCACATATGCTCCTCCTCTTGTGAACCTGACTTGCAATCCTTTCTCTATTATATGCCCAACACTTATCAAATTCTTTGTAATGGTAGGGACATAGAGTACCTTACTCAGTAGGTTGATGTTTCCATCAAGTGCTTTGACATTGCCTATTTTCTCCACAGAATGTCTTCTGTCATCTCCTGTTTGTAGCTCATGCTTATTCCTTGGATCTTCCAAATCTGATAGGAGAGCTACATTTCCTACCACATGATTGGAGCAACCTTAATCTATGTAGAAAACATGCTCATCAGATTTACCTTGTGGCATAGCCATGTTCATGATCAATAATGAATCCTCTTTGTTTGAGTCTTCTGTGTAGTTATTGAAGTCTCTCCTTCCTTTGTAGCCTCCTTGATAGTTTGAATGATTCTAGTTGTTGTAATTGCCATGGTAATTGTTGAACCTTCCTCTTGAGTTGCCATAACTTCCTCTATTGTATCCTCTTCCTCTTTGATTCCTGGAATTCCTAAAGCAATTTTTAGTTGTATGATTAGTTAATCCACAAATAGAACATGGGTTGGAGTCTTGGGATCTCCCCCTGCCTTGTCTACCTCCTCTTCCTCTACCTCTACCATGTCTTCCTCTACCTGCATAGTTAACTTGATATGTACCTGCTGAAGATTGATTACCTTTAGAGCTTTCTCCATTTTTTATAAGCTTTCCCTCAAGTGAGTAATTGTCCAATGAGTGTATTGAAATTAGGTACATGCATGTCCATGTACAAATCCATAGCTGTGGTGAATGCTTCCCACTTGTCATTTGCTTTCAATCCATTGATGACCTGCCTTACAATTTGCTCTTCATCGATTACCTCTCCAATGCTTCCCAACTGATCTGGTATGTCCTTGAGCTTTGTGACAAAATCAGTCACATTTTGTTTGGGAGCCTTCTTGAGAGTTGTGAAATCCAACCATAGTTGATGCTTCTTAATTTTAGTACTTGAAGAGAAGAAAGCTTCAAGTGCATCCCACACTTCCTCAGATGTCTTACAACTTCTAATGTGAGGCAACAAAAAATCTGAGATAGAGTTGATGAGATAAGACCTTGCAAGTGCATCCT
>CM035408.1:99264244-99266744 GCA_020310875.1 Ceratopteris richardii | reverse complement strand
ATTGCATGTTGGTTGATACATATGTTAGTTGAATGTCCTTGCTTAATAGCTTCTCTCTTACATAATGATAATGGACCTCTATATGATTGGTGCTGACATGATAAATAGGATTAGCTGCAAGGTGAAGTGAACTTGTATTATCTCCAAATATCAATGGTGAAGTAGTATACAAACCCAATTCTGTATACAATAATTTGATCCATATGGCTTCTTGGGTAGCATTAGCCAATCCTCTATACTCTGCCTCAGTAGAAGATAAGGCAACAGTAGGTTGCTTCTTTGAAGACCATGATATTAGTTTATCACATGCAAATGAAATATATCCAGAAGTGCTTCTCCTATCATCCTTACATCCTACCCAATCTGCATCTGAATAGATCTTAATGTCTAAGTCTGATGTGTAAGGAAAATACAAACCATGATGTTGAGTTCCTTTGAGATACTTTAGAATTATTTTGGGAGCTTCTAAGTGAGGTACCCTTGGCTTGTGCATGAACTGACTTAGCACACTCACTCCATATGCAATATCTATCCTTGTTAAGGTAGCATAGTTCAAGCTTCCCACTATACTTTGGTAACCTGTAATATCATCAATTTCATCACCTTCATGGGCAGTTAGTTTTAGGTTTACCTCCATTGGAGTACTTGTACCTTTGGCATCCTGCAAATGAAACTTCTTCAACATATCCTGTATGTATTTTTTCCGAGTAATATAAATTCCAGAGTTAGTATAGACTAACTCAAGTCCAAGAAAATACTTTAGTAAACCAAGATCATCATCATCTAGTTCTTGATTTGTCTAATTCCATTGACATCATTACCTGTAAGTATGATATCATCAACATATAAACATAGGTATATTACCTCTGAATTACTTCTCTTGATGAATAGAGAAGTGTCTGCCTTGCTCATGACAAAATCTAGATCTTGAAGGTATGTGGTTAACCTGTGATTCCATGCCCTAGGTGCCTGCTTCAATCCATAAAGAGCCTTTTTTAATTTGCATACATGTGTTACCTTGTTAGGATCCTCATAGCCAGGAGGTTGTGACATATATACCTCCTCTGAAATCCATCCATTCAAGAAGGAATTTTTTACATCTAGCTGATACATGTTCCAATTCTTAGATGCAGCCACACTTACCAATACCCTGATGGTTGGCATCTTGGCCACAGGTGAGAATGTTTCTTCATAGTCAATGCCTTGGGTTTTTGCAAAACCCTTGGCCACCAATCTAGCTTTGTACCTATTTATTGACCCATCATAATTTCTTTTGAGTTTATAGATCCATTTGGATCCAATTACCTTCATAGAATCTTTCTTTGGTACTAGTTCCAATGTGTCACTTTCCTTGAGTGCTTCAATCTCCTCATCCATAACTTCCTTCCATTCTGTCTTGGTCATGGCTTCTTCATATGATCCTGGTTCTTCAATTGACAAGTCTTTGGCAAGATAAATAGAATGTTTAGTAACAAGAGATCTGTCATACCCATATCTGATAGGTTTTTTGTTCTCTCTTTGTGATCTTCTGATTGCTTGATTTGAAGATTCAGGTATGTCTTCAAGTTTCTTCATATTGAGTTTGCCTTTGGACTTCCATGCCTTGAATTCTTCAGGATTGATAATGTCTTCATCATCTGCATTGGTGTCTTCATTTTGAGTAGGTTCCTCCTTATCAAGACTTGGAAACTCCTCCTCCAAGTCATAGGGTAGTTTAATCTTCCTGCATTCATTCTCATACCAAGAATCATTTTCATCAAAGACAACATCTCTACTAACCATGAATCCCTTATTTGAAGGGTTGTAGAATTTGTACCCTTTCTGATTTAGATCATATCCAATAAAGATACACTTCTCAGCCTTAGGATCTAGCTTACCTCTTATCTGAGAAGGAGTGTGTACATATGCTACACATCCAAATATTCTACAATGATCAAGTGAGGGTCTCTTACCATGCCATGCTTCATAAGGAGTCATCCCATCAAGGGATTTAGATGGCAATCTCTTTATGAGGTAAGTGGCAGTAGATACACTCTCTGCCCATAGGTAGTTAGGTAATTTCTTTTCATTTAACATTGACCTAAGTATTTCAACAATCAATCTATTTCTTCTCTCAGTTACCCCATTTTGTTCACGAGTATACCTTGTGGTGATTTCTCTCTTGATTCCTCTATCCTGCAAGAATGCTTCAAACTCATTGGAGAAGTACTCACCTCCTCCATCTGACCTTAGCCTCTTTAGATTCTTCCCTGTCTGATTCTCAACAAGTGCAAGATACTTTTTAAAACAGTTGAACACTTCATCTTTGTGCTTCATAAAGTACAATACAGTCCACCTGCTATAATCATCAATAAAAGATACATAGTACCTTGATCCTCTTGGTCCCCATACATCTGTATGGACAAGTTCTAGGTAGTCCTCATGCATGTAGCCTTTCCTTGAGAAGGGTAACTTGTGAAACTTCCCAAACTGACAAGCACCACATTTATAAATCATGTGT
>CM035408.1:99199244-99204244 GCA_020310875.1 Ceratopteris richardii | reverse complement strand
CAGGCTTTGGTAAGCCTTCTCTGAAAGCATTGCGAGCCTCGGATCGTCGATGGGACATGACCTCACATGCGGTGTGCAGAATCCACTCTCAACTGACAATAGACTGTCCATCGGCTGGTCGGAACTCCTGGTAAATTGTCTGTGTGATATAATTCTTCTGATCTTTATCCTGTTCACTCCATTTCAGCATGATGGAGTGTCCAAACTGGATGGAGCAAAGTTGTCATATGCGTGCACGCATTGCTTTGCCAGCTGCATCCATCACCGGAGCTCCATCTTGGATACTATACACCTTGGACTCATCATGGTCATGAGCACCCCAAGGTGTACGTGGTGTTCCACATGGTGTACCGCGTGGCATACATACATCTGAGGTACTCGTCCTAGGAGTAGAAGCGGGCGACACAACATCCGTCGCACTGCCTCCACAACAACCGCCTCCTCCGCCTCTAGACCTACCTGAAGATCCACTCCTAGAACCTCCTGCTCCAGAGCGTGACCTCGATCTACGAGACGGGCCGGAACCTATATCGCACTGAGGTGTCGAATGCACATGTCTACTAGTAGACCCAGTAGGAGATGGCTGCAAAGATGGTCGTGGTGGAGTCACAAAGCTAGGAGACATACCTCCTACGGGAGTAGCACCACCCGCACGAGTGACACCGGCAGGAGTGACACTGGCGGGAGTGACACCGGCGGGAGTGAGGCCAGCGGGAGTGAGGCCGGCAGGAGTAAGGCTTCTAGGAGTGAGGCCGGGAGGAGTGCTACCAGGAGTGATCCAATACTGTGATGCAACAACCATATACATAGGAGGAACCTGAGAGATGAACTCCAAAAATTGCTCCTTTGTCATGGAATATGGAGTGACTAGAGGATTGTCTCCCATCGTGCTCTGTAATAAAAGAACACAAATAATTAGCATGCGATAAGAAAAGTAATATAGAGAATAAACAAAAAAAAAACAAAAATTAGTACATACAAGTGTTTTATTCAAAAGTCCTCTATTCTAGCATCCTCTTGAAGATCCGATGCATCGAGAATATCTATCTCTATATTGATGGCTTCTAAATCGCTTGCTATGCTGGTTTCCTCTTGATCATTGTCTATTGCTTCGTCTTCTCGAACAATGACCTCTTCTTCAATGACCTCTTCTTCTCGAACAGTGATCTCTTCCTCCTCAACTATCAAATGAATCTCTCAGTCCACTAGAGATGGACTTTCTTCTTCATCTATGTTTTCAAAAATTTGTCTACTACATGGAGCGACTTGTAAAACAAATAGCCACTCGCGGTCTTTTGAATCTGGTATAAAAACAACTTGCTCACAGTGTTCGGGAAGTACAAATGTATCCCTTTCATTTGTCCATAATCTTGTGGAGTCGACTTGAAGCAAACCGCTCTTATCCCGTCTCACTGTTGCATTTCTTCCAGAGGTGACTACTTTGAACCATTTCACATCAAAAACAAAGTAATCACACTTTCTGAAAGATAGTTTCAAGATGTCTTGAATCACACCACAATAATCTAACTCGCCTTCTAGAGCATTATCATCTCTTGCACTCGCTCTACTTTTTTGCAAAAAATTCACCATCACTCCACTATCAAAAGTAGATCTATTTTGATCGATTCGTGCGATTCGAAAGTATCGTCCATGAGACCATAGTGCACCGTATTTAATATACTCCCAATCACATCCTTTTGCGAGTTCTTCTTCTTCTTCAGAGATATCTTCACCCGCTGCCTTTGCTTGTGAAACCGCTGTATCTAGCCATCTGCTCATTGGAAAAGGTGGGAGAGGTCAAAGATTTTCTGGAAGAGTCAAAAATCGAGTGGAACGATTTCTTCGAAACTGAGCTCTTTCCTTTGCGTTAGTTTCCTTGGCAAGTTCATACCTTTCTAACCACTTTTGCATAGGCTCAGAGTTAACTATGCAAAACTTCATTGCCTTCTCTCTAAAAGCTGCATCCATTTTTCTTTGCAATCCTTTACCTTGTGGTTCATCCCCTACCAGACGAACATCTTCATCATCGCTCCATAAGCGAGGCATTTCGGGATCCGATATACGTAGAAACTCAATTATGAATACAAGAGATTCTTGTACAAGCCATCCATCTACCAGGCTACCCTCTGGACGTGCTCTCTGTCGAACAAACCCTTTTAATGTCTTCATAAAGCACTGTAAGAAGAACATCCATCGACTATGGACAGTTCCTACTATTGCAACTTTATCTACCACATGAACTAGTAAATGAAGTTGAATAGTGAGAATACTTATGGGAAAGTATTTCTCTACCATACAAACAGCCTCGATAGCATTGAGTTTCGCACTCTCTATGCTATCTCTATTTATCTCTTTAGAAGATATCCACCGTACTAAAGAACTAATTTTATAAATGGTTTTTCGTACATCCTCTGAAAGACAATCTTTTAGGGCTACAGGGAGCACAAACTGTAAAAACTTGTGCCAATCATGAGATTTGAGTCCTGCAAGATCGTCGTTTCATGTGAAAGTAGTCTTTAGACACCTCATGCATCCAGTAGGTGTACAAAACTCTGAAATTGTTTTCTTCACTTGTTGCTCTTCCATCCTGCAAAGCAGCCAAGGAGCTCTTGGTAACGATACTATTCCGTTGGGCTTAGTAATTTCCCACAACTCTCGCATATGACCTCACTCTTCTAAGTCCTCCCTTTGTGCTTTGCTTTCTTTCTTTCCGATCAAAGTTTTCCAAAGAATCTCTCCCACATTCTTAAAAATATGCATTGGGTCTACCAAATGATTGATCACCAATTCACTCCAATAAGGGAGTTCATGAAAAATGGACAACCGTTTCATGCTAGCAACTCGATTTTCTGAATCCCACAGTTATTTCCATCGCTAGCTTTCATTTGGTGTTGCGCTTGTCGACCAATTTGTCCTTCACGTAAAACATGTCCATCAGGCAAATATCTATGATGTCCTTCATAGACAATTTTATGTAGTGCTTTGGAATAGCGTGCTTCGAGTCGTGGTCCGCATAAAGGACAAGCATGGTAACCCGAAATCGATAAACCTGAACATTCACCATAACCAGACCAATCATGCATTGTCCACATAATTATGCCTTGCACTCGCACGTCTCGTCTTCTTATAGGTTGAGACATGTCACGCACAGTAATCCCATCCCATAAAATGCGCAGTTCCTCCACAAGTGGTGCCCAATTTGTTCTCCACTTACCTGAACAATTCACTGACACTACTATCTGACCATCCATAAATGGATTGCAGATTGAGCATCGTGAGTGAAGCACGTAATACATATATCTTTGCTCCATTGTAAAGTGATAAACGAGCTAATCTTTGCATGTTTTCATATTCTTCATCAACTTCTGATTGTGGAATTTCTGTTGTGTCCATGAAACTCTCGACACCTTCTTCACCATCATGATCTTCGTCCATCTCATAAAATGCTTCAAGCATCTCTTCCATATGTTCATTCTATGTAATATTATTAGTTCTTGCTTGTACGTCTAAGTCCTTTTTTGCTCTCTTTTGTCCACGAGAGGTTACCGGTGCAATGTCGTTTGGGTCCATCTGCTCACCTGGGGGACATGCGAATGATAGCGTAGGTTTTCCAGTCGACTCCTATCAAAGGATCCATACTCTCTAACATGTGCAGTACAAATCCGTCGTTTCCGATAAATTTGATACTTGCACTGTGTGCAAGGACATGCCATTCTCTCTTCAGGATCCAAAGAAGCCATCTGCTACAATATGGACATTTTAGAACATTTTTTTTTATTAAACCTAAAAATCTAACTCTTAAAGACTTAAATCTGAAATACTAAACCTAAATACTTAAATACCTAAAAAAACTTAAAACCCTAATTTTAAAACCCTAATCTATATAGCTATCCTATTTTATTTATATATTCGGATTTCTTCTTGATTGATCCTACTTTATATATGTATTTATTGATTTATTCAGATTTTTTTCCTCTTAATTGAGTTATATGTATGCCTAAACCCTAAAACCCTAATTTTAAAGATCTCGTCCTAAATTATGTATATTTCTATACACATGTGTATATACATGTATATATGTATTATATGTGTATGTGTATGTGTGTATATATGTTATGTAGGTGTTAAAACCCTAATCCAAATGACCTAGACCTAAAACATGTATATATATGTATGCATGTGTATATATATGTGTATATGTATATATATGTGCATATAGATAGGTGTATAAGTATGTGTGTTTGTGTATTGTATATATATTCACTCTATTTAAAATGATTAAATTTAAACCTATTTTTATATATTTAATCATATATATTTCATTTATTTATTTATAATACTAGTTCTTATGATTTATCATATTTTATTATCTATATAATTATCCTACCTTATATATATATATATATATATATATATATATATATATATATATATATATATATATATATATATATATATATATATATATATATATATATATATATATATATATTATTTATATATTCAGATTTTTTCCTTACTTAATACTATTTCTATATATTTAATTATAAATATTTAATAAATTTTCTTAAAACACTATTTCTTTTTATATTTATTTATCTATATAATTATCCTATTATATATATATATTTATTTATATATTCAGATTTTTTCATTACCTAATCCTATTTTTATATATTTAATTTCATATCTATATAATTATCCTATTATATATATATATATTTATATATTCAGATTTTTTCATTACCTAATCCTATTTTTATATATTTAATTAAACTATTTAAAACACTACTTCTTTTTATATTTATCTATGTATATAATTATCTTATTATATATATATATATTTATTTATATATTCAGATTTTGTCCTTACGGAATCCTACTTTTATATATTTAATTTTATATATTTAATTATATATATTTAATTAAATTATTTAAAACTCTAGTTCTTTTTATATTTATTTATGTATATAATTATCTTATTTTACATATATATTTAT